>CM077234.1:5121718-5721718 GCA_039654775.1 Spinibarbus caldwelli
CCATTAAACATTCGACAAAGCTCGAGTTAAAATGTTTCGTCAGTCACTGTTTTTAAAACTTTCATCTTCCACTAATATTCAGTGACAGACGGACAAACTACTATATAAAATAATAAATAAAAATACATTTTAGTTACCCGGGTACAGTTACAGGCCTGTTCTCTGTGAGAGTGCACGTGCAGATCTCCGATTCCCCTGACCAAGTTTCAACCTGTATCAGACGTTATGATTTCGATCAGATGCATCGGCTGTGTCGGTTGATAAGCCAACGTGATTTCGACGTTGAATCGATATTTTATTTTCGGCGTAATAACGTTCTGATGTACCGACCAAATAATGAACGTTGATTCAACATCGAAATTTGATTGACGACTGATACTGACCATTACAACCAAAAATCGACGTTGAATCAAGGCCTGCTTGCTATCTCTCGCAGTTATATCATTGGGTAATTATACTGTACATAAAACTGTGGGCATAAGGGAACCACTATTATGCCTGGCATAGAACTGCTTTTGAATGCACAATCGCTTTTTAGTTTCACTTTCACTTTCGAGATTCGCGATCGCACGTACTCTGTTTATACTATGGAGCGGCAGTACTTACCACACATTTTACAAGATCAGATGCTTGTCAGTGGTGCTCAGGATCTGTAAATCATTCGCCATCATCCTCAGACATCTCTCTTTACTCTGTTTATGTGGCAAGTGAAATCTTATGTACTGTAATTTAACAGGCAACCGTTAGCAATTGCAATTTGTTTTCCGTGCCTTTCTGAATACAGATTCAAGCTTCAGGCACACCCCCTAACTCCCCCTCCTTCCCGCGATGTCAACGTCCATCGCGACGTTTCACTGTAGACATCGTCGGATGCCAATTTTGTTGACATCGCCAAACCCTAGTATGCAGGGACGGACTGGGAGTAAAAAACTGCCCTGGATTTTCTCTCAAATAGGCCCACCACAACTACAAACAGCTGCAACTATCTCACAATATTACAGCAATCCTGTCGCATTAATGTCAAATAACATCACAAAACCCATGGTAACCCTGCTGACAAAAACAATAGAAACCATCACAGAAATTCTAATGATTTACACTACAAATACCATTACAAAGATTACAAACCATCAACTTTTAACCATTAAAACCATTAAGTAATGGTTCCTAGTGTGTTTTGGGATACATTAGGATTTAGTGTATTTTTTTTTTTAAAGCCACCAATAGAAGGCGACCAATTACCAGCAGAGACCAACAGGCACCATTACAGTTTAAATCAACATTTTCATTATAACCAGTAAAACCATTACAAATTGTACGATGGCTTCTTTTTTTTTTTTTTTTTTCAGCAGGGGATTGAAATAAATGTATTAGGCTATTGTATGAACTAAAATTCTTGAAATCTACATAAAAAAGCATAATGCAAAATGTATAATATGACAATGATAAACATAAACCTAGAATCGCCGCTGTCTCTTTGTGAATGAATTGACCATATGCACGGAGCGCTATTTAGAACATCTGGATAAAGATAAGCCAGCTCGTAATCTTCGGGCGAAGCTCATTTTATACGTGCTATATATATATAGGTAGAGACTCTCACAGAAACCTCTCCTGCCTCATTCTTATCAGAAACTGAGAAACAAAATAATTGCAACACCATAAATAATGATAGTGGAATTAACATACATTTTCATGTTATTAAAGAACACAATTTTATATGCAGATTCTGGTAATCCCAGGAAAGTACCCAGACACGTAGCTGTACATTTAAATGCTGACAAATAAACACTATCGTAAGCGTTTAGGCAGTTAGGCTAATCTCCTAAAGGACATCGTAATGGTATTCTCGATAATCAATATCTTACCTTCATAGCCATGATGAACACATTTTTAAAATCTTATAAAATTTGAAAGCCTTTATTATTTCTCAACTCTGTGCAGTAAAATCCACATTATTAAAGGTTCACTTTTCATTCATGAAGACGACATTAAGAAATGTAGCAAAAACGTGTCTCGGCGAAAGACTTTTTAAGATGAAAATGAAATTACCGTTATAACCAGGAGATGGCAGCAGACGATCACTCATTGGCTGCAGTTGCCATCACTTTGGCTGCCATTTCAACTCCCTAGTTTTTTTCACGTCTTTTGATTTATTATAAAATAAATATTATAACAAATTTAGTATATAAGCAAGTGCAGGAAGTCACAAAGTCACTTGTCATTTAAAAAAAATAAATAAGTAAGGCTAGACAACAGCCTATAGCCTAATGCTGAATTATACCTATAGTCAAATACAAATTAAATGTTGGTATAACAATTAAATAATGCATTCAATATTTTGAAATGTTTAGATTTAATTTTAATAACTACATCGTTTAAGGTTTATCCAACACAGACTTGCTGCTGCTGTAGTCTGAATCACTTAATGCACAGCTCTATTTTGACATCGGCTCGTCAGATGATTCATTCCAATCATAGCAATGATTCGCGGCATGATTTACCCAATTCCCTCGCGTAAATTTAACATTCGTGTTTGTCATTCCTGAAATGGTATACGTGGATGTTTGGTCCTCTTAAGCCCCTTTCACACAGAGATTCCGGAAAATACACGGATAATATGTTCCGTGATTTGTCCCGGGATCGTTTGATTTTGGTTCATTCACACTGCCAGTGATTTTCCGGAATCTGTGTGTGCGTTCACACACATCCCGTAAAGACACGTGACATTACGATGTGTGACGCGTACCGTTTCACTAAAGCCCAATTTATACTTCTGCATCGGACCTAGGCCGTAGCCTCTAGGCCGTAAGCTGTGCGTCGGTTTTCATTTATACTTCTGCGTCGTCGTCCGTGTCGACGTGCAGTACCGCTAGTCTGCAGCGTCGACGGGCATGTTGCTGGTGTAACCCGCAGTACCACGGCAAAAGCCGAAGAAGAAGCGGCTCGTCGGAGAAGCATTATAGCCGTGACGGCGGCAAATAAATATCAAATCATTAAATCATTATTTAAAACTACAAAAAGGAGACAACAACGGAACTGGAGAAGATGGCACACAAGGACGTGTACCACGGCAGATCAACATTGTCATGGACAACTACTGATGTATAATCAATGCTACTATAATAAATGATAAGACACTTGTTCTTTGCTTTGTTTTATTTTAAATAAGAAGGTGTAAAATTAAACTATATTACAGTGCTCATAAACGCACACAAAACTCAAGTACATAAGGAGGGAGAGGTTCTAGCAGACCAATCACAGCGCTTGCGGTTCGCGTAGAATTGACGCGCTGTTAGATTTTTGGAGAGGTGCACGTCAGGTACGGCGTAGTTTTTTTTTATTATTTTTTTTTTATTAATGCTTGAACAGACAGAACAAGAAGAACATAGCCAAGGAATCACATACAAATCCATAAAATAACGACCAATAGTTAGGCTATAAATTAAACATAAATGACAAACACAAACGCATTCACATTAATAATAAAATAAAAATTGTTACAAAATCAGGTGTGAATCACATTACAATGACATTGCAAAAATATACAAACAATCATACATAAGGAAAGAGGTACGGCGTAGTTTACGGCGCAGGCCTGTGCGTCTCTGCGTAAGCTACGGCGTAGGTTCGACGCAGAAGTATAAATTGGGCTTAAAGCTGGCGAACGATCTCAGCTTCAGCGCGGATAGTGGGGAGCTCCCTGATCTCTGCTTCATTACAGTTTTGCACATATTTTTTCGTTGCGAACATTGATCTGCCTTCAAAACACCAGGTAAAACAGTCACACGAAAAGGTGCGTCATCACTACGACACACCCTTTATGGCATTGATCCGGATTTTGTTCACACAGAGCTCGTTCCGGGACTGAACCCGGCAATGTTACTACAGGTGCATCTCAATAAATTAGAATGTCGTGGAAAAGTTCATTTATTTCAGTAATTCAACTCAAATTGTGAAACTCGTGTATTAAATAAATTCAATGCACACAGACTGAAGTAGTTTAAGTCTTTAGTTCTTTTAATTGTGATGATTTTGGCTCACATTTAACAAAAACCCACCAATTCACTATCTCAACAAATCAGAATAATTCATAAGACCAATAATAAAAAAAAAACATTTTTAATGAATTGTTGGCCTTCTGGAAAGTATCTTCATTTACTGTATATGTACTCAATACTTGGTAGGGGCTCCTTTTGGTTTAATTACTGCCTCAATTCGGCGTGGCATGGAGGAGATCAGTTTGTGGCACTGCTGAGGTGGTATGGAAGCCCAGGTTTCTTTGACAGTGGCCTTCAGCTCATCTGCATTTTTTGGTCTCTTGTTTCTCATTTTCCTCTTGAAAATACCCCATAGATTCTCTATGGGGTTCAGGTCTGGTGAGTTTGCTGGCCAGTCAAGCACACCAACACCATGGTCATTTAACCAACTTTTGGTGCTTTTGGCAGTGTGGGCAGGTGCCAAATCCTGCTGGAAAATGAAATCAGCATCTTTAAAAAGCTGGTCAGTTTTCAAAAAACACAATGGACCAACACCAGCGGATGACATTGCACCCCAAATCATCACAGACTGTGGAAACTTAACACTGGACTTCAAGCAACTTGGGCTATGAGCTTCTCCACCTTTCCTCCAGACTCTAGGACCTTGGTTTCCAAATGAAATACAAAACTTGTTCTCATCTGAAGAGGACTTTGGACCACTGGGCAACAGTCCAGTTCTTCTTCTCCTTAGCCCAGCTAAGACGCCTCTGACGTTGTCTGTGGTTCAGGAGTGGCTTAACAAGAGGAATACGACAACTGTAGCCAAATTCCTTGACATGTCTGTGTGTGGTGGTTCTTGATGCCTTGACCCCAGCCTCAGTCCATTCCTTGTGAAGTTCACCCAAATTCTTGAATCGATTTTGCTTGACAATCCTCATAAGGCTGCGGTTCTCTCGGTTGGTTGTGCATCTTTTTCTTCCACAGTTTTTCCTTCCACTCAACTTTCTGTTAACATGCTTGGATACAGCACTCTGTGAATGGCCAGCTTCTTTGGGAATGAATGTTTGTGGCTTACCCTCCTTGTGAAGGGTGTCAACGATTGTCTTCTGGACAACTGTCAGATCAGCAGTCTTCCCCATGATTGTGTAGCCTAGTGAACCAAACTGAGAGACCATTTTGAAGGCTCAGGGAACCTTTGCAGGTGTTTTGAGTTGATTAGCTGATTGGAATGTCACCATATTCTAATTTGTTGAGATAGTGAATAGGTGGGTTTTTGTTAAATGTGAGCCAAAATCATCACAATTAAAAGAACCAAAGACTTAAACCACTTCAGCCTGTGTGCATTGAATTTATTTAATACACGAGTTTCACAATTTGAGTTGAATTACTGAAATAAATGAACTTTTCCACGACATTCTAATTTATTGAGATACACCTGTAGGTCCCCAACCCGGGATCAATCCCAGAATCAATCCCGGGACGTGTTTGCGTTCACACAGAAGGCACTCCGGCAATTTTGCGCCAATTTTCCGGGACCAACGTGCAGTGTGAAAGGAGCTTTAGACAAACAAAACTTTTCTCCAAATTGTGAATGGATTATGTAGAGAAACAGAGCAAAGGGGGCTTTGCTCTCTTTTAACAGCACTTTGTGTTAGTTTCGGTTTCTTATAAACAAAAATAGATTGCATTAGCACCTCCTTTTGTCGGTTGTCAATGTCACTTAATTTGACACTTTTTCTTTGTTGATGAACCAGCCAGGCCGACGGCCGTCGAATGGATGGCCGTTCTGGACTTCTCCACAACGTCCAGATGGCCAGTCCGCCCCTGCTAGTATGCTCTTCTGTGTCAGCTGCACCACACAGATATATTTTCTATGTTTATTTATGCTTTGATTTGAACAAAAACAGCGTAAATAAAGTCGTTATTTTTGTTTTCTTTGTGTACACAAAGTATTTTCATACCTTTAGAAAATTACGGTTGAACCACTGATGTCAGATGGACTATTTTGATGATGTCTTTCATACTTTTCTGGGCCTTGACAGTGTTATTTACTTGGCAGTCAATGGGACAGTCACAAGCCTCCGGTTTTCATCTAAAATATCTTAAATTGTGTTCCGAAGACGAACGAAGCTTTTACGGGTTTGGACATGGGGGTAAGTGGTTAATGACTAAATTTTCATTTTGGGGTGGAGTAACCCTTTAAGCAATAATAATTGTTTAAAGTCAACACAAATTTAAAATTTTGTAAATGCATGTTATAGCAAACAATTTATTTTGACCTCATTTGTTTAATCAAAATGACATAACTTGATCTTTCGGTGAAAACACTTATTTCTAGTAAAGTAAGCAGAGATCTGTTGAAGACTGAAGAAGATATTTTGAAGAATGCTGTTGATGGTAGCCATCGATGTCCATAGTATTTTTTATTTTTTTTTTCCATCAAATGGAAGTCAGTGGCTACTATGGCTAGCCTACTGTCTTTTTGCTTTCATCAGAAAAAAGACGCTCGTATAGGTGTGGTTCAACTTAACGGTGAGTAAATGACTGAATTTTTATTTTTGGGTGAAATATCCCTTTAACATCCAATCAACAACTGATGGATGGAACCCAGTCTCCACCTAACATTTGTTCTTTTTCAATAATTCATTACTCAGATATATGCCATATACAGAAGTAAAGATCTGTCACTACTTCCATTTATAATACACTATATTAAACATATTAACAACAAGTGCTGTTAGGAAAAAAAAAAATTGCATAAATCCTGGTTTATTCATCACATTAAAAACAGGCATATGCTGTATATGCATAGAGCAATGAACTACTTCTACTGAAATTTGGGGGCTCATTTTGTATTCAAATGAATATTCTTGTTACATGTTAATCTCACATGCTGAATACAGTATTGAATAAAATGTTAGCAGCAAAATATTTTTAGTTCACCAGCAGAACCTCTACTGCTGCATTTTCTGCATTTTTAAACATATGTATTATGTATTATTTATTGTTGGCAGAAAAAAACAAAAAACATCTCAAACCCTCATCCAAAGCATAAACCAAACACTCATACAATTGTGGCATCAGGACAATGTGCTATTTTGAAAAGCGCAACTGCAAATCAGAAGAGGAATGGAGACAATAGTGTACACAGAACTCATCTAGGAATACCTCATTTATTGGTGCCAAAGCATGAATCGTTGCAGTGTAGAGTGCTAAACTCTGACCCTCGTCTCCCTATGAGTACAGAGCTGAAATGCCTGTGCGCTGAGGGCTCCGCACACCTTTCCCTCAGAGAAATTGTAGAAAGAGAGCTGCTGGCTCCAGAGAAGGATTTCACATGCTGTTCTAATTGGACAAAACACAGGCTTCTGGTGAAATTTCACTGAATGTCATCATTGAACCGCCAAACCATTTTTTACTTGAAATATGGTTATGGCCTAAGTATGCTACAGTAATTCTTCATAGTTGCCTAGGAATTACTGAATAGTTTTAACCTTCTGAAATGAATGTTAAAAGAGGAGAGAGTTAAACCCTATGAAGCCTACTGTATTGCATTTGATAAAAGCTTTATGCAGATTTTTATAAACTAAATGTAAGAATAACTTTTATATTGTTAGTAATATTTCAAGGCAACCACTTACTGGACTGAAGCAACTCAGGGTCACTTGATTATTAATACATAATATTTAGAAAAATCATGAATGTGAATATTAAACATGATCCATCAGCTTTCTGAGGAACGTTTATTTGTTCATCTCTCAACCTTCATATATTTTTTAACTAATTTTAAATATTCTACAGTACATAATACACTTCGGAACCCTGAGAGTAAAACATACAGCTGTGGTCTTAAGTTTACATTCACCTTGCAGAATATGCAAAATGCTAATAATTTTAACAGGTATCATGACAAATTGCATGTTTTTATTTATTTATTTATTGAAGTACTGTTTTAAAAGAGCTTTTTCACATAATGATTACATATAGTCCACAAGACAAAATAACAGACAAATTAAAATAAAATCCTGTTCAAAAGTGTACAAGTTATTATTTAGCTATTATTTTGCCTTGTGGATTATTTGTAAACATCTGTTATGTGAAATAGCTCATTCAGGTTAGGAGTAAATAAAAAAACAACATGCAGCTAAAAACAAACAAACAAAAAACAATTTTATGATCCCTCTTATTTTGTTAAAAGTCTGTAACTGTATATCCCACAATGCTCCACATATCCCTTGTTTTTGTGTCACAGTTGAAATCCTGACAAACTACTGAGCAACTCTTCACAAGCGTTTCTTCTGTATTGTGCGGCCCCCCTGTGACCTTTAGCAGATTTTACTACACAATCAATGCTGTGTAAATATGCACTCTGCTAATCGAACATTGATTAGTGTTTTTTATATTAACATCTCTTCTACAGCTGCCTGAGAAATGTCTCGGTTACGTATGTAACCCTCGTTCCCTTTCAGTCAGTCACATTCGACGTTACGTCATAGTGACTGATGTAAATGGGATCCCTATGAAAACACCACTATTGCTGACCCCCTCCAGTGCCCTGCGGAAGCCGGCAAGTCCCCCCACACCAGTTGGGATGGAAGATAGGACAGGGCTTAGGCAGAGATGACAGCCACTGCTGTTCCGTACAGTGGGTATGGATAACACTGGGAAAGCGTACTCCAAGTAGGGGAATGCCACGGAAGCCACATCCTGCGTAAGGAGGTACCATGTGGAGATTACACATATGGACTGGCCAAGGGCAGTACTACATATGGAAGTCTCTGAGGTAGACTCAGCCAGCCTGGGGTGAGATCAATACACAGCAGAGACGGCAGAAGGTCTCTGCCAGGGAAAGACATGGGCTCAGCGTGAGGGGAGCTGTACCATGGAAGAATACACATGTGGGATCACCCGAAGGGGAATCACTACACGGGCACCTAGCCCAGCACAAGGGCTGACCCTGGGCAAACACACGAGTGCTGGACCTGGCGTCTGGCGCTCTGCCACGCCTGACTGCCGAGGGTGCGGGAGGAACTTCAGCAGGGTTCGCCAAGGGGAACTGAACTGAGAAGCAATAAAGCGCACATATCCGGTCTGTACAGGGGAATGGCGCAGCAAGCGTGATTGACACCGAGCGGGTCCGGTGTTACTGGCCATCTGAGGCAAGAACACGGGAGGACATGGGCTCTACACGGAGATTATAGAATCTCGCAAACGTGTTAGGTGTCACCCAGCCGGCAGCTCTACAAATGTCTGCTATTGAGGCGCCCCGCGTCAATGCCACACCTCTTGTAGAGGGCACGGTAAGCGCCAGGCCTGGTATGCCAAGACTATAGCCTCCACTATCCAGTCCCTTCTGCTGTCCTCCGAAGCAGACGAAGAGCTCGTCTGAGGTCCTGAAGCTCTGTGTGCGGTCCACGTAAACGCGCAAGGCGCAGATGGGACAGAGCAGAGCAATGGCTGGGTCTGCCTCCTCCCGGGGCAGCACTTGCAAGTTCACCACCTGATCCCTAAAGGGTGTGAAGGGAGGGGAAGTGGTGTGTGGCCAAGTATGGTGACCCATACTCAGAATTTGTGCTCTGCATTTAACCCATCCAAGTGCATACACACAGTAGTGAACATACACCTAGAGCAGTGGGCAGCCAATGCTGCGGCGCCCGGGGAGCAGTTGGGGGTTTGGTGCCTTGCTCAAGGGTCTCACCTCAGTCGTGGTATTCCCTGCTGGACCCGAGACTCGAACCCACGACCTTCGGGTTACAAGCCCAACTCTCTATCCATTAGGCCACGACTGCCCACGACTGTGTGGTGGGAACTTTGGGCACATATCCAGGCCGGGGTCTCAGGACAATGTGAGAGTCAGCCGGTCCGAATTCTAGGCACGAATCATCGACCGAAAATGCCTGCAGGTCCCCGACCCTCTTGACCGAGGCTAATGCAGTGAGGAGCACTGTCTTCAACGACAGATACTTAAGCTCTACTGACTGCAGAGGCTCGAAGGGCTCCTCCCTCAAGGCCGTCAGGACCAAGGGGAGATCCCAAGAGGGTACCAGATGAGGGCGCGGAGGATTTACCCTCCTCGCCCCTCTGAGGAACCTGATGACCAAGTCGTGCTTCCCCACAGACTTACCGTCTACTGCATCGTGATGTGTGGCAATAGCGGCAACATACACTTTGAGAGTGGAGGAAGCCAGCCTTCGCTCCAACCCATCTTGCAGGAAAGAGAGCACGACCCTGATCGGGCATCTATGAGGGTCTTTCCGGCGGGAAGAGCACCAATCGACGAACAGGTTCCACTTCAACCTGTAAGTGTGTCTTGTAGATGGGGCTCTAGCTGAAGTGATGGTGTTTACTACCACTGGAGGTAGCGCACCTAAAATCTCCGCGTCCTGTCCAGGGACCACACGTGGAGATTCCACAAGTCTGGACGTGGGTGCCAGAGGGTGCACCTTCTCTGAGAAAGGAGATCCATCCTCAGAGGAATTTGCCAAGGAGGGGGTGTCGTGAGGAGCATCAGTTTGGGGAACCAAGTCCGATTGGGCCAGTATGGCGCAACCAAGAGGTCCTGCTCCTCATCCTCCCTGACCTTGCACAGTATCTGTGTGAGAAGGCTCACTGGGGGAAACACGTATTTGCGTAGGCCCCGAGGCCAGCTGTATGCCAGTGTGTCTGTGCAGAGGGTCCTCTCTCGGACAAGGAGTAAAACAGCTGGGAGTGCGACGTGTCTGGGGAGGCAAACAGGTCTACCTGAGCATCCCCGAAGCTTCTCCAAATCAGCTGGACTGTCTTGGGGTGGAGTCGCCATTCTCCCGGAAGGGCAGGCTGACGTGAGAGCTCGTCGGCTGCACAATTGAGCTCGTCTGGGACATGAATAGCGCGAAGCGACCTCAGATGCTTCTGACTCCAAAGGAGGAGATAGCGGGTGAGTTGTGACATGCAATGGGAGCGTAGACCGCCTAGGTGGTTGATGTACGCAACAGCCGCAGTGTTGTGCGTATGGACCAGTACATGCTTGTCGTGTAGCAGCGATTTGAAGCGGCGCAGAGCAAGCCATACTGCTAGCAACTCAAGGCAGTTGATATGCCACTGCAGTTGGAGCCCTGTCCAGAGCCCCGCAGCTGCATGCCCGTTGCACATGGCACCCCAGCCCATGGCAGAGGTATCTGTTGATACAGCAACATGCCTGGACACTTGCACTAGGGGAACTCCTGCCCAAAGAAAAGCAAGATCCGATCACGGGCTGAAGGTCTGATGGCAGGATGGGGTGACTAAGACCCTGTACGTGCCGCGATGCCATGCCCATCTCGGGACCCGGTCGTGAAGCCAATGCTGAAGCGGTCTCATATGAAGCAATCCGAGTGGTGTAACAGCGGCTGCAGATGCCATATGCCCCAGGAGCCTCTGAAACTGTTTCAGTGGAACCGGCCTCTTGCGCTGGAAAGACTTCAGGCAGCTCAGCATTGACTGAGCACGCTCTACTGAGAAATGTGATGTGAGGTTGACCGAGTCCAACTCCATGCTGAGAAAAGAGATCCTCTGCACAGGGGAGAGTTTGCTCTTTTCCCAGTTGACCCGAAGCCCCAACCGGCTGAGGTGGCTGAGCACCGTGTCCCTGTGTTCGCACAACTACGCTCGAGACTGGGCCAGTATGAGCCAGTCGTCGAGGTAGTTGAGAATGCGAATGCCTGCTTCCCTTAATGGAACAAGGGCTGCCTCCATGACTTTGGTGAAGACACGAGGCAACAGGGACAGCCCGAATGGGAGGACCTTGTACTGATATGTACTGATATTCGAACGCAAAGCGGAGAAACGGTCTGTGTCGATGGAGGATCGAGACGTGAAAGTAAGCGTCCTTCAGGTCGATCGCTGCTAACCAGTCGAAAGGACGGATGCATTGAAAGATGCGTCTCTGCGTCAACATCCTGAACGGGAGCTTGTGAAGGGCCCGGTTCAGAACGCACAGGTCCAAGATTGGTCGTAACCCACCGCCTTTCTTGGGTACGATGAAGTAAGGGCTGTAAAACCCTGACTTCATCTCAGCTGGAGGGTCCGGCTATATCGTGTCCTTCGCCAGGAGGACCGCGATCTCTGCACGCAAGACAGGAGCATCTTTGCCCAGCACAGAGGTGAACCAAATGCCCCTAAACTTGGGAGGGTGCCAGGTGAACTGAATCGAATAGCCGAGTCTGATGGTTCTCGTGAGACAGCGAGACAGTCTGGGGAGCGCTAGCCAGGCCCCCAGTGACCGAACAAGCGGGACTAGGGGAACCACCGACGTACCCGCAGTGGGGCAGCGAAGTGGAACACAGGGACCCGACCCGGAAGGCAGTGCGTCTCAGAGTGGAGTCTGAGTGTGCGGTGCGACACTTACCTGGCTCCACGGCTGGGCAGGGGGCGCGTGAGGAGGCTTCGCCTCCTCGATCCGGACCCTGCTACCCACTGGTGAAAGGAGAGGGGAACGGGAGTGTGGAGACTGTGTCTCGTGCACTGCCAGCTTCACCCTCTTGGGACCCGGAGAGAAAGGAAACTGCTCTTTTTTTGAGGTTTTGGGTGCCACTGGCTGGGGAGCCAGTGGCAGAACAGAACAAAAAGGAAACAAAAGATTCTCCACCCGGCCCTCCTCCGGGGGAAGGAGTGGTGCGGTCACCATCTCCTGAAGAGAAGGAGGATGCCGCTTGCCCTGGCGCTTCACGGGCCTGGCAGGGACGGAGACGGGCTGCGCCGCTTTCCTGCGGCCAGCTCCATGCTGCGGCCGTGAAGGCTTCTGCTGAGGCCGAGCTGAAGCGGACGTGGAGGCAGCAGGAGGGCGCCCTCGGTGATGAGCAGATAGAGGGACTGCAGCCAGCGGTGGGGTGGAGACAGCAGCGGACCGCCGGGGCAGGATGTGTCGAAATGCCTCTGTCTGCTTCTGTGCGGCGGAGAACTGTTGGGCAAAGCCCTCCACCGCTTCGCCGAATAGGCCAGCCTGGGAGATCGGGGAGTCCAAGAAGCGATACTTGTCAGCCTCCCTCATATCTGCCAAGGTCAGCCATAGGTGGCGCTCCTGGACCACTAACGTGGACATCGTCTGACCCAGAGCCCGCACTGTGACTTTCGTCGCCCTTAGGGTGAGTTCCGTCGCTGTGCGCAGTTCCTGCATCACACCTGGGTCACCACCACCCTCGTGCAACTGCTTTAACGCCTTGGCCTGGTGGACTTGCAGGAGGGCCATGGCGTGCAGGGCGGAAAGGGCCTGTCCAGCAGCACTGTAAGCCTTGGCCGTTAGAGTGGATAAGAACTTACAGGCCCTGGACGGAAGGCGTGGATTACCCCTCCAGGCGGCGGCGCTCTGCGGGCAGAGTTGCATGGCAATAGCGCGCTCGACTGGGGGGATCTCCACATACCCTTGGGCCGCCCCACCGTTGAGGAGTGGTGAGGACAGAGGAGGCGCCAGAACTGTTTCGGGCAGAAAAAGGTGCCCTCCAAAACCTAGTCACCTCCTCATGCACCTCCGGGAAGAATGGAACTGGAGGTGGCTGCCGGCGATCGGCCTGCGCCCCCAGGAACCAATCGTCCAGCCTCGAGCTTTCGGGAGAAGGAGGAGGCCTCCAGTGCAGCCCGATGCTCTCGGCGGCCCGGGAAAGCATAGCAGTCAGCTCTAGATCTGACTCTGGCAACGCCACTCTTCCTGACGGAGGCAGCGCAGCCGAATCATCATCTACAGAGCCTAGCTCGCACTCCAATGCAGCGATCGACATCCTGTCATCCACTGGTGCTCCAAACGAGATGCTTGGCCCCGCCCTGTCCTCGGATCTAGCGAGCTCGTCCGGAAACACTAGATGGTGCGATGTGCTGGAGGAAAGAGAAGCCCGCGGAGATGCACTCGACGGGGAAGCTCTCACTGTGATCCTCAGATCACCCTGACCATGAGCCGAAGTAGCCCTTCGAGAGACGGAGGAACTAGAACAGGGCATGGCGAGGGGAATACCCCCTCGTTTGATGAGGAGGTATCTGGACTGCAACATCGCGATGGTCATGTTCCTGCAATGAGAACATGACTCATCCACGAGCGCTGCTTCAACGTGCTGATAGCCCAATCACGAGACACAGCGATCGTGACCGTCAGATGAAGCCAGGAAACGACCACATCCAGAAACACACGAGCTGGAAGCCATCTTTAAAAAGACGCTCGTTGCTCATGGAGCTCTTTAAGATATTGCTCTTTTAGAAAGGAAAAGTGTTGAAGCGCCCAGGAGAGGTCGCAGCGCGACCGCAGAATGAAAGCAGCAGCACTGGACAGCAACCTCCGCTGATGCGCCGTCACACCAACACTGTCAAACGCTGTCTTGCAGACACTCTCGGAGATTCGCAGAAGGCTCGGCTCCGAAGCGAAAAGCTGATGTGCATCTGCACGCACTCTCCTTTTATACCCGCGCTGCGGGGCGGGGTGCTCGTAGCAAAGCATGCACGCCAACTGTCATTGGCTTGTTTTGTTAACACTCGAAGGTGATTGGGCTCTTGGACGAGATCCCTTTTACGTCAGTCACTATGACGTAACGTTGAACGTGACTGACTGAAAGGGAACCGATTTTACACTTCGACCAAGATGAAGGCTCTGTTTCCAAACATCCAAATTTAATTTTGGAAGCTCCCGAACTGGCAGCCAGGCCAAATTGCTTCAATCAAAGAAATTATTATGTAAATCAGGAGCTTCATTGCTTAGCTGGAAAAGATCATTACCACAGCAGGCATTCTCTCAAGTCCAACGGTCCTTCTGAATCATCGGAAAATTATGGAAGTGTTTATCCAGCAAACTCTATTAAACGATAAAAATGGAGAATCGCTTAATAGTCGGCCTGGACAGGCAGTGATGAGGTCACTCATTAACGGCACATGCAAATGAAGCCAGGGGTGTTATTAGACCAAAGGTTGAGATTTATATTTATTTATTTTTAAGAGAGAGAACATTACGTGAATAATTGTCTTCCAACAGCTAAGAAATCGGTCTTAACTGTGAGATTCTCTAGACATATTTGCCTTGCATCACTTGTGCATTGCAGGTTTCAACATGAAATATATGAAATTATAATAAAAATTAATAAAATGTAAAACATTCCAATTTGTTGTATTGCCATTCATTTATTTATTGCGTCCTTAGATACCATTCAAGAATATTTATTTACATATTTAAAAATGTGAATTGTTTTATTCCATGATTATGTGTTCCATGATTATGTGTTACATGAGAACTGAAATGGATGGCTTTGTCTTCAAAAAAGCTTCTATCTATAAAAGGAGGCTTCAGTTATTCAATATATGATTCAATATATGGTTCACATGATTCAATATATGGGTGCAAAAAAGTTTTTGTCTTATATTTCTGATATAATTAATCAATATTACACAAGCAAGCATTGTGTTTTCCCCAAATATTAGTATGATTGCACATATGATATTAACTCTTCCCCCGCCAGAGTTTCTGAAAAAAGTTGCCAGCTACCTTCAGCATTTTTGATGATTTTCACAAAAATTTCATGGCCCCCAGAATATTTTGTTGTATGAATATCCGAACATGCAATACATCAAAATAAAGAAAAGAGCCTCTACATTAAAAAAAATAAATAAATAAAAGCTCTCAAAGCTTGCACAGTCCTTTACCACTTCCTGGATTGACATTTCACTCAGTAACATTAGGCAGTTTTCATTTATATGCTGTTTACTGTTGATGATCGCAGTGATTCTAGATTCATTCAGGAGATGCGTTATAGCACCCCCGAGCGTATAACAGTGAGAACATGGAAACCTGGAAAATTCTGTGTTTGGCGGGGAAAGAGTTCATTTAAAGTAACAGTTCAATTAAGGAAGTTAATTTGGGATTACCTTTTAAAACAGATTTTGCTCCATTTCACCAAGGAATTTTTTTCCAAACAGAACCATGTGCATCTCCGAGAAACAGTGGTGTTTTGTTCCTAAACAAATCAGCATTTTTGAATGAATCAGTGATTCACTGATCCATTCATAAAGACCATCACTTACTTCATTTCTGAATGAATCAGCCATTTGAAGGAATCTGTTGAATGAATGACTCAGTGACTAATTTATTAAGACTGTGAATGGCCGCCACCTACTTTTCATTTCATTAAAAAAATAAATAAAATGCCCCTGGAAATAAAAGGTAGAAAATACTGACCCTTAATGGAAAAAAACACTTCTGACTGACCAGGAGCATAGAATATGAAGAACATGAAAGCTGTCCATGTCAGGTCCAAACCAGACAAGATACCAGCACAAAATACACTCAGAAAAAATATTATCTAATTATTGTTATCAACAAAATCCTAGAAAAAAAATATAAGATATAATTATAATTAAAATATATATAAGATATAATTTTTTGTCAATATAATTTGCCCCTACTTGCAACTCTAGCCTTAAAAATAAACACTGCAAACTAATGAGGCTTAGTTACAAACTAAGTAGTTACCATGCCCATACTGTGAACTTTATGTCACAATTTAAGAAAGACCTTATAAATATCTGGTGTAACCCCACCCTGGAGAAGACAATACATTCAATATTCATTGCCGAATTCAATCCCATTCCCAAAGAGACGGACAGATTTCACTTTATATGCTAAAGTATTCAACTTGATTCAATCGAGGGGGACTCTGGACACTCCTAATTATTTCTACACTGCTGATGACACGGAGCCACTAATGATCATCCTCAGGGTAACTCACAGTCCTCTGGCTTGTCCGATGGGAAGAGGGAAGTCTATTAGCTGAAACAGCTGATATGGCAGGACATAAGTTTATACTCAAGTATATCTACTCCAATACTCCAGCTCACATAAACATGATCCTAAATCAATATTCTCAGCAAAAATACTACTTCATTCTTTGCTCATGTTTACCCAAACAACAAAGCCTAAAACTATTATATTCAACTGCTATTTACTGGCGAATGCAATAATCACACTCGAATAAAAAATGAAATGTTTATATACAACTCAGCAGCACATTATTTTCATAAAAATGTGTCTTCATGACAAATTTATTCAAATATACATATACAATTAACAGTAAATAAGCTTTCTAGTGTTTTTATAGCTAACTAATGAACTGTGAAATGCAACATTAAGTGACATTTTGATCGCACTGATTGAATGATTACATGAGACATGACTATTTCGGTACTGTATCTTTCAACACCTTCTGATGTTCGTTCATGTTTATTTTGTGCTATAACTTGTATTAAGGTGGAAGCGAATCACGCTTCATGATGCCACTCGAACTGAAGCAGCTACAGCAATCTGTCATGCCACATTTAAGAGCACCAAAACAGCAGTTATTGTGTGAATTTTGTAAAAAAAAAAAAAAATAAAAAATAAATAAAATAAATAAAATCAACAAAATCTGGGAGCTGAGATTTTGTATCCTATCAGAAGTAACAAAGCACGAAACTCTTTGCAGTTATTGCATGGTAAGTGTGCTACAAATAATGTTTGGTGAAGTCGAAACCGCAGACCTGGCAACCCTAGCTTGAACTATGGGTGATTCATATAAGGTCAAACAGAACTCATGTAAATTTTTTATTAATGAGATTGTGTTAATGCATTATTATCACATTAACTTCAACAACCCTAAATTTTAACACACAAGTTGCAATTGTACATGTTTCTCCGCCCTCTTTGAATTGACAGTATGTAATCGGCCCTGATTATATCGGCTGCTTTTAAATAATCGGTAGATGGCGGATAGTGCATTTAATTGCTTTTTTTGGCCAATACCAATGATTAACTATAAGAAGACATTTCGAGACTCACACCTGTAGACAAATGCGGTTGTCAATCCCAAAAATTAGCCGTGTGAACGTAGCTTTAGCTGCAACTTCTGTGCCACTTTTGTAGTGCAAAAATGGCTTTTGTCGATACTGATTTCATTTGATTGGTAACAGCCTATTAGTGTCTCATTATTCTAATTGAATTTATTGATTAACTGTAAGAATTTGACATAAAAGATGATGCATATGCACATCTAATAAGGTCAGAAAAAAATTGCCTTTATAAAGGTAAGAATCCTCTTGAAATCAAAGGTGGCAAATATTAACCCTTAATGGAAAAGTTAATTTCTGTCACTGCTGTAAAATAACACCATGCAGAATATGAATATGAAAAGCTTCTGGAGTCATCTATTCATAACGGGTCTAAACCAATCAAGATACCAGCACAAATACATCGGCTGATACATCAGTGCATCCCTACTTCATACAATACAGATTGCTTCAAAGCAGCTTTACAGTATTATCAGTGTCAGTTTTTTTTTTTTTTTTTTTTTTTAAATTTTGTGATTTAGCAAACTGAGTTAATTAATGAGCCTGAAAGGGTTCAATATCAAAGAAGGTGGGGTAGCAGACCACATGGACCAATGGCAGCTCAAAAGAGTTTTCCACAAAATCCACAATGACAAGCTGTTTTGAAACACTGAAATGGACTTTGCTCTGACCAGATTTGTTCAAAATGCCCATTTGTTCTTCAAATTTGCTTGAAGTATACCTAGGGCTTTAAATAATATCCGAATATGTGTTCTACAGGCTTTAATTGAATTCTCAAAGCTGTCTCGTTGGTATGCTAATTCAACAGCACCCTAAAGCCAGATGCCCCAACCAAAGCACTCATGGCTGTTCCAACCATAAAAATCCCTGGCTTTTCTCCAGCTGGCTGGCACCAGTCTTGACCTTCCCAGAATTCCCTCAAAGAGCCCTGATGGTCGGCCACCTGCTGTTGCAATCGACTGCAAATTAACCAATCATAATGGCCCCACAGCTCATATTTAAGCCTGATAAGCAGGCAGGTTGAGTCATTACATCTCACACACTCATTCTCATGTGTTTGGCTAACAGGATATACTGAAAAAGCCATTACAGATACACAAATAATCAGAAAATTACCAAGGTTACAGGTATCGTGATTAGTAATTGATAAAAGCCTTCCAGTTAGATTGACCTCCTTTGGGTCAAAAAAATTTATATATAATTTATAATATTTACCATAGAAGATTGAAGACTGGGTAACGATGCTGAAAATTCAGCTTTGCATCACTGGAATAAATTTCATTTTAAACTATATTAAAATACAAAACTGTTCTTTTAAATTGTAATAATATTTTACAATATTACGGTTTTTACTGTTTTTTCATCAAATAAATGTAGTCTTGATGAGCATAAGAGATTAAAAACATTAAAAATCTTACTGATTCCTAAATATTTGAACTGTAGTGTATAAATTAATGATAAAACTACATTTACACAGCATTTTATAGTACAGTACAAATAAAAGCTAGTTGTATAAATAACATACATAAACAAAAAAACATAAGCTGTCTTACAATATCACACTTAATATTTTCTCACACAGTATAAATGGGTCTTAAAAATAAATCTAGGCCCGGTTTCACGGACGGGGCTTAGCTTAAGCCAGGACTAGGCCTTAGTTAAGTTAAGACATTTAAGCAGCTTTTATAAAAATGCCTTAGAAGAAAACGTTACAGGTGTGCATCTTGAGACAGAACAATGTGACTGGCATGTTTTAAGATATGTCAGAGCAAGATATTTTCGGTTGAGACAGCTCAAACATGCATTTTAGTCTAGGACTAGCCTTAAGCCTTGTCTGTGAAACCGGGGGTAAATGTTATATTTTAAGAAAGGGGATTATCGTATTTTGAAGTCTTGTGAAACTTTGAAAAAATAAAAAATAAATAAATAAAAAAAACTTGTTTAAGGACTTTTGTGATATAGTGATATAAATCAGCAATACAGTATTTTAGGAATATATCATTACATCATATATATATATATATATATATATATATATATATATATATATATGTATACACACACACACACACACACACACACACAGTATATCCCACATATGTGCTGTTGAAGAACAAAGATGAGGAATAGCACTTTCCTCTCACTGCTCAAAACGTTCTGTAATTACTCTGCTCAACAATTACATTTGTCATAATCATGCAGCCTTATTACAGATATAGGATCATATTTAACTGTTCACTCTGATGTCAGTATCTATTTCCAGGTCTTAAAGGAATCATCTTGCTTCTTGCACAATCTGAGAAGACATGAAGGCATCCGTGTATCCCTGGATTATTCTGGAGCACTCGTTTCCAAGAGTGGCTTGCTGTACGCTAACTTGTTTAGATGGAAAAGCTGACCAGAGATCGGCAAATGGATAGCTTTTAGAGAGCAGAGCGAAACTAAAATCCCAGATTGCCGGTGATTTGTTGTGTTTTTGCTGCACAAGGCAGGTACCTGAAATTAATTAGTGGTGTTTGCTTATTATTGTCTGACTGCCATCTGATCAGAATATTTATGCAATGCATTATATTCAGAATTTAATAACATATAGGCAGGTGATTTAGAATGAAGAATAAAATAGTAGGAAGAATGGAGAATTATATTCATTTGCTACCCTTAGCAGCCACAAACATCTTTCCTCCAGGATGCAATAGTTCACTGGCAGTGATATACCATCATATTCAAACATAATTTACATTGAGTCATTATCCTACTGTCTCAAAATGGATGTTCTTATAATCTCTCTCTCTCTCCCTACATATATATATATATATATATATATATATATATATATATAATGTATAATAAACAGGTGCATCTCAATAAATTAGAATGTCGTGGAAAAGTTCATTTCAGTAATTCAACTCAAATTGTGAAACTTGTGTATTAAATAAATTCAATGCACACGGACTGAAGTAGTTTAAGTCTTTGGTTCTTTTAATTGTGATGATTTTGGCTCACAAAATCATCACAATTTTGGCTTTAACAAAAACCCACCAATTCACTATCTCAACAAATTAGAATACTTCATAAGACCAATAAAAAAAAACATTTTTAGTGAACTGTTGGCCTTCTGGAAAGTATGTTCATTTACTGTATATGTACTTAATACTTGGTAGGGGCTCCTTTTGCTTTAATTACTGCCTCAATTCGGCGTGGCATGGAGGTGATCAGTTTGCGGCACTGCCGAGGTGGTATGGAATCCCAGGTTTCTTTGACAGTGGCCTTCAGCTCATCTGCATTTTTTGGTCTCTTTTTTCTCATTTTCCTCTTGACAATACCCCATAGATTCTCTATGGGGTTCAGGTCTGGTGAGTTTGCTGGCCAGTCAAGCACACCAACACCATGGTCATTTAACCAACTTTTGGTGCTTTTGGCAGTGTGGGCAGGTGCCAAATCCTGCTGGAAAATGAAATCAGCATCTTTAAAAAGCTGGTCAGCAGAAGGAAGCATGAAGTGCTCCAAAATTTCTTGGTAAATGGGTGCAGTGACTTTGGTTTTCAAAAAAACACAATGGACCAACACCAGCAGATGACATTGCACCCCAAATCATCACAGACTGTGGAAACTTAACACTGGACTTCAAGCAATTTGGGCTATGAGCTTCTCCACCCTTCCTCCAGACTCTAGGACCTTGGTTTCCAAATGAAATACAAAACTTGCTCTCATCTGAAAAGAGGACTTTGGACCACTGGGCAACAGCCCAGTTCTTCTTCTCCTTAGCCCAGGTAAGACGCCTCTGACGTTGTCTGTGATTCAGGAGTGGCTTAACAAGAGGAATACGACAACTGTAGCCAAATTCCTTGACACGTCTGTGTGTGGTGGCTCTTGATGCCTTGACCCCAGCCTCAGTCCATTCCTTGTGAAGTTCACGCAAATTCTTGAATCGATTTTGCTTGACAATCCTCATAAGGCTGCGGTTCTCTCGGTTGGTTGTGCATCTTTTTCTTCCACTCTTTTTCCTTCCACTAAACTTTCTGTTAACATGCTTGGATACAGCACTCTGTGAACAGCCAGCTTCTTTGGAAATGAATGTTTGTGGCTTACCCTCCTTGTGAAGGGTGTCAATGATTGTCTTCTGGACAACTGTCAGATCAGCAGTCTTCCCCATGATTGTGTAGCCTAGTGCAGTGGTTCTCAAACTGGGGTACGCGTACCCCTGGGGGTACGTGAGGTGCACGGAGGGGGTACACGAACAAAATGCTGAGTTTTGGCAGTCATTTAATTCTACCCCAACTTAAAGTAATTTAAGTTATTTCTTACAAGCCGCTTCTAGTATAAAAACAGGAAAATGGGAGTGCCGTAAACAGTCAATTGACATCAAATTATCTCATCTTTTGCGGTCAAAACTGACTGCATCCACAGAAGCAGCGTGCGTATAATAGGATGCCCGCTAATTACGCTGCTTTAGCAAATCGCGCTGTCGTTCACTGTATCTTTAAAGTAAATTTGTAGCACTTAATAGCATGAAGAACAAATATTGACGGACTGTACATTGAGATCGATTTAAGAAACCCTCCTTGATACAGAAGCATACCCTGTGCAAGTTATTGTTTTTCATGTTCAAAATACGAGCAAGAAAATATCCAAACAATTGCAAATGTGACATTGATTTTAAATAGCAGTTCAACAAAAAAAAGTAATATTAAGTGAACATTTTACATTTTACATTTTAAATGTAGCCTACATTTTAAACAATATTATCAATATTGTTTGTTATATTTTACAACGAAATTCCAAAGAAATCCGCCAACAGAACTGTTGTGCGTCTCCAAGCAACAGCGGTGTTTCGTTAGTGAAGGAATCTGTAGCTTTGAACAATTCGGAGAGTTAGTGATTATAGCCATTTGCTTCCTTTCTGAATGAATGAATGAATGAATGACGTGACGCCTCGCTCATTAAGATGGTGACTTGCCGCCACCTACTGGCGATTTTAGTTTTAAATCTACAAGTATCACTTCATTTTGCCATCATTTATTTCTTTATTTATTATATTAATAATACACTTAACGGAATGGTAAGAATATGATATTAAAGCATGACATACAATTAATAAGGCTAGAAAAACTTTGCCTAAAGGTAAAAAATGCACCTGTAAATCAATTTAAGGTGGCAAATATTGTCCCTTAATGGCAAAGGTGTGACTGCGGTCTATGTGGGGGTACTCAGAAGAATGTTAAATGCCCCAGGGGGTACGCCACTGTAAAAAGTTTGAGAACCACTGGCCTAGTGAACCGAACTGAGAGACCATTTTGAACGCTCAGGAAACCTTTGCAGGTGTTTTGAGTTGATTAGCTGATTGGAATGTCACCATATTCTAATTTGTTGAGCTAGTGAATTGGTGGGTTTTTGTTAAACGTGAGCCAAAATCATCACAATTAAAAGAACCAAAGACTTAAACTACTTCAGTCTGTGTGCACTGAATTTATTTAATACACGAGTTTCACAATTTGAGTTGAATTACTGAAATAAATGAACTTTTCCACGACATTCTAATTTATTGAGATGCACCTGTATGTTGATCTATTGTATATCATGACCTTTGTGTTATAAAACTGTCACATTTGTTATACTGAAGAACTACCATTAGTAAGAAGTAGGGCTAGTTCATTTGTAAAAGGTTTCCTTTTGTGGACTCAATTGTTCTGTCAATAATCCAGCACAAAATTGTGGAACCTTCAGGGCACTTAGAATTATGCTTTGTCTCATTGCCCATTTATTTTTCATAAAACCATGGAAACCATCGCCAGTGCAAACTAACAGCTGTAGCAAAAAAGTCCTAAGCAAAAAAATGAAATATTACTTGAAAAACAAATTGAAGGCAAAGCTTCCCTCAATCTCTTTAGCTTCCACTAAAGAAATTATTCATCCAAAAATTAAAATTCTGGAAATGTTCTACATACAGCGTACAGGTATTGAAATGTGTGGTAAATGAGTAAATGAGGGCATAATAATCAATTCTGGGTGAACTATTCCTTCAAGGTTATTGATTTGAACAGGAAGAGGGCAATAGAAAAGTGTGAATTTTGTGCCTACTGTATCAACTCTTATTAATCTTTTGCAGATGTTTATAAAGCTCCTGCTGATTTTAGAGAACAATAATTTCAAGTGACATGGAAACTGATTTGCACTTCTAAACTGAATGCACAAACTGGATTCACACAGATTCTAAAACAAAAGTGATATTTCCTCTCAACTCTTCAGATGAATCAGCACTCATTACAAGTTCATTAACTCAACTGCTGTTAAAGTGCAATTTCAAAGATTTATGGGGCGCCTGGGTTTTATTTCTCCTAATCAATTTCCATCTTAATGGCAGTAAAACTGGAAGAAAATCTTTAGAAATAAAAGTTATTAATAGGCAGGTCATAACCATGGTTATCCGTTGCAAAGAACACACAGCAACAATAATAATAAAAGAGGAGTTATAGACAGTGGGACAGCAGAGGTGAATGGGGTCTGGGGGGGCTTTACAAAAAATTCATGAATAAGATAAAACCCAATGAGAAGGTGAGTAAAAGAGAACAAAACAAACTGCACATTTACAAGGACATGCTTTGGTGAATCCTGCTACTGTATATCATTTAATACATTAAATAGTAAATCTTTTCATTAGACAGAACTGAAAATACACTTTAAAATTATATAATTTCCTTTCTGAACTACTAGATTTTAAACCTCTTTACACCTTTGAGAACATACTGTAATTAAAATTGACCCAAGAAAACCAATAATGATACAATATGCTGTAAGTACATCAAGAAATATTGTGTCAACTATCGGACCAGTGGTTAACAGAAAATGTTGTTCAGCAACTAAAGTTCATAAGTTGGACCAATGGATTTACTAAGTCCCATTGGTTTTTTGGACAGTTGGGAAATCAGACATACTGTAGGCCTATAAACCACATTTACACAGACATTATTTTGATTACAGACCATGAAATACTTTGAAAAGCTAATGTTAAGAATTACTTTGAGAAAGTCTATGCCATGTGACAAAACTTGGTTTTCAAATGTATAAATATGAAAGAAATTGCACTTTTGGTGGAGGATTCTTCGTATTTCATTTCACTTTTTCACATTTAAAAAGCTACTTGTACATTTAATGCTTGAATGCAGATAAAAAATGTTCTTGTTGAAAGGTCAGATACAGTAGAGAGTGACCAGGAGCATTTGAATGATTAATAATCAATACGTAACCTGGTCAAAAAGATTAATTTAATGTCGTCTGTGTTATGTTTAATCTGAAACAATGTTGTGAAGTTTCAAAGTGAAGCGTCCAGTGAGTGGTGCTAAAACGCGGGTTCAATACGTGACCCTGGCATGTTTTTGTTACGTTGATATAGGCACGTATTGCTGTGTTTTTATTACGTTGCTTCAGGTACATATTGCGGTGGTTCATAATTCAAATATCCGGGGAGTGCCGCTAAAAGCGACCGTACCATTTTAACTTCCTAATATGCAGTTTTGAACTGTTTTGTGGAACCGTGGTTTCACGGGATTCGTGCCCAAGCTCTTCACCTCTCAGGTAAAACTCCATACTGCGTAAGCTACTGAACAAACGTACTGAATATAAAGCCCATACATATGAAGCTGGATATGTGATGCTAATGTTCAAAAGTATCAGTTTTCAAATGTCACAGCATGTTAAAATTGTTTTGAATTCATAGCATGATATTCCTCAAGTAATTGGACCTGCAAATCATAATTTGTGTGAAAAGGAATAAAAGTTGTCTGAGTTTTACTGCCTCTAGTGTTTATTTCAACTGGAAACTGCAGCGATTCATATGTATAGGTACGTTTTTTTCAGTTTTGCAGAAATGTATTTAGAGGCACTTATTTCCAATGAGCCTATGCTGAGTTTTTTTGGAACTAGTTTTTGTCAGAGTATAAAACAAATTAACTGACAAATTAACTGTTTTGTCTAAAATGTAAATTACTCAACATTAATGTCTTATTTGTTGAACTGTTGCATGCAGGTAATATTACACAATTATGCTGCCCCTTGGTGCTTCAATAACTTATCAGAGAAAACCCCTATAAGCTTGATGTTTAAAACTAAGGCAATAACACATTCCTGCTTTAGTATATGTCTGAATAATTTCAAAAACAGTCCAAATAAAGTTTTATACTTAATAGTCAATTTTCAATGCATCACGGGATGATTAGTTCATTTTCTCATTAAAAAAATAAAAAATAAAAAAATAAAAAAAATAAAAAACTTCAGTATAGTCTTGTATCTTCAAGCTTCAAATCCAATTTTGTTTTGCTGTGAATTATATAAGAGCCAGAGTTTGTTTGGTTCAAGGTTTCAAGTTTTTTTTTTCTTTTTTTTTTCTTGAAGAATTAAAAAAAATAAAAAAAACTGTACAGAAAAAAATGAATATGAGAAATTCTTCTGGAGCCAAAGCTGCTGAAAAAGTAGCCAGTCATTCAGTACACTTATTAATGCAAAGCTCAGGATTTCTCCATATATAATGTCTTGGTTACGTATGTAACCCTCGTTCCCTGAAGGAGGGAATAGAGACATCACGTTGGTGACCGACGAATGAGATCTCGCCAGAGAGACCAGTCCACTTCGAGTGTAACTAAACAAGCCAATGGACATTGGCATGCGGATTCCGCATCCAGTTACCACACCCCGCAGCGTGGGTATAAGAGGCAGCAGGTGCACCGCATTAATTCATGCTTTCGCTGAGGAGCCGAGCCGGGACCAGGCAGCTCAGCGGTGGTACAGCAATTGTGGTGACGGGATGTGTCATCTCTGTTCCAAGGGTTACATACCTAACCGAGACGTTCCCCTTCAGTCGGTCACTACGAGTCACGTCGGTGACCGATGAATGGGATCCCTACCAAAGCGCCACAGGAGCTGCCCCCTCCAGTGCCCTGTGTAGGCCTCCAGGTCCTTCCTATAAGGCAGACGATAGGACCGGTCTCTACGCAGAGAAGGTCGACTACTGCTGTTCCTCGAGCAACCCAAACAGTAGGCCTTGGATAACACTGGGAAAGCGTGCCCTTCCATTTGGAAGAGGCACACTGCAGAGTCACCTCCTCCCAGAGGGGGTTAAGTGACATTTATTCATGTGAAGTAACCCCGTAGGGCCCTATCGCACATGGAAGTCTCTGAGATGGCTCAGGCTGCATCATTTAGAGATGGCAGAACACGGTCTGCTGGGGGAAACATGGCTCTAGTAGCTGCACCGTGGAAATACACATATGGGAACCCAACAGGGTCACTCATAAGGGCACTAGCCTCACACCAGATTTCAGGAATTCATTGGCTGAAAGGCCTGGCACCAGACCCTCCACCACATCCGGACGCTGGAGTGCTGGAGGACTCGACAGGGTTTGCCTGGTTAAGGAACTCTCTGGAGAATTAGGCGTTAAGGACACCGCAAGCCGACTCTGAACTGGACCTTTTAGTTCCACTATCCATTTGAGGTGAGAACACAGGAGGAAACCGGTTCAGCACGTAGGCTATAGAACCTAGCGAACGTGTTAGGAGTCGCCTAGCCCACAGCTCTACAAATGTCTGCTAGGGAGGCACCACGAGCCAGCACCAAGGATGATGCAACACCCCTAGTGGAGTGAGCACACAGCCTGAGCGGGCAGGGCACACCTTGTGCTTCATAGGCCAAGGTGATGGCATCCACTATCCAGTGGCCCATCCTCTGCTTGGAGACAGCCTTCCCCTTCTGCTGTCCTCCGTAACAGACAAAGAGCTGTTCTGAGGTCCTAAAGCTCTGAGTTCTATCCACGGGACTGTCGCAGTGCAGGTTCAGGACAGAGGAAAGCTAGGGCTGGGTCTGCCTCCTCCAGGGGCAGCGCTTGCAGGTTCACCACCTGGTCCCTGAAGGGAGTGGTAGGAACCTTGGGCATGTAGCCGGGCCGGGGTCTCAGTGTTGCACTGGAGTCAGCCGGACCGAACTCTTGGCCCTTACCTCGGCTCTTACCTCCTGGTCCCCGTAAGGAACCTGACGATCAGACCATGCTTCTCCACCGACCTCCGCTCTACGGGGTCGTGGTGGGCGGAAATAGCAGCAACATAAACCTTAAGGGTGGAGGGGGACAGCCTACGCTCCCACCCTTGCTGCAGGAAGGAAAGCATGGCACTGATCCAGCATCTCTGGGGGTCCTCATGGTGAGAGGAACACCATTTGACGAACAGGTTCCACTTCAGAGCACAGGCCCGTCTAGTGGATGGTGCTCGAGCTCAAGCGATAGTGAGCACTACCTCCTGGGGTAAGTCACCTAGAAACTCCACGTCCCATCCAGGGACCACACGTGCAGTTTCCACATGTCCGGACGTGGGTGCCAGAGGGTGCCCCGTCTCTGAGAAAGCAGATCCTTCCTCAGAGGAATCGGCCAGGGAGGGGCTGTCGCAAGGAGCATGCGTTCTGGAAATCAGGTCCTGTTGGGCCAATATGGAGCCACTAACAGGACCTGCTCCTCATCCACCCTGATCTTGCACAGTGTCTGTGCTAGTAGGCTCACTGGGGGAAACGCATATTTGCGCAGGCCCCGGGGCCAGCTGTGTGCCAGTGCATCCGTGCCAAGCGTTGCCTCGGCTAGGGAGTAGAACCACTGGCAGTGGGTGGTCTCTGGAGATGCAAACAGGTCTACCTGAGCAACTCCGAACTGCCTCCAAATCAGCTGAACCGCCTGGGGATGGAGTCTCCACTCCCCTGGAAGTGCTGCTTGAGACAGCTCGTCGGCTGCCCGATTGAACACTCCTGGGATGTGGATGGCACGAAGGGACCTCAGATGCTTCTGACTCCAGAGGAGGAGGTAGTGAGCAAGTTGCGACATGCGACGGGAGCGTAAACCGACTTGCCGGTTGATATACGCAACGGTCACAGTGTTGTCCGCACAGACCAGAACGTCCCTGCCCCGAAGGCGCCCTCTGAGGCGGCTCAGGGCAAGGCATACTGCCAGCAACTCGAGGCAATTGATATGCCAACGCAGTTAGGGACCCGTCTATACCCCTGACACTGTGTGCCCGTTGTACGTGGCACCCCAGCCGGTGGCCGAGGCATCCGTGAATACCACAGCATGCCTGGATACCTGTTCCAGGGGCACTGGTGTAAGGGCAGACCGGTATAATCTGAACCTGGTGAGTACCGTGTCGCCACGCCCATCTCGTGACTCGGCCATGGAGCCAGTGCTGAAGCGGTCTCATATAGAGCAGACCAAGCTGAACTACCGCCACAGCTGCCGCCATATGCCCCAGGGGCCTCTGAAAAAATTTCAGTGGGACCGCCGTCCTGCCTGATAAAGTCTCGAGGCAGTTCAGCACCGACTGAGCACGTGAGGCGTACTGTCTGGCTGACGGAATCCAACTCCATACTGAGAAAAGAGATCCTCTCTTTTCCCAGTTGACCCGAATACCCAACTGGCTGAGGTGCCTGAGCACCAGGTCCCTGTGTGCGCACAACTGCTCTCGAGACTGTGCAAGTATGAGCCAGTCGTCGAGATAGTTGAGGATGCGCACCCCCAGTTCTTTCAAGGGAACAAGGGCTGCCTCTACTACTTTGGTGAAGACACGAGGCAACAGGGACAGCCCGAAGGGCAGGACTTTGTACTGATATGCCCGACCCTTGAACGCGAATCGCAGGAATGGCTTGTGTTGCGGGAGAATCGAGACATGAAAGTATGCATCCTTCAGGTCGATCGCTGAAAACCAGTCTTGGGAATGGATGCACCGGAAAATGCGTTTCTGCGTCAACATATTGAAAGTCAGCTTGTGAAGCGCACGGTTCAAAACTTGCAGATCCAAGATCGGCCGTAACCCACTGCTTTTCTTGGGCACAATGAAGTAAGGGCTGTAAAACCCTGACCTCATATCGGCTGGAGGGACCGGCTCCATCGCATCCTTCGCCAGCAGGACTGCGATCTCCACACGGCAGACAGGGGCATCGACAGCCTTGACTGAAGTGAACCAGATGCCCCTGAACTTGGGGGGACGCTGGGCGAACTGAATCGCGTAGCCGAGTCTGATGGGCCGCAGGAGCCACCGGGACAGACTGGGGAGCGCTAACCAGGCTCCGAGAGACCGTGCCAGCGGAACCAACGGGGCCACCGACATACCCGCAGTTGGGCAGCGTGGTGGAACACAGGGACCCGGCTCGGGGCCTGTGATGGCCTGGCCTGTGACGGCAGGGGCCGGGGTCTGGGTGTAAAGTGTAACACTCACCTGATTCCTCCTTGTGTGGGAGGAAATGCAGGAACCCAGCTCGAGGCTTGTGACAGCCCGGCGTGTGACGACTTGAAGCAGGGACTCGAGTGTTACAGCCCTTACCTGGTTCCACAAATGGGCAGGAGGGGTGCTCTTGGGCAACCCACTGCTGCCCGCTGGTGAGAGAGGAGGAGGGAAGCGATCCCGTGATGCACAGCTTGCAACTCTCCTCCTCTTGAGACCCAGAGACTGAGGAAACCGCTCTTTTATTGAAGTTTTGGGTACCAAGGTTTGGGCGGAACAAAAACAAAACGAAACAAAAGATTCTCCACCCGGCCCTCCTCCGGGGGAGGGAGTGGTGCGGTCACTAGGTTTGGCGGGGGCCTGGACGGGCTGGGCGTCCTTCCTGCGACCAGCTCTATGACGCTGCTTGGTGGAAGCCTGCTGCGGCTGCGCGGGAGTGGGGGACGGCTGCAGGGGGGCACCCACGGCAACGAGCAGGCTGAGGGGCTGCAACCGGGGTGGAAGCAGCAGGTTTCCTCTGGCGCATGATGTGTTTGATCGCCTCAGTCTGCTTCTGTGCTGCCGAGTACTGCTGGGAAAGCTCTCAACAGTGTCGCCAAAAAGGCCTGTTTGCGACACGGGAGCATTCAGGAACTGTACCTTCTCCTGCTCCTTCATGTCAGCTAGACACAGCCAGAGATGGCGCTCCTTGACCACTAGCGTGGACATCGCATGACCCAGAGACTGTGCAGTCACCTTCGTCGCTTGAAGCACGAGGTCTGTCGCAGCATGCAGTTCATGTAGAACCACCAGGTCGTGGCCACCCTCGTGCAGGTCTTTCAGGGCTTTGGCCTGGTGGACCTGCAGTAACGCCATGACATGGAGGGCAGAAGCCGCCTCCCCACAAGCTCTGCAAGCACTGCCAGTTAGGCCTGACGTAAGGGCCTACAGGCCCGTGAGGGGAGACACGGGTCACCCCGCAGAGTGGTAGCGGCTGTTGGACACAGTTGCATGGCTACAGACTGCTCCACCGAGGAGATGCCCGTGTACCCCAAAGCAGCCCCACCATCGAGGGTGGTGAGGGTGGAGGAGCCACAAGATTTGTTTCGGGCAGTGAAAAGTGACTTCCACGATCTAGTGAGCTCCTCATGCACCTCCGGGAAGAATGGCACCGGAGGGGGGCACTGAGAACCAGCACAACCCCCACCGAGAAACCATTCATCCAGCCTCGAAGGATCAGGACTCGGTGGAGGATTCCACATGAGCCGGACATTCTCGGCGGCCCGGGAAAGCATAGCAGTCATCTCTGGGTCTGGCTCGGACAATGCTACCACACCCGAAGGGGGCAATGCAGCCGAGTCGTCATCCCCGGAGAGAGAGTGCTTGCCCTCCGATGCAGCGATCGACATCTGGTCATCAGAGGGGGCACCGAAGGAAACGAGTGGTGCCCTCTGTCCTGCAGAGGGCCCAGCCCGCTCCAACGGCAGCTCTACCGGCTGCGGAGTGCTTGATGGGTGAGGAACTCCCTTTGGGGAATCCCTCACCGTGATCCTCAAATCCTCTGACTCCACCGGTGGTAGCGCCGTCCCGGGTGCCGGGACGAACGCTGGATCGCAGCAGAGGCAGAGGGACTCTGCCATGTTTGACATAGCGGAGTCTATTACGCTACTCCGAGATGGTCATGTCCCCACAAGAAGAACATGCATCATCCACAAAAGCTTCCTCAGGATGCTTAATGCCCAGACACGTGAGGCAGCGATCGTGACCATCCTGAGGTGCCAGGAAACGACCACATCCAGAAACGCACGGGTGATAAGACATCTTTAAAAAGACGCGATCACCCGGGTCGCTCTTTTAGAGAAATTGCTCTTTTAGTGCTGAAGCACGCAGGGGAGCTGGCCACCGCACACTCCTGGTGTGGCTGTCTGCACAATCTTTGTTGAAGCCGCGAGACCATGACCACCGCCGCTGTTGCCGTAATGCCCGCACTCGCTCGTTCTCTCTGCAACACCGTAGTAGAGAGCAGTAGTGATGCACCACCGCTCAGCTCCGAAGCAAAGGGATGAATTAATGCGGTGCTCCTGCTGCCTCTTATACCCGTGCTTCGGGGTGTGGCAGCTGGATGCGGAATCCGCATGTCAATGTCCATTGGCTTGTGTAGCTACACTCGAAGTGGATTGGTCTCTCTGGCGAGAGCCCATTTGTCGGTCACCGACATGACTGACTGAAGGGGAACTGTCTTTAAAGGATTCAGCAATAAAATAAGAATCTTTTAAAATCATAAAAGCATTTATAAATGGCACAGACAAAAATAACCTAAACCCAAAAAGACATGACTCACAGAAGATGATGCGCATGAAATCACATTTAATGACATTAGCCAAATTTCACTTTGAGTTTCATGGCTTTGTATAATTGCCACTAATTGTTCACATTGAAAAAATGTGAGGGCCAATTTTGTACTGCACTGAACAATTCCAGCCATATTACTCATGCTTGAATAGCTGAGTAGATAAATAGCAAAGAATGCTTTAGAAAATAAAAGACTTTTCTAGTCCCCATGTCCTTTTTTTTTTTTTTTTTTTGACGTACAAGAGCATTAAACAGTCCAAATGAAATTTTCAAAAATGGCAACCATCTCAAGAGACTACAACATTTTGTAGATTTTTAATAGCTTCTTCCATGCATGGTCATACTCTTATTGAAAAAAAAACAAAAAAAAAAAAAAACAAACAAACAAAACAAAGTTTATCTTCACAATCTTCATAAATGTAATAATTCATTTCCGAAATGTGAATTTTGGCCGACATTACCAAGCCCTCATTTTTTTAATATCTCGTTTTTCGGAAAATAAGTAAAATAGGTGCGCAAACCCACACATTAACCCAACTCAACAATGCATGAAAATGTAAATGCAGATTTTCCATCAAAAACAGGAGAGGTTCAAAATGTCAAAGCACAAAACAGCATGAAAATGATACAGCAGTAGACGGAATGATAAAGAGGGACTGTAACCTCCTTTTTAAAGGAAACAAAACTTCAGAACTTGAATGTGCAAATCCTGCCTGACCAGTTCACCTTGCTGTCTAACTAAATTAAATCAGTCCGTGGGAGTCAAGGACCTGCTTACCAAAACATCTCCTCCAGATGGCTGGAAGTGACACTTTCTCCGGAGAGATTCCCACAGCAGGCGGTGGTTTACCACAGTCACTCTATTACTGTGGAAAGACTCCCTGCAGAACTCGTAGATGCTGTCCTCTGCTTCCCTGAGATGAGCCAGAGCTTATTCTCCCAAAATCTGTATTCTACAAAACCTTTCTCACAACTTAACAAAAAGTGCTGCAGGTGTATTATTGTTTTAGACATACAGTATTCTGTATGGTGGGGTCTAAAAGTCTGAGATTTTCTCAGATTGAAGTTTTCAATCAGACTTTTGGAACTTACTGTACTTTTTAAAGAAATAGTTCAGCTAAAAATGAAACTTTGCTGAATTACTCAAGCCATCCAAGTTTGTTTCTTCATGGGAACAGAAATGTAGCATTACATCGCTTGCTCATCAATGGATCCTCTCCAGTGAATGGGTGCCGCCAGAATGAGAGTCCAAACAGATGATAAAACATCACTATAATCCACAAGTAATCCACACCACTCCATTCCATTGGTTAGTTAAAAAAGTTGAGTTTGTAAGTAATAAATCAATCCATCATTAAGGCATTTTGTCTTTAGACCAAGCACATAATCCATAATAATGCTTCATCCAGTGAAAAGTCCATTCCCTGTTGTCCTCTAAAATCAAAATTCACAAACATATTTGTTTAGAACTTTTCTGGACTGTTTTTCCTTATAAACTGTGGTTGATCTGTGCATACTGTATCTCTTTTCATATATAGATGAGACGACTTTTCATGGTAAAGAGCAATATTAATTATAGAGGAACCATGTTTTAACCAGAAGCAAAGATCTGAAGCTAAAAAAACGTCTAAGCCCTATTCGGACGGGACTAGTTTTCTAAACTACGTTTGAGTTTCGATTCTTATCACCTGACGTCTGTGATTTTCATGTACCAATTCGGACGGGACTAACATCTCCATGTTTATTACAGAGGTGGGAGGGTCTGTTTTCTACATCTTGGCATTTCAGAGATCACGCGCTCTGAATGTGTGCATTGCATATAGTCATTTGGATTGATTACCATAATCACAGTTTTACTACAAATACCATGGTGAAGCTAAATGGCTAGTATAGCAAAACCATGTTAATGTTTGGTTACTTTAGTTTTACTTTAGTTATTTATTTGTAGTAAACCCATGTTTAATTTTCATAAAGGTACATATGTAATTAAAACATGATGTAATTGAGTGCAGAAATGAACGTGAGGTTTCTGATGCTATCTTATCTGACGCTGATATTACAATAGCCAGTCTTACATTTACATTTTACATTTACATTTAATCATTTAGCAGACGCTTTTATCCAAAGTGACGTACAAATGAGAACAATAGAAGCAATCAGACCATCGAGAGTGCAGCAGCATACAAGTGCCATGACAAGTCTCAGTTAGTCTAGCACAGTACATGTAGCTAGTTTTTTTTTCTTCTGGAGGGTGCATAAGTTTGAACTAGTGAGTTTAGATACATTGGTGCAGCGCTAGTTGTTGTCTTGTAAGTCTTAACAGTTTAATGATCTGGCTCTTGATTTTATTATTGTTATTTTTTTATTTCTTTGCCGGGAGGCAAATACATCAAACAAGCGTGCGGTAAGAGTGTCTACGGTAATTCACGTTGGCCAAAACACACAAGGAAACGCGCTGTGAAAAAAAAAAATCACTGGCAATCACAGACATTCGCATTCGGACGGGATTAGTTTTCTCAGAGGATCATTGAGTTTGCTGAAAAACAGTAGGTATTTTGCTCTGGAATTATTACAGAGGTTGTGTGAGAAAAACACAGACGTGGCAGATTCGGACGGGATTAAAATCACCAAGTACGTCTGTGAAACACAAATTTCTCTAACGACCCCCTGTAAAACTAGTCCCGTCCGAATAGGTATTTAGTGAAGGATTTATTACAAACATGCAGTATTTTGCTTGACAAGACATTAACTGATGGACTGAAGTCGTGTGGATTAATTATGGATTATTGTGATGTTTTTATCAGCTGTTTGGATTTAAAAAGCAAAAGCAGATCACAGTATGGCCAGACAATGCTACCTCAGCACTACAGGACTGCTTCCAGGACAAAGACTGGAACATGTTTAAAGAGGCAGCCACCTACAACAACCACACAGACCTGCAAGAGTACACTGAAACTGTGACTGCTTACATCAAAAAGTGCATTGATGATGTGACAGTCACCAAGAACATCACCACACGTGCTAACCAGAAGCCATGGATGACAGCAGAGGTTCATGGGCGGCTAAAGACCCGTGTTGACGCATTCAGATCGGGAGACAAAGCAGTCCTCAAAACAGCAAGAGCCAACCTGTCCCGTGGCATCAAGAAAGCAAAACGGTTATATGCACAAAAAAATCAATAATCACTTTACTGACAGCAAGGACACACGGAGTCTGTGGCAAGCTATTCAGACCATCACAGACTACAAGCCCCTGCCACAGGCCTGTGATGATGACACATCCCTCCCAGATGCACTCAATGAGTTTTATGCACGGTTTGAAATGCAGAATGACAAACATGCACAAAAACTACCCACACCTCCCAACGACCAGGTGCTCTGTCTGTCTCCAGTTGATGTAAGGAAGACCCTATCTAGGGTTAACCCATGCAAGGCTGCAGGTCCTGACGACATATCAGGCCGGGTACTGAGAGACTGTGCTGAACAGCTGACAGATGTCTTAACAGATATCTTCAACATCTCACTAAGCCAAGCAGTTGTCCCCACATGTCTCAAGTCCACCACCATCACCCCAGTACCAAAGAAGTCACCTGTGTCATGCCTGAATGACTATCGGCCCATAGTACTGACCCCAATCATGATGAAGTGCTTTGAGAGGTTAGTCATGCACCATATCAAATCCAATCTCCCCAATACTCTTGACCCGCTCCAGTTTGCATACCATCCAAACCGATCCACGAAGGATGCCATTTCCTCCACCCTCCACCTGGCTCTTACCCACCTAGAAAACAAAGACTCTTATGTTAGAATGCTGTTCATTGACTTCAGCTCAGCATTCAACACAATAATCCCACAACAGCTCATCAACAAATTAAACCTGCTGGGCCTAAATGCCTCCCTCTGTAATTGGATCCTGAACTTTCTAACCGGTAGACCTCAGTCAGTCCGTGTCGGCCACAACACCTCGAGCACTACCACACTGAGCACAGGTGCCCCACAGGGCTGTGTGCTCAGCCCGCTGCTCTTCACGCTGCTGACCTACGACTGCACTGCCAAGTCCAGCTCCAACCACATCATCAAGTTTGCCGATGACACAACTGTGGTAGGTCTCATCAGCAACAACGATGAAACACCCTACAGAGAGGAAGTGGCACAACTGGTTGAATGGTGTGGTGCAAACAACCTGTCCCTCAATGTGAGTAAGACAAAGGAGGTTGTGATGGACTTCAGGAGGAACTCTGTTGACCACCCCCCACTGACCATCGACAGCTCAACTGTGGAGAGAGTCAGCAGCACTAAATTTCTGGGGGTGCACATAACACATCACGGTATCGTGAAAGACCCCACCCATCCCTCCCACAGTCTCTTCCAGCTCTTGCCATCAGGAAGACGGTACCGGAGCATCAGAGCCCGCTCCGCCAGACTGCTCAACAGCTTTTTCCCCCAGGCTGCGAGAGCCCTCAATTCCAATCTCCTCACCCCCATCTGAAACCCCATCCACAACCCTAACTCCTGAAACCAGGATCCCCCATCCCCCCCCCCCACCATCCCACCACACCACACCATGCCACACCACATGAAAACTGTTGAAAACTGTTGAAAACCTCAAGAACATTGTGCAATTCTGAGTGTGCTACACACAGGTGAGTGGGCTGGACAAACCACCTGTAGAATCACACTCTTTTCTCTCTATATGCACCAGACACTTTCTTTTAAACACTCCATGTTAAAAGGACTTAATAAGATAACACAAATGTTTACTTGTGAATGCATCACAAATCATATTGCACTACTTCCTCCTTAACCTTAAATACCTCTATTGCACAATATCATGCACAGTTATTATGTAAAGTACTTGTATAGTCTGTCTTAGGTTATGTGTATGTATAGTCAACTGTTTATATTATATGTATAGTTAGATTACAAATTCAGTAAATTAGCTATGTAGGTCTAAAAAATTGTTCTTACGTCTAGTGTTGTATGTTTATATTTATGCTTATTTATGTAGCACCGTGGTCTTGTGAGACACGACATTTCGCTCCACTGTATGTCCACACATGTAGTGGAATGACAATAAAGCTCGACTCGACTTAAATAAACTGTTTGAACTTAAATTTTGACTAACTTCCTGGGCACCAAAACTACATGGACATATCAGGCTTTATTGGTTAAAATAATTATCTTAGTCCTTAGATTAATTTCCCAGCAAATAGCAGATTAATATTTTCTATATTTAATACAATCATACTGGCATGATTAGAATGTTCAGTGCATCATATCATCAGCTGCTAAATTCAAATCTGTGTTCACTGGCTGGCGCTGAGCCAGATACAGACGCATTTGTACAGCGCTGCATTATAACCAATCACACATGATGCTGTTGAGCTTATGAATGCAACGACCAATCAGAGGCGTTCAGATGAGTCATCGCTAAAATGCTGGTGTTTTCTTCACTTGCTCGCTGACTGAATACCTCTTTCTGGCAAATTCTCTCGTCAGAAACAACAAAGTGCAAATGTGTGTACGAATATGTAAGTAAGATATTCATTTCATAGTGTAAACAGCTTCAGTTTTTTTAATGGAAGTTTTTGAGAGTGCTTTAACTCTAGACTGTCAGTAAAAATGTTCTTTGATAATGTAAATGTTGTTTGATCTCTTTCTGTACAATGAAAGTGTTATGATTAGTAGCCTAATTTACAATGTTTTTATTCACATTAACTTTCAATGTTAAATTCACATTAAATATAAAGTCAGTTGTATTAAAATATGTTATGGCATGACACCCATATCTGTTAATTAAGTAAACAGACAGGTTACATTATTAGGTTACTTTGACCATCGCACACTAGATCAATTAACATAATCTATAAAGGTGAGACTCAAGATATTTCATGATATAGTTAATGCGTTTGGGAATGTGTCAAATAAAAAGGAAAAAATAAATAAAACATGAGTGCTGTTGTGGCTGCTGTGTGTTACATCACGACCCCCCCAATCGCGCCCCCTCAAAAATAATGAGTGCATGACGCCCCTGGAAGGAGGTTTGTACATTCTATATAAAAAACTACAGGACAGGAAAGCAGTTCTAGAAGGGAAACTAAAGCACAGCATACCAGTGCAAAACAACTCAGAAGCTGCATGAAACTGCATACAGTTCTGTACATATGGTAGGAACATAAAGTATATTTCACATTGACCTACTTGCACTTATGGAAATAGCAAACAATTTCAGAGGTGAAATGACTGACAATGCATGTCAGGTTTTCTGTTAAGTAGTTTGTGCATTAAGAGAAAGCACAGGCCTCTCAGCAGACTGCAGTAAGTGTGTTTCTGTAGCCCATTACTCTGAGTGGCTAAAAGCTAAATGGATCCTCTGATGCATTAAAATTGTTGACTTGCTGATACTTACAATATGGTACGTGTAATTCATTGTGTTGATGAGTGTTATGTTACATTACAGCACCATGACATGGTGAGATATTAATTTTGACTAGCATAACTGGGTGAGCTTTTCTAGTATATGTTTATACAATGCACTACAATAGCATTAAGCACAGTGCTGCAAATCCACAGGGATCCAAATACAATTAATTGTTAATTTAAACTTATTATTAAGCAACAAAGCTCAGAATTAGCAAATTACATTCAAACTTTAGTCTAAGACAAACAATGGGCCTCATTCATGAAACATTCATAAATATAGGAGTAAATTTTGAGTAATTTGCACTTAAAACGGACCTTCCCGAAAACTCTCCTCCGGATTCACAAACGCTTCGTAAACGTCCGATTTGATAGTAAAATATGCGTATGTTAATGAATTCCAATCATTCGTAAATAGGGCGCTCGTGCACGCTCATTCACAATTGGCCTATCGGTAAGTCCCTCCCCTCGAACGTAGACTAGCCAATGGCAGTCGAGTATCAGTTGCACGGGGAGTGGAACTCGGATATCTTTAGGTTTCAGCGCCATAGAGAAACATTGGATGATCTGAAGCTCACATCGGTTCTATGGGGTTTATGCTTCAAAAATGCAAAAACGATGTGCCTGGGGTACTTGTAACACTGATTCCAGGTATCCCGAGAGGATGGGCAATATAATTTATTTTATTACATTTCCTGAATCCAAACAAAACAGAGAAAAATGTCCCTAAGTATTCAACCCCAATACAAATGAAGACAAAAACGTTCATTTTCTGATTGTCATACACTCATTAAGATACAATTTTCATCTGCTCAAGCAGAACGTTAATGTTATCTTGTGCTTTAGCAAAGTATCTCTGGCTAAAACTAGCTAGTGAGTCCATGCTAACGTACAAACCAAATAGCAGACTGGTCAAAAACACATAAACGAAGGTCTACTTGTCAGTGCCTCTCCATATTAAACAGGTTAAATGTACATTTAATCGTACCCTGCGATACATGAACAGCTTTGATCCTGCATGCTGTTATCCGCGATCGTGATGACCGACCGTAATATGAGACTTTTCCCGCTTGCATTGTGATCTGTAAACCCTCGCTTCGAGTTACCCACTGTATTTAATTCCCATTTGGTGGCCTTCTGTCCAAAATTGTGCATAAACATCGTGGGACAAGGTTTTCACACTGCAGCTGTCATTGTAAGACAGTGAGCAACTCCATTTGTTTGTCTGAGTGAGCAACAGTAACCAAGGGGGCGGGGTTTACCGATAGGTCAATTAGCATAATCCCCGCCTATGACTACAGCTACGCAAATTTCATGTCCAGGAACGCAGTGGAATATTCTGGTCTACTTTCTAAAGTTTGGCTCCAGTATATTGCATACATGCAAAAAAGACTAATCGGCCAAATGGCTAACAATAAATATTCAATAACGTGTGTCCACCAAAGCGTTTTTAGCCACCTGAAAAATGACAGGTGCTCTTCTGAAAACGGCCAGCTGGTAGTGCTTGAAAACGCTGTGATGGCACAGCGTTTTTCCCATAGACTGTAAAAAAAAAAGGTTTTTCCAGCTGTCGATTTGGTTGCTATGAAGTGGAATATCCACAGTAGTAACGTATTACTAGTATCTCATTTTGAAGAATATTACTGAATATAAAAAAAGCAGTAACCAGTAATATTAACTTCTCTATTGTTGTTCAGTTGTTGTACAAGTAAGATGATTGGTCGGTGTGGTATTTGTCCCACCCCTCCTCCATTGATTGGACGGCTGGCTAAAAAGTCACAATGACAAGCGCTGCATTCTACCCAAAGCTAAACCAGAGCTAAACAGTTTATCAACTCTCAGCTACAAAAAAAAAAAACAAAAACAAAACAAAAAAAAAATAACTGAGCAAACGACTTTGTAAAATATTATAATGGCAGTGCATCAAAATTCAGTGTCACCAGTTTGCCAAAAAGAACACAGAATGTTTTACGCACCATTTACCCCTGATAGGGAGCAGGTGTAGATTTCTTTCGTACCAACTAACATTTTGAAAATACGAACATTTTCATGAATCCGAAAATTTACGTCAGAACAGCTTTACACAAAAATTCGTTCTGCTCTTGTTTCATGAATGAGGCCCAATATGAGTGTTAAAAGCAATGAATAAAAATAGTGTTGAATGTTAAAGTCTACATGAAATCAAAATTGTGGTTGATCACACTTTATTTTAAGGTCCAATTCTCGCTATTAACAAACCATTAACTACGACTTTTGCCACAATAAACTCCTAATTGGCTGCTTATTAATAGTTAGTAAGGTAGTTGTTAAGTTTAGGTATTGGGTAGGATTAGGGATGTAGAATATGGTCATGCAGAATATGTGCTTTATAAATACTGTACTAATAAACAGCCAATATGTTAATAATGGGCATGCTAATAAGCAACTAGTTAATAGTGAGACTTGTTCCCTATACTGGTGTTATGGTTTATTTATTTATTTTATTTTTTTGTCTTTTAGTATGAATATGTTAGCCTTAAGATTATCTATAAGCTAGTGTGCTCCAAAACAAAGACAAAATTCACTTTTAGAAGATATAAGCATTCAAAACGCACAGTTATTCTGGCCTATTAAATTAATCTGAAGCATCCTGCCCCTACACTATAAATAGACGCTGAAGCTGTGGTTGAAATCTGTGGTTGAAATCTGATCCACCAGATCCTCCTGTCCACCCTCATAAAGATGGGCATCTCAGGAACCGCACTCCAGTGGTTCAAGTCTTACCTCTCAGGTAGGTCCTTCAGGGTGTCTTGGAAGGGTGAGGTTTCAAAGTCACAACTTCTTGCTACTGGGGTTCCTCAAGGCTCAGTGCTTGGACCACTTCTCTTCTCTGTCTACATGGCATCTTTAGAATCTGTCATTCAGAAGCATGGCTTTTCCTATCATTGCTATGCTGATGACACTCAACTCTACTTCTCATTCCAGCCAGATGATCCGACAGTAGCTGTTCGCATTGCAGTCTGTCTGACAGATATTTCTGGCTGGATGAAAGTTAATCACCTTCAACTCAACCTTGCTAAGACAGAACTGCTCGTGGTCTCAGCCAACCCAGCACTTCATCACAACCTCTCTATACAGCTAGGTTCGTAACTCCTTCCATGACAGCTAGCCTTGGAGTTGTGACTGATGATCAGTTAAGCTTCACAGACCATACTGCCACAGTCCAGAAGGCAGCAGTGAGAATGGTCTTCAACGAGCTGAAGAAAGCTCACGTCGCACCTCTCTTCATCAGCTTGCACTGGCTGCCAATAACTGCTCACATCAAATTCAAGGTACTGATGTTTGCCTACAAAGCAACCACTGGTGCTGCACCAATATACCTAAACTCACTAGTTCAGACCCATGTGCCCTCCAGAAGTTTGCATTCTGCAAGTGAACGACGCCTCGTGGTGCCATCTCAAAGAGGCACAAATTCACTCTCGGACCTTTTCCTGCTGGTGGAACGACCTGCTTATCTCAGTCCGAGCAGCTGAGTCTTTAGCCATTTTCTATTCTATTCTATTCAGTCTAATTTATTATAAAAACACCTTGCTGTGTGCACTGTGCTAGACAGACTAACTGAGACTTGTCACAGCACTTGTATATTGTTGCTCTCTCGTTGGTCTGATTGCTTCTATTTTGTAAGTCGCTTTGGATAAAAGCGTCTGTTAAATGATTAAATTTAAATCTAAATGTTAATATTTTATATGGTGAAAGGCACATAGTGCACTATATAGGGTATGAGAAAAAGGCACATAGTGCACTATATAGGGTATGAGAAAAACGGTTAGACAAACTCAGTTTTAGAAACAGCACTAACCAAGTGCTGTATACCACTTCAGTGGACCTTTAAAGAAAATATCCAAGTTCAATAAACCACAAAAAAAAAAATAATAATAATAAAATAAATAAAAAATAAAAAAAATAACCTTGTAATATTGAGAAAATATATGAAATTACAAAGAATGTGTACTTTTAATATCAGTGGAAACACAGCAGTTTAAATTTCTTTGCATCCTTGCCATATTGCCATTTCAAGTTACACATCATTTCAATAATTCAAAGGATGTTTTTAATTATTCCTTACTAATGGAAAATCACAAATGCACTTTTAATTGAAAAGTAGCTCACTTAAGATATCTTGATAACATCAGAATGTGAGTATTTAAAAATGTGAGGAAATACAGCATAATCATTATGACATTATTAGAGGATAAGTGCCTCAACCTCAACCTTCTGGATTGCAATTTTTTTTAATATTGTTAAAACAAGAACTAAAATATATTGCAGATAGGCTGAGAAATTGAAATGAACTTAATTCAAAATATATTCTCTGAAAAAAAGCCTTAATATCTTATGCAGTTTGCTTCTTAATTAAATTTATCTTGTTTTGAGGATGACTGGTTATTTTTACAGGGGAAAAAAATACTCATTAAAAATGATTTTTGGCAGTGCAGTGTACAGTGGTAATGAATAGTGCATTTGTATTCAAAAAGTTCAGCCACCTTCAGGACAAGAGTCATGTGTAGAAAACGTTCCCACAGTCCATTATAAAATTACAGTTATTGCTTATTGCAAATTCACAAACTAAAATGATTGGAAAATATGTAGTGAAAGTATATACAATTACAGTAAAATGATGAGTGTTGGAGCCTTTGAAAATGAGCTACTGTACAGCACTTTGTCAGCAGTTAATAAGAGTTTAATCTTCCCCTGCTTTAATACAAACTCAACTCAGTTCTCACTACCCCCAAGAGTCCAATCCAAAGAACGATAGAGAGGATTTGTAATCCTTACTAACTTGGGAGAAACCTTTTAGAGCGCAACAGTTATCTGACATCTAAGACACCTTTGATATATCATTTGCATTCAGGGATTTCTCTGCCTTTGGAGTTTCATTTCAAATGACATTTTCGCTTATATCTATTATAAAACTGTGTTATACTTCTAAAGAAGTAGGTAGCACATATAAAGTACATAAATACATAAAATTCAAGACATTTTATGAGATATGAGCAAAGGAACATCAGCCACAGTCACTCACCCACATATAAACAATCAATCTGAGGTACAAAATGTAACAAGAGAAGCAAAAATGATGCCAAACGCATGAAACGATCATTACATTCAGCTAATGTGATCAATGCACGTCTCCTGAGACTCGTCACTGGGAAACACACTAAACAAATGGTGTACAAATAAGCATAAAACTAAATGAAACAAATAAAGAAAACAAACAGTAACTTTTTCCGATTAGATTTTTTGTGCAACACTACCAAAGTTCATGCATGTTCAAAAAAAAAAAAAAAAAAACTTACAATATATAGTCTCTGTATTCTGGACAGCTTCCTGGTCTTCATGCTGAGATGCTGCCGGTGGACAGCAGCTTGTCTGAGGATGCGTGTGGGAGAAATGCGGCCCAGGTCACGGGCTGAAGATCGTTTAATGGTGACGACACACCCCAGCTTTAAGTGCACCTGATCCGGATCCCAACCACACACTGAGACTCAGCACTAACCCTGCCAGCTCCTCACATTAGAGGCCTCCCCAATGTCTGAGTGTGTGTGTGTGTGTGTGTGTGTGTGTGTGTGTGCGTGTGTGTGTGTGTGTGTGTGTGTGTTTGTCTCTGTCTGTGATCTGGGTTTCACTCTGCATAGCTGAATAATGTGTTTGCATGAGTTCCGTCATCATTTGCTCAGCACCATACCTTTGCGTGAGCAACAGACTGAAATTTAAGTCATTCACTTTTGGGGTGCTGCGTGACAAGAAAAATGCTCTTTATTTGGGCAGTTTGGCAAGACTGCACCAGATTTTCGTTCCTCTCTTGTGAACTTGCAGGTAACTTTTCTTTGAGAAGTTCCCTGTGCTTTAACTCACCACCTCCTCTTACTCTGTCTGCACCACAAAAACAGAACAAACGGTCATGAAATCGGTATATTTACCCACTAGAAACCAAAAATGTGGATGGGATGATAATAGTGCTGTACAGAACACGTCAAAATCACCAAATCACAAAATAAAATGCACCTCTATGACTAATAAACCTTCACTTCACATTATTTGGCTTAGTTTCATAAATAAAATATCCAGCAACACTTTGATAGTACGCTTTAGACATTCTACTAACTATAAGTAACTTTGCAACTACATTTCGTGTCCGTGTTTGCATTTCATGTTTACCCTTAACAGCCATGAAACCTTCTTTCAGTCTGCAAAGATAAAATCTTTTTAGCAGTTTCATTAATTAAAGGGTTAGTTCACTCAAAAATGAAATTTCTGTCATTAATTACTCACCCTCATGTCGATCCAAACCCGTAAGACCTTCATTCATCTCCGGAACACAAATTAAGATATTTTTGATGAAATCCGAGAGCTTTCTGACCCTCCATAGACAGCAAGGGAACTGACACGTTCAAGGCACAGAAAGGTAGTAAGGACATCGTTAAAAGTAGTCCATGTGACATTAGTGGTTAAACCAGTCGCATAGCTACGGGTGGGCCTGGGTGGGCCCGGCCCACCCACTTTCATCTGTGGCCCACCCAATGAGAAGTTTGTAATTTTCCAAATGGATGTAATTTATTAAACGATGCTAATAAACATCTTATTTCACTGTAACTTTATTTATTAAAAATATTAAACGCTTGTTTTCATGGTCAATTACAGGTCGTTTCTTAGTTTTCCCTCTTCCTATATATAGGTGTATATCATCATAAACTTGTCAAAATGATGATTCGTCCGTTTCTGGTAGTCCCACCCACAATGTTATGTTTATGACGTAAGGATATAATACTAAAATGCGCGCGTTTGTGAAGTTAAATTTGAAAATAGCCTAGTGAAGCAAACATAAATCAGATCAGTTCTTTAAAAAGTAAAAGTCTTAGCAATAAATGAACTACAAATGAAACCCGACAGACCACCTGAAGTTGCTGGATTTTTCGATCGGAAACTTCTGGACCAAGTGTGTTTGAAACATCATATTATATTAGCATAGGTACATTGTTTGATCCGCTAAACAGATGCGTCCTTTGTGGAAGGAAACACATAAACATTGAGCTAGATCCTGGTCGCCACAGCAATAATAAAATAATACACAACTGAAAGATAAGAATTTTTAGATGAACTATCCCTTTGAAACTTTAGGACGTACACAGGCTTGTCTGTTCGTCTGTATGTGTAAGTGTATATGGTATATTCCTGCTACTGTAAAACTAACTGACCTTTCTCATGTACCATCAAGTTGACTCATGAAACCCCTGCTAAGTGGAACAGGGACACATGAGAACAGTATCGGCCTTCATCAGGTCAACGGAGTCCAGACTCTGACAGCCACAGATCAACACTCGCAAACACACACACACACAAACATAAGCTGGCAGAAAACTGCTTCAAACTGTTTCACCAGCATCAGCACCAAACCACTTACCAATCCATTAGGCTCCATTTACACTTCAGCACATATCAGCATTACAAAACCACACGTCTAAACGCCCTGATAAGCTCCTGCTAACCCCTTGACTTCAGCTGGTGAGTTCTGCTAATGCAGATGCCACAAATTCACTGCAGCTGAAAGAGAAGAGTGTATTCACGGGCACTAGAGTGCTGCATGAGCCAAAGCCAAGAGCTACTCCACGCTGATGGAAAACTTAAAACCGGATGAAATGTGTTGTTTTGCTAACAATTTATCTCCTTCAATGTAAATCTATAGTATTTTTTCATCCGTTTAAGCAAATGCCAGGTGAAAACGGTATCTGATCACTTAGAAAATTAATAGCACACCTCTGCTCAGCAAACTACATTTTAAATTTTATTAAAAAATTCAGTCAAGATATGGAAATGAATTTTATGACTGAGTATTGCGAATGCAGTGGTTACACAGTGAAGTAAAAGAATTGGTGAATCTTTTTTTTTTTTTACTGATTCATTGAAACAAACTCTCTGAAAGCACAGACTCACAGTAAAGAAACTTGACTTCCCATCACTATCATTCATGTCTGTAGCACAAACAGTCTGATTCAAGTTATAGGCTAATACAGTCACCTAGCAACTACTGTATAGTAAAACAAATTTAGGGTTAGAGGTACATCCTTGGAAAAAGCTATAGAAAAGCAATATCTGTTGTATAAAAGTGATAAAGTGACAAGTATGTAAATAAGTAAGAAATAAACATAGTTTGTCCCAAAGATCCTCTTTTGTGCAGGACCACTTTCTAACACCACAGACTCAGGATCTACTGTTTGTTCAAAAGATGTGTCCAAATCACTGCTACAGAACTAGCAACGCCAGTGTTGGATCATTTCCAAGAAGTTAACACGGCTATGTGACAATGTCGTTATACAATAGTTCAATAAACTCAAAGTGCATATTGAGTCAATTTTGAGCACATTTTAGACACGGTATTGCTAGTTACCGTCTTTTGGTTTTTGCTCTGACAAAAACAAATCCAAACAAAATCACAACAGAACTATTGCAACAACAAACAACACAGTATGGTGTTTGTTTCCATTTCAATAAATCAGTGTTTTTGAACAAATCGTTGAGTGAATGATTCAATGGATACACACAAACAGATGAACATCAATGAAGAACACAGTAATGGTGTTTCTTCCTACTGAATCAATGTTTTTGAACAAACCAGTTCAGTGAATGATTCAGTGACTCATTCATATTAAAAGTGGGACTTACTCAATTATTTCCACTTACTTTAACAATGTAACAGAAAGATTCACTCCCCACCACAAATAAACAGATTGACAGAAACACGCAAACAAGTGGAATCAGATCATCTACACCAGAACATTTTCATTGATTCAGAATATGTATGAACTTTTTCCTGTATCAGATGTTTGTACACAAATATGATGCTTCAAATAACATATGATGGTTTCCACATTATGTACTTTGACCAGAGGCTATCTGAGGTATGTGTGCTCACTGGAAGGAATCAAATTCAGATAACAATAATGATGTTTAATCTAAGCACTAAAACATTTCTCAATTTCTAGATCTGCAGTTCTTCTTTAATTGAACTGTTTTTATTTACATAGTCTTCTGCTTATACTGCTATAAGTTTATGACCAGAGGGTTGGCGATCAACTCAGCCGCTTTGATGTTTTATTATCACTTTGCAACACAGTAAATTTGCATCCATTCTCTTGGGGTTTTCTGGTTTACTGGTAAGCTGCTAGTAATTAAGTGGTCCATTGATAAAGTGATCACATGTTTCTCATACTGACTCTTGAGACATGGTGACACACCATTCACATCATCTAACATGAATAATCCTTAAACGTCATTTATCTCTTCTAATGTGTGTGTGTGTGTGTGTGTGGTAACATAAGAGTGGACTACTGACACATCACATCTCATGCAATTCTACACAGGGTTGAGTAACATCTGAAGGAGGGAACGGAGACGTTACGTCATCGTGACTGACGTAAATGGGATCTCGCCAGAGAGCCCAATCACCTTTGAGTGTTAACAAAACAAGCCAATGACAGTTGGCGTGCATGCGTGCGTGCTTTGCCATGTGCACCCCGCCCCACAGCGCGGAGATAAAAGGAGAGCACGGGCAGACACATATCAGTTTTTCGCTGAGGACCCGAGACGATGTGCCTCAGCCGTACAGCGGTGGTACAGCAACTGTGGCGACAGGACATAATGTCTCCGTTCCCTCTTTCAGGGAACAAGGGTTACATACGTAACCGAGACGTTCCCCATCAGTCAGTCACGTTCGATGTTACGTCATAGTGACTGACGTAAATGGGATCCCTATGAAAACGCCACTATTGCTGACCCCCTCCAGTGCCCTGCGGAAGCCGGCAAGTCCCCCCACACCAGTTGGAACGGAAGATAGGACAGAGCTTAGGCAGAGATGAGAGCCACTGCTGTTCCGTACAGTGGGTATGGATAACACTGGGAAAGCGTACCCAAATAGGGGAACGCTACGGAAGCCACATCCTGCATAAAGGAGGTACCATGTGGAGATTACACATATGGACTGGCTAAGGGCAGTACTACATATGGAAGTCTCTGAGGTAGACTCAGCCAGCCTGGGGTGAGATCAATAAACAGCAGAGATGGCAGAAGTCTCTGCCAGGGAAAGACACGGGCTCATCGTGAGGGGAGACGCACCGTGGAAGAATACACATATGGGATCACCCGAAGGGGGAATCACTACACATGGGCACCTAGCCCAGCACAAGGGCTGACCTTGGGCATACACATGAGTTCTGGACCTGGTGTCTGGCGCTCCGCCACGCCTGACCACCGAGGGTGCAGGAAGAACTTCAAGAGGGTTCGCCAAAGGGGAACTGAACTGAGAAGCCATATTAAAGCGCACGCATGCGGTCCGTAGAGGGGAATGGCGCAGCAAGCGTGATTGACACCGAGCAGGTCCGGTGTTACTGGCCACCTGAGGCAAGAACACGAGAGGACACAGGCTCTACATGGAGATTATAGAATCTCGCAAACGTGTTAGGCGTCGCCCAGCCGGCAGCTCTACAGATGTCTGCTATCGAGGCGTCCCGCGCCAAGGTCCAAGAAGATGCCACGCGTCTCGTAGAGTGTGCTTTCACTCCGAGGGGGCATGGTAAACGTTGGGTTTGGTATACCAAGACTATAGTGTCCACTATCCAGTGGACAAGTCTTTGTTTGGAGACAGCCTTTCCCTTCTGGTGTCCTCTGAAGCAGACGAAGTGCTGGTCTGAGGTCCTGAAGCTCTGCGTGCGGTCCACGTAAACGAGCAAGGCGTGGACGGGACAGAGCAGAGCAATGGCTGGGTCTGCCTCCTCCCGGGGCAGCGCTTGCAAGTTCACCACCTGATCCCTAAAGGGCATGGTGGGAACTTTGGGCACATATCCAGGCCGGGGTCTCAGGACAACATGACAGCCAGCTGGTCCGAATTCTAGGCACGAATCGTTGACCGAAAATGCCTGCAGGTCCCCTACCCTCTTGACCGAGGCCAATGCAGTGAGGAGCACTGTCTTCAATGACAGAAACTTAAGCTCTACTGACTGCAGGTTTGAAGGGCTCCTCCTTCAAGGCCGTCAGGACCGAGGGGAGATCCCAAGAGGGTACCAGATGAGGGCACGGGGGATCCCTCTGAGGAACCTGATGACCAAGTTGTGCTTCCCCACAGACTTACTGTCTACTGCATCGTGATGTGCGGCAATAGCGGCAACATACACTTTGAGGGTGGAGGGAGACAGCCTTCGCTCCAACCCATCTTGCAGGAAAGAGAGCACGACCCTGACCGGGCATCTATGGGGGTCTTCCCGGCAGGAAGAGCACCAATCGACGAACAGGTTCCACTTCAGCCTGTAAGCGTGTCTTGTAGACGGGGCTCTAGCTGAAGTGATGGTGTTTACTACCGCTGGAGGTAGCGCACCTAGAACCTCAGCGTCTCCAGGGACCACATGTGGAGATTCCACAAGTCTGGACGCGGGTGCCAGAGGGTGCCCCCTCTCTGAGAAAAGAGATCCCTCCGCAGAGGAATTTGCCAAGGAGGGGCTGTCGCAAGGAGCATCAGTTCTGGGAACCAAGTCCGATTGGGCCAATATGGCGCCACCAAAAAGACTTGCTCCCCGTCCTCCCTGACCTTGCACAGGGTCTGTGCGAGAAGGATCATTGGGGGAAACGCATATTTGCGTAGACCCCAAGGCCAATTGTGTGCCAGCGCGTCTGTGCCGAGAGTCCCCTCGGACAGGGAGTAAAACAGCTGGCAGTGCGACGTGTCCAGTGAGGCAAACAGGTCTACTTGAGTGTCCCCAAAGCGCCCCCGAAGCATCTCCAAATCAGCTGGACTGTCTCGGGGTGGAGTCGCCATTCACCCGGAAGGGCGGGCTGACGTGAGAGCTCGTTGGCTGCACGATTGAGCTTGCCTGGGACATGAACGGCGCAAAGTGACCTCAGATGCTTCTGACTCCAAAGGAGGAGATGGCGGGCAAGTTGCGACATGCGATGGGAGCGTAGACCGCCTTGGTGGTTGATGTACGCAGCGGTCGCAGTGTTGTCCGTACAGACCAGTACATGCTTGTCGTGTAGCAGCGATTTGAAGCGGCGCAGAGCAAGCCATACTGCTAGCAACTCGAGGCAGTTGATATGCCACTGCAGTCGGTGCCTTGTCCAGAGCCCCGCAGCTGCATGCCCTTTGCACATGGCACCCCAGCCCATGGCAGAGGCATCTGTTGATACAACAACATGCCTGGACACTTGCACTAGGGGAACTCCTGCCCGAAGAAAAGCAAGATCCGACCACGGGCTGAAGGTCTGACGGCAGGACGGAGTGAAACCAACGCTGAAGCAGTCTCATATTAAGCAATCCGAGCGGCGTGACAGCGGCTGCGGATGCCATATGCCCCAGAAGTCTCTGAAACTGTTTCAGTGGAACCGCCCTCTTGCACTAGAAAGACTCCAGGCAGTTCAGCATCGACTGAGCACGCTCTACTGAGAGACGTGCTGTGAGGTTGACCGAGTCCAACTCCATGCAGAGAAAAGAGATCCTCTGCACAGGGGAGAGTTTTCCCAGTTGACCCGAAGCCTCAACCGGCTGAGGTGGCTGAGCATCATGTCCCTGTGTTCGCACAACTGTGCTCAAGACTGGGCCAGTATGAGCCAGTCATCGAGGTAGTTGAGAATGCGAATGCCTGCTTCCCTTAACGGAACAAGGGCTGCCTCAACTACCTTGGTGAAGACACGAGGTGACAGGGACAGCCCGAATGGGAGGAGGCATCGCGTCATCGCGTCATCGAACCGGACCCTGCTGCCCACTGGCGAAAGGAGAGGGGGACGGGAGTGTGGAGACTGTGTCTCGTGCACTGCCATCCTCGCCCTCTTGGGACCCAGAGAGAAAGGAAACTGCTCTTTTTTTGAGGTTTTGGGTACCACTGACTGGGGATCCAGTGGTGGAACAGAACAAAAAGGAAACAAAAGATTCTCCACCCGGCCCTCCTCCGGGGGAGGGAGTGGTGTGGTCACCATCTCCTGAAGAGCAGGATCCAAGGACTCCGGGTCGCCCGTCCCAGGGACGCCGCTTGCCCTGGCACTTCACGGGCCTGGCAGGGGCGGAGACGGGCTGCGCCACTTTCCAGCAGCCAGCTCCATGCTGCGGCCGTTGTGAAGGCTGCTGCTGAGGCCGAGCTGGAGCGGAGGTGGAGGCAGCAGGAGGGTGCCCTCAGTGACGAGCAGATGGAGGGACTGCAGCCGGCAGTGGGGTGCAGACAGCAGCGGACTGCCGAGGAAGGATATGCCATGATCCTCAGCTCTCACCGTGATCCTCAGATCATCCTGACCATGAGCCGAAGTAGCCCTCCGAGAGATGGAGGAACTAGAACGGGGCATGGCGAGGGGGATACCCCCTCGTTTGACGAGGAGATACCTGGACCGCAACATCGCGATGGTCATGTTCCCGCAATGACAACATGACTCATCCACGAGTGCTGCTTCATCGTGCTGAAAGCCCAAGCACGAGACACAGCAATCGTGACTGTCAAATGAAGCCAGGAAACGACCACATCCAGAAACACACGAGCGGGAAGCCATCTTTAAAAAGACGCCCGTCGCTCGTGGAGCTCTTTTAGATTTGCTCTTTTAGTGTTGAAGCGCCCAGGAGGGGTCGCTGCACAACCGCAGTTTGATGAGCTGCAGAATGCAGTCCAACCCGGAAGAAGCAGCAGCACTGGATCGGCAACCCCCGCTGACACGCCGTAACGCCAACACATTCGCTGTCTGTAGACACTCTCTTCGGTGATTGCACAAGCAGGAAGGCTCGGCTCCAAAGCGAAAAGCTGATGTGCGTCTGCACGCGCTCTCCTTTTATACCCGTGTTGCGGGGTGGGGTGCGCGTGGCAAAGCACGGACACCAACTGTCCTGTTTTGTTAACACTCAAAGGTGATTGGGCTCAGAGTCCTGCACGCGGACAGGTACCCGAACCACAAAAATTGACATAACGGGTGGAATAATATTGACGTGTCGGGTGAGGTGCGGGTCGGACTGGTGACAGGCACGAGCGGGTTGCGGGTACAATTATAACCAAGACTATTTCGACTTAATCCAGTACACGCTGATAGGCAGCTCCTTTCAAATTGTCCCGTGCTTGTGTTCGCACGCTCTGTCTGAAGACCGGGCTTCTGCAGCGGGATTTGCAAACACTGAGCACTGTAGCCAATCGACAGCTGTACTGACATTGATTGACAGCTGTAGGTCTGGTGATTATATTAACCCTCTGGGGTCGACAAACGCGAATACGCGTTTTGTGGCAGATTTTCCTGATAAGGCCGAAATGAGCTTGAATTACTCTGCCATTTTTGATTGTACAGATAAGAGCAATACACCATTCGAATCTGTAAGGGGTCTACTTTTATTTTTATGCACTCAATATAACAACTAAACTTTGTGCTTTTGAAGAATAAAGAAAACAAACAGGGTGCGCTCTATTCCTTCTCCGTCTCCGTGAGCTGCTTTTAGAAACGCGTCACTAAAATGAACTGTAACTCAGCAAATACTCAGCACACAGACATGGGAGTTATATCTATAGAAAACTTGAAGTGTCTATTTTTCAATGAAATTAGTCATGTCAAAAACAAACATTCTGTGATAAAGTAATCCGTATGAAACCAACGCGATGTTCAGTCTTTGCCGTCTAACTCATTATCTTTAATGCAATCCCGCCCCCTCGCAGCTCGCGCCGTTCATATGTAAATATCCACGTGAGACACGTGCTCATGGAAACGCCCAACATAAACAAAGCGCGAGGAGTTACTGTCCGTTTCTGCAAGAAGACGCGCTGAGTAAAGGCTGGATTTCCCTCAAAAGAAGAACAAGATTTCATCCAGAAGAGAAGAAGATCAATCTGATGAGTAAGTAATGTTTCTTTTTTGCATTAGTTAACCTGTTATTGTGACATAAACAAGAACACATTACTAGTTGGGTTTTTCCCAAACTACAACATGATGAATGCTACGCATCTAAGAATGTTTAGACCATGTTTATTATTAATAATCTGTTCACAAATATATTTTAATAGCGTGCTAAATGATAACAATTACTTCTCAAATATAAAATATCCTTTTTTTTATAGTACAAAGTACATCATTTTATAGTACAAAGCATGCGTGAGTCTATGGCTGCAGAATCATATCTTAGGCAACTATAAAATCATACATGATGTTCAGGATGGCTATATGACTACAAAATCATAGTTGGGTTTTTCCCAAACTATAATTCATTACTACAATGTTTGAAATTGAGTAAAATATTTTGAATATGATAGGCAATTCATTGTATTTAAATTTCTTACAGTGCGATGATGTTTTCATGCTCTATATAAAACAAAGGTAATATGAATGTACACTGTAACATGATGAATGCTACGAATCTAAGTATGTTTAGAACATGTTTATTATTAATAGTATTAATAATATGGCTACATGTATACAGATGCTCGTGATATTAACATGCTCACAAATGTTTTTTTTTTTTTTTTTTTTTTTTTTTTTTTTGGTTGTTTGTATTTTTTTTAATCAGATACCTGCACCACAGATGAATCCTGCTGACTTTCAGTCTCTTCAAACTGTTTTCCTCTGAGAGCGCTTTACCAACATCAGATTTTCAACTACACTGATATTCTATGGTAAAACAAGCTCCTTGACTACTGATTGGTTTTTTCTTCTTGAATCCATGGAAAGAAGCAGAAACACTTAAATAAAACATCAAATAAAGTAAATATCAGGTATGATTTACTTGTTTCACTTGTTGAACAGAATCTGTTGCAGAAATGACTCAAAGTCTGTTCACATCTCTGTGGTTAGATCAGTGTGCACAATAATGTGTCTTTGACCTTCATTATGTATGTTTTGATTATACTGTGTTGTAAATAAAATACAAATAATTAAAAAAAAAAAAAAAAAACATTTTTTTCAGTCTCCTCACATTCTCTCTTACCTGCCTCAAAGTCACAGTCACACTGATGGGCCATTAGAGGGCCATTAGGGGAGGGCCCTTTGTCTCTCAGGTGAGAATCACTTAATATTCAAGACCATTGCCACTCCCTCGCATATAGGCTTTTGATCACAAAACATGTCTTTAAAAATTTAAATCAATATATTGTTTTCTGTGAGTGAGCAAACAAGATGATTTTCACATAATTTTGAAGCAAAAACTCTAGGCTACAAGATCCAGTTCTCAAAAGTCTTGTAAACAGATGTTCTGTATGTGTTTTATGGCCTTATTTCAGTGACTTCAAAATTTTAGTTTTTCACTAACCACGCATAAATGTTGCTTTCTCAATAACACAATCATGTACATAAATGCTGCTAACATATTATTATAGCCCAGTTTGTGCTGTTTACAGTGTTATTATACTTTAGCCATTTATATTTTTATAAGTAACTGAAAAAAGCACAAATGTCAGGGCATGTCGAAACTTCTCCAGGCCCCCAAAACACCCTCAGACCCCAGAGGGTTAAAGGGAGTGCTCTTTGCTCGCTTTTCTGTAGTTAATCTATTCACAGTTTGAATAAAAGCTTTAGTCTATTTCTCATTCTAAAATAGGCCTAACACATATTCAATATGTTATAAAGTTCATATTTGACTAATCTAAGCCTTTTAGACCTGTTTAAAATAGATTGGTCACATATACGCAATAGTTTTATATTGTTTTCACACGCTGGGTGTTGTGCGCGCTCTCTCTCTCAGTCTCTCTCTCTCTCAGTCTCTCTCTCTCTCTCTCTCTCTCTCTCTCTCGATACTGCTGCCAGTCCTACATTTTTTTATGCAGCCTATAAAGTTAATTGTTTTTATACGTTATGAAGGAAAAGCTCATATTTGGCTTATTAATCTAAGCCCTTTAGACCTGTTTACAATAGATTGTTCACATGTAAGCAATAGTTTTATATTGTTTACACGTTGAATGTTGCTTTCTCTCTCTCTGATAACTTGTTGGGCTGCGTGTGTTAAATGTTATTATTCATTTTTAAACGCATTAACGCATTAACTCAGAATGAATTGTTAATTGCTTGTTATTGCTCTGGCGAGATCCCATTTATGTCAGTCACGTTGAAGGGGAACTAGGCAAGATTGAGAAGCAATCATCACAACGAAAAGCTATGAGTTACAATGATGTGGTGTCACTGTAAAAATGAATTTTAACCAATGACTAAGTCACATCCTCATCATTTGGGAGTACATGCAATGTGGATTTTGCCAAAAACAGTGTCTTCCATTCTAGACATGGCAACAACACAAACTGAACTCATCCAGGCCTAAACTACAGCTACAGTGGTTAAGGCCAGGTCAAAGTAAATATTGTTCACAGGTGGCCAATGAAGACCATAAGGCTGGCATTACGCATTATGCTAGGTTTGTGCAGGAAGCCTGGAATTACTGACAACTCATTACAGGTGATTCAGAAGCCTTTTTTTTTTCTTTCATTTGGGAGATAATATCAATGTTGTTTTGACATTTTTGTAACCTTTGTAAGCATAATTTTAATATACTCAATTTTAATATATCTCTGAAATAATCTCTTAATACAGTATCTTACTTTTTTTTGTAACAATGGTTTTTGTCAAATAATTTGTTTAAAAGATTTTTGCAGATTTTTGCAGTACTGTCTTTCATATAATGTCATGCACTTTGATCTTTGAAACTTTACAGACTTTTTACATTCAAAATAGCTATATTACACACTATATGACATCATATCCAAAAAAAAAAAAAAAAGAATATTAAGGACTCTTTTTAATATCAAATAATGCCTTTGGAAATACCCACTGTGTGTATAAACTCCACTTCAGCTTGAACTGATTTTAATTACACAAACTGCAGTTACAGCAAATTTTAATTTTAATTTTGCGCCCTGTTTGCTTAAGGCATTTTCAACTCATTTTTGTATGATGTATAACCTTGATTTTACACCAGCCCACATTATTGATCAGATTATTCTGTGAGATAAATATATCCGGTAAGATATTTCACACAGTCAGTAGCATAATCCATATCTCATCTCCATGAAATCACGTCTGATGATCACAGATAAGCTGTGCTGCAAACCGGAGAGTTGAAGTGTTTCACAAATGCATGGCAAAACAACAACCTGGCAGCTACAGCGATTATTAGCATAGGAGTCTGCCTTCTTCAAACCACTGTGCCTTCATTTCCAGCACTGAGGACACATGAAATTGCAGGCTGTTTTTAGGGGAAGATGTATGAAGTGTGCTTGCTGAGATCTCTAAAGCACAAGAGCTGTGACTCAGACATGACAAAGAAAATGATCACTAAAAGAAACTAAAGGACAGAGAAGAAGAAAATTAGATAATAGTAAATAATGTGCTTGAACATTTGATTTCTGAAGATTTTGACCAAAAATACATTTCTCCAAATAGTACTTAGTTTGATTTAATAACATTATGATGCCATGATTAAAATATATCTTACATTCTACATGAAATGGCATTTTAACAACAACTTTAAACACTCCATATAAGAAAAAAATCAAAGTTGTTTTCAATATATTTTTGCAACAGCATGTTGCTAAGCTTATGACAATCAGTAATACTCATAAGCATAAAAATACATATCATTTACAAACATGAGATGATGTATTTTTATTTATATTAAACTAGCTTTGTCAATACTTTTCAATTTTGATTGCAAGTAACAATCAACAATGTTCATTGTCTGCCATCTTGGATGGACTTTTTCTTTATGCTTGCATTATGAGATATTGCAATGCATTATGGACACATGTGATGCTGCCATATTATTTAGGCATATGAAGGTATTTTAGAAGTCAGTATAATTATGCTTCCTAACTCTTGCAATACATACAGTAACAATAAGAAACAAGTGTAATAAAATAAAAAAAGGTAATGAAACATATTATTACAAATTAAACATAAACTTGATCCTATATCATTTACAGATTAAAAACATACCATGGAATATGCTTTCATGAACTGCAAAGGTTGTTTTTTTTTTTTTTTTTGTCTTGTTGCCCAGTATTAAAACATACTTAAAACAAGATACATGTTTCACTGTTGTTTTGACATTTTTCTGTTTTGAGCATAATTTCTTTATATATTCTCATTTTAATTTATTCTCTGGAAAAGTTTATCTTAAACAAGTTTGCTTTTAAAATTAATTTGTTTCAGGGATGTTTGTTTGTGTATTTATTTATTTATTTATTTGAAAATATATATATATATATATATTTTGCATATTTTCAGTACTGTTTCTCACAAATGGAAGATTTGTTTGTTACCCTACTATATCATAATTAAAAAATCCTTTGCTTGCATGTGTTAAATAAAACAGAATTCAGCTCACAGTCACTACAGGAAACCAGTGAGCTGCACAGAATAACACGAGCGAATGAATTCAGATTCAGAGCGAGGTTTATGTTTTAGTGTGTCAGGAGAGAACAGACCAATCAAACCCAAAGACTGTGCGCTCGGCTGGATTCCCTTTGGTCCCAGTGACTCCTGCTATCATTTCAGAGTCAATAAATGACAAGTTGTGTGGCACAACACATTAATTCTACATGGCTTCATCTTCACAAACAGGAACAGCACAACTCCCTCAGCTGTGAGGACCAATATAATAGCTCTGGCATTACTATTCTTACATTGAAGGAGGCAGGAAAGACTATGTGTCCACAGTTTACTTCATAATTATGGTATAACAAATGATGCTGCCTGTCTGTGTACATTTCAAACTGACAGTTTTCTGAATTATTAAACTACTGAAGTGCTTCTGCTTTGTTTAATCATCAATGGTTAAAATGTCTGCCATGAAAGATGAAATGAACTGTACATACTCTTCTATTATGGCTCAAATGGCATCAAACTGCAAATTACATTCACTCCATTTATTCATATTAAAAAAAATTTGATGTTCACAGTATCCTGGAGGGCTGCACTGCCCCCTGCTGATTATATTGTGCACAGATTTTACTTAAAAAAAAAACACTGTAGAGTTGCAACAGGGGTCAGAGATCATCAGTGAAATTGCTTCTATTTTGCATTATTATTATTATTATTATTATTATTATAAATACTTGTTAACACTTTATCTAAAGGCTTTATATATAATGCATTTTAAAAGTAGTTGTAATCCATTAATTATGCCTTGCAATGCACCTTATAATGCATTGCATGATCTCATGAATAACTGTAACCACAGTTATAATACATTATAATACCTATTTATTGTTACACATGTAAAAAGAATAATGCATTAAAAAAAAAACTAAAAAAAAAAAAAAAAAAACTGAAAAAGAAACCTTTAAATATTATAATGCTTTTTAACTTTGGTTACAATTATTTATGAAAAGATATAATGCATTAACACATTTATTATGAATAACTTTATAATGCATTATAATCAAGGCTTTAAGGAAAGTGTAACAAAATAAATTTTAAAACAATTAAACTACAAATATTACACTCTCAGAAAAAAGGTCCAAAAGCTTGTCACTGGGGTGGTACCTTTTCAAAATCTACACTTTTGTACCTTATTTACCCTTAAAAGGTGCATATCGGTACCTTAAATGTACGCATTAGTACTTAAATGGTAGATTTTTTTATACATTTTTTTTTCGAAAGGGCGCCTTTTTTGACAACTTTTGTCTTTTTTGTACCAGCATAATATGTAATAACATTCAAAAGAAAGAGCATCTTGTGGAATCAATGAAGCAGTCATAATTTCCTCAGTGCAAAATCTTAAATATATTATTTTATCTCATAACTTAATTATTTGTTAATGTCCAGGTTCAAATGTGAAAAATCTTACATTTGCACTATGGGTCTCAGACATATGAACCAACAGAATCTTTATTTAACTAAAGTAACTCTCAGCACACGTCCTCTAGGAAAGACAAACACTCATCATTTTCTCACACACACTCCTGTGTTAGATAAAGTGTTGCTTGGGGCTTTTCGACTCCTGAGTCATTCTAATTGGAAATTGGTCTTTTTCACTGCATGAGGTGACCCAATGGACAAAAAGATCCCAGTTGCTCATTAATATGAGCCTTCGGGATACGCCGCTGACACACTCATTACCTGACACAATCAATCCTCTTCAATGCTGAGAATGTGAGCGGCTATAAATAGTTTTACTCTGAACCCAGAAATTGTTTTATATTAGAGGAAAGTCAGGTGTGGTTTCATTTTGAGGCTGATTTGGTCTCCATCTTCCTCTGAAGAAGCATTCATTCATAAGAATACTAACCGTTTTATATATCTCAAAACTTCACTGTGACATTTTTAACAAACAGTGTGCATACCGTTTTGCTTCTATAATGTGATGCATTTGTGAGTAAAACACAAACAAATGTTGTGTTAGATTTTATCCATGAGGAATTGTTTGGATTGTGAAGGGAAGGGATGACAAATGATAAAAGATTATGAGAAACATATTTTGCACTGATGTGATTGTGCATCAAGTAAATAGGTTTCATGTTGACTTTAATTACATTTTACTGTGAATTTATTTCTGTAGATCGATAACAATTTCTATATATGTCATATGCATATGCTATTATAAAACAGAAATGCCATATATGGCATTTTCTGTACTTTATCATCCATCTCTAATGTTCAGAGATGAATGCAGCCTGATTTGTGGGTCTGCGGTGCCCCTGGTGGCCAGCAGGAGCTCCAGCAGTAAGAGGACACTTGACTGGCTGGTTCACGCTGCTGTTTCCCTGCAAAAATCAATAGACACACTATACGACTACCAGTGATAATGAGCCGCACTCAGGTTTCCACTTGGAACCAGACAAGTCCTAATTACACCCTTACAAAGCAGGATAGACTAGAATGCTCTCCATCAAGTGTATTAAAAAGGGACTTAATCAGTGGCCACAGTGAAGGAGAACACAATGTTGAAAAGGAGCTACACAGAAGAACGCATAGCAAATTCAGAAGGTGGCAGAACCTATTCTATATGCAATATTTTAGAATAATAGTAGGGCATTAAAACTATGAAATAACACAAATGGAAGTATGGGAAATATGTTGTGAAATATGTTGGGCCTGGGCCACAAAGGGAACCTGTGGGGGCCAAAACAAAAAGAGATGATGCTGATTATTATTATTATTATTATTATTATTATTATTATTATTATTATTCAAAATACCATTTAAGGAATGCTAGAGGGTCTGTGAAAAAGTTTAGAAAAAGTTGTGTCAAAATGCTATAAAAATCAATAAAATTATTATTATTATTAATAATAATAATAATTAGTATTATTGTTATTATTATTATTATTAATTTATTATTATTAAATCATATTTATTATAATTTTTCATTATTATTATTATTATATTATAAATTGTTATACTATTGTTATTTATTATTACAAAATAATATAAAATATTATTTTTTTATAATTATTTTGTGTTGTCTTGCTATTATCATCATCATCATCATCATCATCATCAAGGGGACACAAAAGGGTACTGGGGTCTGTGAAGTTTTTAAAAAGTGTAAAAATTCAATAAAAATAAAAGTGTATTAATAATAATAATAATAATAACTCACTGAATTTAACATGATTATCTGCTTTCTAAACACTGCTGCATGAGATTATTTCTAAATTAATTTATTCTATTAACAGAACAAAAATAAAATGTAAAATTAATAGAAAGTAACTTTTTGTTCCAGATAATATTTTCCATGTTAATATTTTATTCCAGTGGTTAAAACAACCTTTGTCAAAAAAAGTTGGCAAAATTGAATTTTAATTTAATTTAATTTAATTTAATTTAATTTAATTTAATTTAATTTAATTTAATGACATGACATGACATGACATGACATGACATGACATGACATGACATGACAAAACTATTTTGTTTGCTTAATTGCTTTGGAAGAATATTCTTAAGTAAATTAAATGTTTAAGCATAAGCCTTTGAATAAAAATGTTTTGACTGATAGCGTATGTAATGAAGGCCATGCACACTTTCCTTTATATGCTGGATTTATCCAGTCAGTAGTCAGTTTTGTATCTCACATGCAACTCTGTGCGTGTGTGTGCTATTCATATTACTACAGTAATGTATCACCGGCAGACTGTAGCCTTGCTCTTATTTGGACGTACAGCTGCAGAAACAAAAGGCTCTGTTTACAACATAAAGCACATTATCAGAACCTCAACATATTCCACAAAAACACATCACTGAGCCCTCTTCATACAGCAGGGCTGAGAAAACAGTTTCTTTGAAAACAGCTACATACAAGAGAAACTGATGAAGAAGTTCTGAGGGGGAAAAGTTCAGCTTATATCAGGCCAAAGTTACAGCACAGAGCTGTACATCACTGCTGGCCTAGTAAAACTCCGGGAAAACAGCTTACAGTGAAAGTAGGGAGGAAAGTGGAACAAAGTAAGTAAACACGAGTGCTATTCTTAGCACAGAGAGGATGAAGAAGTGCTCAGGAGAAACTTCTCCAACTACACAGAGCCCTGATGGAGAGAAGCAAGCAGAGAACGAGAGAGAGAAGGAGGGAAAGACAGAGGTACAGAAAGAAATGAAGGGTTGAAGAAGGGAGATTTATCACTTTGCACCATCAATGTGAACCTCTTAGGAAAGACTCCCGAAGCAACCTGACATTTCAATATGAGCCAGAAATGTCAGAGAAGACTGGGAGGCAAGACACATAAAATTGTTTTAATAATTTATTTAAAGTCAGCATGAAATCAAAACTTGACCCTAAAAAAAAACCCCTGTAAAACCCTGTAAAGTCTGACATAGCAAATAAAAGTCAAATTTTTGTTTTGTTTTTTAATTGGAAGAGTTTACTGAAAATTTTACATATGTATTTTGTTATCAAGTTTAATATATCAGGATATTTAATTTATGGCTGATATATTATGATATAGTGAGAATATGGAGGTCACACTCACTATTATATAAAGGCACAAGCTGAAAAATCTGAAAAAAAAGAAGAAATAAATAGATTTAAAAAAAAACAAAGAAATTTGGTGAAATTGCTGATATGTGTATTTTATTATTTTTTTTAAATATGATGAAATCAGTGTTATTTTAGTATTACTGAGATACTATAAAATTTTTGTTGGTATTTTGAACTACATTTTATGTTTATACTTTCTGCTTTCTTGTTAAGTTTAGATAAATTTTTAGTCATTTTATTGTGTTTCTGTCATTTTTATTAGTCTTTGTTTTTTATAGTTTTTTATAGCATTGTTTATATAGTTTTTTTAGTCTTAGTTTTATAGCTTTTGTTTTAGTACATCAGGTTAAACTAAATGAAAATGAGAAATGCTGCATTGTAAACTAGCTGAAATAAAATAATTTTAAAATTTTTATATTTAATTTTATTTCAGTTAACATTTATTTTATTTCAAGTAATGAAAATGTTGTCATTGTTGTTGTTTTTAATGGGTTTAGTTACCTATAATAACCCTGAATGATATTCTGATAGCTTGTAATGTAAATCAATGAGATTTTTATAGCAGTATAACAGACTTACAATAATGATTGGGAGATGTACAAATAAAGTAACATTCCTCAAATGCCTGATGCATCATATTTGATACTCACATTTCAACTGTTTTTTTTTTTTATTATTATTATTATTATTTAACACCTAAACTGCTTCAATCCAGTAAGTGTTCATCTTGAAATATTACAGTACCAACAGTATAAAAGTTTTTCTTATGTTTACTTAAAAGATTTCAAAGCAAAAAGACACATGAACCACAACCTGAATGCAGATATTTTACTTGCTAAAAAAGTCTGAACTATGAAGGCATGTAGTAAATTGTGTACAACAGGTTTTTCAGCACAGATTTGATCTACCTAACCATGTTGATCATTTAGAGGCCTTAGAAATTAATTTGCGTATCAAATATCATACAGGTGTCTTTATGAGTTTAATACATGCTCCTGTTCTTATTGTGGACAAATGATCACTGCATGTTATTCCACAAATAAAAAAAGAAATAAACTTATTGGATATTTTACTCTGGATACCTCTCTCTGTTCAAGACAGTTCAAGGATTCTGCATCATTTAAATTCTGATTGCTAGAAAATGCCCTCATTATCCTGCAGTCACCTGTGATGGACATGCATGCGTTACAGAGAATTTAGCATTCATTATCTTAGGCTAAACGCTTTCAAATGTAAATTTATTCCCTCAGTGTATTTTTCAAAAATTACAGCTTGCGTCCCTCAGAGCGCTGTGATTGGCTGGCTGAACGAGGAGAGCTTTTCCTCATTATTGATGGCCTGCCAACACATCCAGAGGCGTGGCAGGAAATGACAGACAGCTATGGGCGGGACCGAGAGCTGACTGACCGTCTGTTGAGAGGCGCTGAGGTTCGGGGGAAGTTTGGAAGGGAAAACAGATCAATGCTCAGTGACAGCAAACCCTCAAAGACCTGAAGAGTCACGACGTGTGAATGTAGAGAGCGCCTATTACCTTCACACACACACACACACACACACACACACACACGTGTCTGTGAAAAACAGCTTGAATTATTTATGTCTGCAATTAACTGATTTACGGAAGTGACATTTTCCCACCCTCTGGTGCTAAATGATCACATGACGTTTGATGTTTAGGCTGTTTTATTACGGATCAAAAAGCAGCTTATTATTGTCAAACCATCCAGCAGTCATGTGATATCACAGTTGGCACTTCGGCCGATTTCGTGAAGCTAAACGTCATCTATGTACAGTTGGTTTTAAAAAAAAGAGGCGACATGCAGGTTTCAGCCGCACCCTTTTCAACCTTAGAAACCATGGCAACGGTGAGGTGGAGGGAGCAGCTTTTGTAGCAGAGCCGGGAAGCCATTATGGCACAGAGCAGCTGACCTTTGAGCCACCTCAGACTGATTTGATAGGCAGACGGGGAAAAGAAGAGACATAAAGATACAGCCAGATCTACTGCATTTATTTGATTGTGGTGGAAGTTCGACTGAAGTAAACAGGAAGTGTCTTTAAGCAGTGCTGGAAAACAATGCATATTAGATTAACCATTATACTGTCTTCAACTGAGACCTCAAAATACATTTCTCACAAAAATGTTTATTGCGCTTGCACTCAGAGGAGTTCTGTAGGTAACACATAACCAGAAGCTCATCCATCCTCAAAATGATGATTGAGACCACTTTGTAGCTGAAATAATAAACTGGAGGATTATGTAAGTGCAAAAATACGAGCTTCACAATTCTGCTTTCTGCTGAATTCATTGTAAGTGGATGTACTGTATACAGTTTTTAGTTCATTTTTGCAAACCAAGGGGTGAGTCAAAAATAATTTTCAGATGCCACTAGGTTGATATTCTGTAATATTCTATTGTGTGTATTAACACAACAGTTAATTGTGATACTCAAATTTGATTAGTCGAAAGCAGCAGTGCTGATACACAGTTCACCACTATTAGAACTTTTCACTGTATCATGTGTCTTTGTTTGCGAGTTCCAAACAGATTGACAGTCTGTTCATTAGCGACGGAGATTTTTTACAACTTTTTCTGCAGGTTACGTTGTTATGCAAGTAGGTGGTGATAAATGGCAGTCCTTACAAGTGAGTCATTTGAACCATTCAGCTGATTTATTTAAACAATACTGTTTCGTTGAAGAATAAAACAAGTCATGCACTGAATTTGTAACTGCGTATTAGATTAGTATGCTTAGTAGAAGAGTAGTATGCTAATATGCAGTTCTCAATTCTTATGAGTGAATCATTGAATCGTTCACTCAACCAACTCAACCAACTCATTTAGGACCAAAACAACACTACTATGGGTTGTTTGCAGTTTTGGCTTCATCTGGAACTTTCCATTGGGTCTGTAATATTCTTTTTTTTTTTTTAACCATTTGGCTTCATTAATGGCTTTTGGATGTCTGCTTTCTTCTGCCAACACAGGCAGAACACTGTGGCAAAATATTTAATGACAGTGTTTCTGCTCTTACACTACTGAACCAACAGCTTCCTCAAAAACCACTAAAATAATTGTAAAGAACCATTATAATGAATCAAACAATTGCAATCAATAGTTCACCCAAGAATTAAAATTCTTCCAATAACTTACATCATCCCAAACCTATATGACTTCCTTTCTTCTGCAGAATACAAAAGTTAGAAGATATTTTGAAGAATGTTGGCAACAGTTTTGGTGACCATTTTCATTGTATGGAGAAAAAAAAAACCTCCAGATATTTCTCAAATTAAAGAAAGACAGTTTTGTAATGATATGAGGGTGAATAAATATTGTGAAAGCCAATATTCTAGTAATATGCATGCTAATAAGCAACTTATTAATAGCGGGAATTGGTCCTTAAAATAAAGTGTTAATGATTTGTTATGCATTTTGGCCATTCATTTACACAACAACATTATTTTGGGGGCCTAAAAATGTTAACTTCTAAAAATGGGTTTCAAAGTTTAAGTTTTCGAAATTTGAGTAAAAGTTGAAGTCTTGCGTACATGTGTATTACATGGCTATAAGCATGCGTGAATTTCTTTACAAAGTGACTTGGCCAACTAAAAGACCTGATTATCTGGCAACAATCACACAGATAAAATAGCAAGAAATGCAAAATCACAAAGCATGAACTAATATGTTGCAGGTAGGGCATATTATCATGGCGTTATCTGGACAGCAAAGGCTGTGCAAACTGCAACAGTACTAGATGTTTGTGTGTGTTTAAACAGTCAGTGGGGAGTGTTTGCGCATTCAAACTGAAGTGTACTGCTCACCATGACAGCTGGGGCTTAATATGACAAGCCTGGATCGCTGCTGCCCGCCATCTGTTCAGATGATGCATTTCACGCGGTCGCATTTCAAACAGGCAGAGCCAGTCTTTCCAATCAACTTCCTCTCCACACTTACTCAAAGTCAATTTCCAACACATGACGAGATTATTATTCAGGCTTAAAGTTTGGTTGCAAACGCATTCAGCTGCAGTCTATTTTTAACTTCTACTCAACTCAAAGACTGTTCATCTCATGAAATCAGTCTAGGCGTTTGCGTTGGCCGATCTTTGGAAGTGACAGACACTTGAAGGATTCACAGCGATCCATGTGTGGTGTGAAGCAGAAAGCTGCGAAACGATCATTTTTGATGACGAAAATCAAACGCTTTGTTACCACTGTCTCTCACTTTTCTAAATCAAGTCTACGTGAATGAGAATGTGGAAGGCTAAGAATAACATTTCTCTTCTTCATCGCTTAGCTTAGTGAGTCCTCTGGGAGACAGTTGCATTTGTATCAGTGATGTGTCTCTCACACTTAGCGGCTTGGATACAAAACATGTTTCAACATTAACAATCTGCTCTGCCGTTATCACAGTGGGAAACATAAGAAAACTCTCAGATCGTGAGCAACTGACACCGACACCTAGAGTCACTTCCTTTCAATTTCCATGCTAAAATGCCTTTCTGTCTTCTTCTACTTTTGACCTTTCATGCTCAATTTGTCAGTAAAGCATCTCTACATATAAAAATTATTTTTGTACTTTAAATAGTTTTTCTAAATCCTAAGTAAACACAAGCCTGGGTTATGATGTTTCATGTTACACTGTGCATATATTGTACCCTGAGAGATAAATTAATCATAGACAATCAGATTTCAAGACATCACACTGTACATTTGTCAACCCTGGGGTTTATGTTTATATTTGCATATTAATCAGATCACAACATTGATTGAACGGGCTCTGCTTGTCGGTCTGTGAAGATAACGTCACGTACATAGGTCAGCTAGATCTAGATTCTAGATTCAAGTGTTTGCCTTCACCATCTGACATTTAAATTTTGTCTGCATGAATATCTTTGAGACAAAACAAAGCTCATGAATATTTAATGGTGTCTGCATTAAAGTTCAAAATTCTAATTTCTGTATACAAACTTTCTTTGCAACAAAAAGGGTAATATTTCACACCCTGTGACTTCTGGTTTTAATCAAATTAAAAATGAAGAAAAATATGTCTGCACACTGAAATTACAGCTAAAAAAGAAAAAGAAAAAGAGGAATATCCAAAAAAAAAGAATATCCAAACCACTCAACATTTCGACAAATCAGTTCTTCATCAGGCATAATATATGAAAGAATGCCTGAAGAACCCCATAAGCTTACACAGCATTAGAGCATCGACATTAGAGAAATTATGGACTTCTATCATCTCTATCTATCTTCTATCTATCATTTGTCGACTGACTGACGAGTCCTTTATAATTATTAAAAGACTTAACAGATTTTGTCTTTGCAGGTTTACACAGTCGCGTCAAACTAAATTTCTTTACCGTGTTACTGTACATCTGTTGTCTGGTAGTTGCTGACAGTTTGCATAGTCATGTTTGTTTTATATGTAGTATTAAAATCTCCAAAAAAAAAATAAATAAATAAATAAATAAAAGAATTGTTCATTTTGATTTCATTGCGACTTGTCATTTTATGTAAAGATATATTTGTTTTTCTCAGAATTGCTTGTTTATATCTTGCAATTCTCACTTTATAACTTGCTTGTTATACATGTGAGATATAAACTTGCAATTCTATGAGAAAAACAGTAATTTTTCCTCAGAATTGGACTTTATACTTTACAATTTCAAGTTTATATCTCAGTATTCCCAGAAAAGAAGTCAGAATTGCATGAAAAAGTCATAATTGCAAGACATAAACTCGCAATTGTGAGAAAAATGTCAGAAATGCAAGTTTTTATCTCAATTTTGGAAAAAATAAGTCAGAAATGCAAGATATAAACTTGCGATTACTATTTCTCAGATCAGTCTTCTTTCCTCAGAATTGGACTTTATAACTCACAACTGCAAGTTTATATCTCAATATTTTGAGAAAAGACAGTCCAACAGCGGAGGTACTGATAACAATATAACTCACAATTGCAAGTTTCAATATTTTGAGAAAAAGAGTCAGAATTGTAAGATATAATCTCACATTTGTGAGAAAAATGTCAGAATTGTGAGTATTTTTTGAAGGAAAAAAAAACACAATTACCTTTTTTATTCAGTTTTTATTTTTTATTAAGGGGGCTTTCATAGGTCTCCCATATTTGTATGGGTAGGACTAAAAGTCGATGGAGTAAAAAGTGTACTTTATGATTGGTTTATCCTACACAGTGGTAGAATTTTTTTTTTCACTGTACCGTATTTGAGAATTGCTAAATACTTACACCTCCTATAAAAGACACTGTCTCAGGATGTGTAGTGAAATGACACATTTTAAAATGGTTGGATGATCTCAGTATACTCCAGAGACATGTGACGTAACCACCAGATTAGGATGTAGATTAATTTCTTGGAATGGATCTAAGCATGGAGATAAGCGCATTCGACCAAACAGTCTGTATTTAGTGAAGCTTATAAAAGCATTTTAGGATAAGATTCTTTTTATTGTGCAAAAAAATTTAAAAAAAAAAAAGTTTCACTGTGCATATTTTTCATGATCTGCTTGACAAAGTGTTTACGCTATGTAAAGCATCAAGAATGGGCCATTTAATTGTGTGTGATACTTATTTGCATACTGTAAATCCTCTAATGCTACGTGTGTAATATTCATAATAGAGCAGTAAGCCTACAGTCGAGTGTGACATTTCCACACGCGCTATCATTTTCACTGGTGTGTGTGGAGTGGTAATTAAAAAGATGGTGTTGATTGACCTACTCAAATGTCCTTAGTTTTGTGGCTTAGTTAGTGTGCAAAACCGGCAGCTCTCTTTGGGTCCTGAGGCTCACATGACGAGACTGCGACCAAAACAAGCAAGTCACGATTTGTAATTCTCAAGCTCCTGTCTTCAGGCAGCCTGCTTGATCTTATCCAGCCTGTCACACACTGTGGGCTGTGACACAAGGTAAAGCCGGGTTATTTGACTGCCCCCCGCCTGCTTGAGTATACAGAGAAAGTCAATATGCTTCTCTTCATGAAAGGAAACATATCCACAGGCCCCTGTCCTTTTGAATGTCACTCTATTCTGGGCCAGCCACCTATGGATGATTAATTAAGGTCACTGTACTGCCTCACAGCCCCGCCAAACACAGCAAGGGATTACAAGACGAAAAACCTGGTGTGATATTTTATACGTTGACAGTCTGTAGATCAGGAAGTCAATGGATAGTCTAACCTTCTAATTAGCTAAGCATCACTGCATATTGACCGACTATTATTAAGGGAACACAATCATTTTAATAACAAGTTCATTTTTCAGAGCCATGGAAATCAGGAAATCTAGGAAATCAGCCTTTGATTGACTTACTTATAGTTGGAGAAAGTATTCAATTCACACTGTAAAAAATATTTTTCAAAATTGTAAATAGATTATTGTTTTTTTTTTTTCAATAAAATATAATAACGCTTTCCATTATTGCAGGACAAAAGTGTGTTTTCAGGCCAAAATTGTAGAGGAAAAGATGCATTTTAAATGTATGCAGATTAGTGTAGACGTTAGGGGTGTGAATCGGCACTGGTTTCACGATTCAATTCGATTACGATTATCATGTCAACGATTCGATTCGATTCGATATCACGATGCATCACAATGCATCACGATTATATCAAATTTATTTTGTGCATTTTTATTAAATTATATAAGCAAGCTACTTTTTAAAATAGTTATGTTACTTAATATATTAATTAATATATAACTAATTATTGTTAAGAATTATAAGTAAATATAGCTTCAAAACTTACAAGCAAATATAAAGTAATAAAGGGGTAAAAGACGATTACAAGTGATGAACAAAAAACACTTTCAGTAGCCTATCTGAGAGTGCTTTAAGTATCGCAGGTTTACAGATTCCTCAGTATTATTGCCATTTGATATTACTGATGAGATCTGGCAGCTTTAACAGGCTGCATTCACAATAATGCACAGATTTATTTCCACATATCGGATGTTTTATCCTCTTCTGAAAATTGAGTGTCTACATCAATTTCGTATCATAATAGTAATGCAGTGCATTTAACCGCAGCCGCGATTGACAAACAAATACAAAGCGCACGTGGAAGTCTTTCAGTAGTACGTGAGTTTAGTGCATCTAATACGTACTGCATTCCAAACGCCAGAAATGAAAGCATATCTAAAGTAAAAGACTAAAATAACAGCGAGTTGGAAGCAGAAGCAATGTGCACGTGTCTCATAGCGCATTTGGCATAGCCGCGATTGTCTCTAGCGTACACATGTGCCATTTGTGGGAAAAAGCCAAGCTTAGATTTTAAAATAGGGAATGCATTTTTAATACTCGTGTGACAAACGCGTATGCGAATGACGTCATAGGCTATAATCGATTATGGTCCATTACTGCATCGATGCAGAATCGTTCACGTCCGCATCGCGATGCATCGATGCAACGATTAATTTTGACACCCCTAGTAGACGTAGCCTAAGTATCATTAACAAACCATTATTAGTATTGATGACAAAAAGTGGGAGAAGGTGGCTTGAGCTGAAGTTATGTTGTAAAGTGCATGAGTGCTCATTGTTTCTTGTCTTTGTGATGAATGAGGTTATAAAAGCAGCAAAAAGTTGATGTAATTTTACTCTGCAAAATTTGCATATACGCAATACACACATCTGTGTATTGTCTGTCTACAACAAAGATCTATGAATTTTTCCTGTGCATTTCAAATCAGACTGACAGTATAACTCAATTATATAAGTGTAGATGTACTAGCTCATAATAAAGGGTGTCTAAGTCACATTATTAATAGGATAGTATGAATTCTGTATGCCAATTGGTAAGTATACACTGAAAAAAGTACAACTTTAGAAAATCATTTTTTGTAGTGATATCAGCTGGACTAAAATACAATCTGTATTTACAATTTATCAAAACCTATTTTTCTGCCTTATTGCTTAAATCCAAATAACATTTGATAAATATTATATATTTAAATTTGAATCTTGATATTGGACCAAACTTTCGCACAGCTTTATCCACAAAAATGATTACTTGCGAAATGCAACAGGGATCAAAATCAAGGGGGACTGATTGAGCTCCCCGTCTGCTGATTGTCACTGCCTCGGTCATTAATTATTCAGCACAATCTACTCGTGCTGACAGACTGTCACCGGACAGAGCGGGACTTCAGACTATCCACAGCTCTGTTGGCCCAACATCCAAAGCTTGTTAAAATGGCCCGTTTTTGTTGTTGAAGCCAAAGTTATCAGAACTATTTAATGCAATATACCAAAGCAAACTAAACTGCAGTTGGTTGTGTAAACATTATTTAGTCTTACTCTGTAAAACAATTCCAGAAAGAGGCTGTGGTTCTGAGTAAAACTAAATCTTTATAACAAAACCACTAATCTAGATGATTTTACAGTAAGTACCTTTGAGAGTCATAACCTTCTGCAGTCAGCTCTAGTAGGCCGTGACCCTGCAAAGCATGAGAGATTTGTCTAGACAGTTTCAATGACGAAAAGTGAACACATCATCCATTAAGCAAGTATGCTATTCCCTACAGACACAAAGAAATCATGCTCTTAGTATCACAGTCTGTAAGACTGAAATAAAGCAGCATGAGGTATGCAAAGTCTACTACTAAAATGCATTGATGTGAAAGCACCATGGGGTAGATAAACAAGACTTTTCATGTTAGCCAAATAGGATGTGTATAGAGAGAGAGAGAGAGAGAGAGAGAGAGAGAGAGAGAGAGAGAGAGAGAGAGAGACACTTTGACCTGACCATGTTTTGCTTGTGTTTTTCTTTAATTGCTGATGCAAACTTTTTACACCACAGACTGAGCAAAATTTAACATTGCTTGGTAATTAGTTGACCTCAATTGGTATTATCTAATTGTGTACTTAAAGGGGTCATCAGATGCCCATTTTCCACAAGTTGATATGATTCTTTAGGGTCTTAATGAAAAATCTATAACATACTTTGGTTAAAATTTCTCAGTGGTATTGTAAAAAACACCCTTTTTACCATGTCAAAATCAGCTCTGCAGAAACCAACCCGTTTTTTGCATGTTGCTTTAAATGCTAATGAGCTCTGCTCGCCCCGCCCCTCTCTTCTGTGGGGTGACTAACCATGCTCTGAGAGACTGAAACTTGCTAACTAGCATGTTATTAGGAATAGCAATTGCAAAGATTCATTAAAAAACCCTTATTCTCACTTCTGCTGTAAGTGAAGCTGGATCACGAATGATTCGCTCGAATAAATGCTTTTAGGTAGATCGGGGGTGCATTCCCTTCTCAAACAAATGTAATCCACTGCGTCTTCAGCGGCTCAGATGTCGGGAGTAAATGATGACTGCTATGTTCATTATTACATCCAATAACAGAACACCTCAATCGCTTAGGAGACATTCTTGTCTACCCCTGCTCCAGCGTCGAAACAATGGCGGTCGGACTGTTACAGCTCGCTCAGCTCATTTAGGGCGGGTCTAAGGTAAAACGGCCGTGTCAATCAACTATCGTGGGAGCGGCCTTCGTCCGTGTGACGTCACACAGACAAGAAGCTAAGAACGGCCTGATTTGAAAAAGGGGATATTATTTTTAGGGATTAAATAAAAACCACTGGGTGGATTTTTATCGTTATATGGTAGATGTGTACACACACTGCCAGCACACATTTATGTTCAAACAACTTGTAAAAGTGAATTTAGCATCGGATGACTCCTTTAAATTTAACAGCTGAATGATTTTTGGTTGATTATAACCCATTACATAGCTTTCTATCAAAGTTATCTGATATTATCAAGATGAATTTGTTCTGACACAGTCTAACTCTGAGTTCTTGTCATATTTTATTATCATTTTCTGAACTATAGGGAATAAACTGTGATATAATGTGAGAAATGTTGAAGGTGTCTGAATAAATTTTGGTTTGACTTTGTGTGTGTGTGTGTGTGTATGTATATATATATATATATATATATATATATATGTATGTATATATATAGAGATATATATATATTTTTTTTTCTTTCTTTTTTGGTCAAATTGACTAACATATTTATATGAATGTTTGAAAGTATATATATATATATATATATATATATATACACAGACATTCAAAAATTCATAGAAATATGTCACCATAATAAATAAATAAATAAATAAATAAATAAATAAATTTAAAAAAAAAAAACAAACATGGCAAACCTAGCAATTTTGACACAGTCACAAAGGTTTACAGGGGTCATCTTTGATTCAGGCTGGATTTTCTCAACACATGGCAACAAAATGGCTTCCTGCATTTTGGTTACGCCACACTGTCTTTTGTCGGACAGAAGTTTTTCAAATGTTAATACTTTAAAACAACATTGGTTTACTGCATAATTTAAAAGAAATAAAAGATTATGCCTTTTTTTAAAATTATTTTAATGGAAGGTTGTTGTTTTTTTAACACGTACATTCAGCACCAGAATTTTCTAATATTTGAAACGAATTTTAGCAACACCTGACAGCACATGTTGTTTGAAGGCGACGATTTGTGACGCATGATCAGCTGTGACGTCATTCTTCTCTTCGAAGGTCAAATCAGTGAAAATAACATGTGGCACTTTATGTGTTCCGCGCCAAGCACCCTGCTGGTCACTGTTTGTGTTGCCTTCTTTCAAAGAACTAAACCGACTCAGGAACCGTAACAGTTGTGTTACAGTTTAAAACCCTGCTTTAGTTTAAAAAACAAACGCTCAGTGAGCTACACCACCAACTCTGACTTTCACAATCCAAGAAGAATAATCCCTTTTAACCTATACGACATGCAACATCAACTTTTACTTCTGCTTTATTCCTCGTTATAAGGAAAAACGTATACTCCAATAAATAATAAAAACATGAACGTTCAAAATACCGCGTCCTGTATAAAACACAGTCAGCGCGTAAAGAACATAAAAGCGCGACTCTTACGTCTTCATCCTCGCAGGCGTTTCTCTTGCGGTACTGGACCGGGGGTCGGGATGAGGGGTGATGAGGACTCTTCCCAGCCTTATTCTCCTCCTCGGGAACCTGTCCACCCAGGAGATGACTGGCTTCAGGTGGATGGGGAAAAGATTTGTTGGTGTTAATCTTCCCCGTGAATCTCTGGTAAAGCGAAGCCATGAGTCCGGTGAAACCGCTAAAGCATCTCAAAGCGCGGAATCTCTCCTCGGATGTGCTTTATTTTAATGTCCCTCTCCCGCAGAAGGTAAACGCTCTTCTTCTTGAATAGCCCAGACCGCAGAGCCTGATGTCCTCCGAAGGAAGGCAGTAAGACGAAGCCTTTAATTGAAATGAATCTCTAATGCGCTCCGTTGGAGTAATTTCTCTGTTTTATGGCTGTGTCTGGAGCCTGCGCGGCACTAGAGAAAGTCTGCTCTGCATTCAAAGCACGTTGTTTCCTCTATAGCCCCCCTGCAGAAAAGCATCTACACAACAGCCTGTGTTAAACTGCTCTCTGTCACCGGATTTAACAAACAGAGCTTACAACATCTCACTGCATTTGAGAGAATGGGGCGAGCGATGGGAAGTCAGCAGTGTGAGCTTTACGCAGAGAAGTGTGTGTGTGTGTGTGTGTGTGTGTGTGTGTGGATGAGACGCGTTCTGCATGAGAAGTGACCACTGACAGGATATTTATCTGAAGAACACACACACACACACACACACACACACACACACCACACAGCTCTCAAATCTCACATTCATTAAAATAAAGAGCAATTAAACCGACCGAAACTTAGACTCTGTATCATCCCATCAGATTTTTTTTTTTTTTTTTTATACAAATGTTCAATATTAAGCAATAACCTTTCTCTTTTACTTCTAAACAATGCTGGAAAGGTCATACGCGCAGTACTGGAGTGCCACACTGTGGTAAAATGAAATACAACAGCTCAGACTGCGTTCATGTCATTCATTAAACTACCAAAAAGAAATTATTTTAATTAAAAATCCATTGAAAATAGCGCAATTGTGCGGGAATTTAATATTTATAATCCCTACGCGTTTAGGACCCTGACTTCAACAACACACGAACATCAATTTAACTGTTAATGTGAGGCTATTTTCCCACTAACTATTCTCGATATAGTTGTAGCACTATTAACGTTCTATTAAAGTAGGCTAGTTATTTAAATTAATATAGCCTGTTGGGTTAGACTAGCTACTCTTAATGACAAAAAGAACTTTGAAATCTAAGAGATTTGCAGCACTTTCAGTTTAAGCGATTAATCTGTCAGTTTAGACATTTCCTACAAACCACAAACTGTGTCAGTCCTGAGATTTTGAATGTTAATATGTGGGTCATTCTTGTTATGCTGGACCTCGAGCTCAGTAACTTGCATTGCACTGTGTTGTAATTTGACTGTGTTGGGAAGCATTTCTATAAAAAGGACGAAAATTAAGAGTTAAAGTAAGCTACTGCAGTGTGTGATTGACAGTTACAGTAGCATACATGAAGGTGTCAAGTGATTTTGGTATTTTTAACCAACATTTTTAATCATTACAATGTCTGTAATGAGGTATATGATGAACGTCACCTGGCCAAAGTGGAAAACAGGTCTCATCGCATCCGCTTGTCAGAGAAAGTGTTAACAGCAGTATGAACTGATGGAGATATAGCCTATATGGACTTTTAAGGTCAGATAACCTATAGTTGTTGTTATTGTTGGCTTATATTCAGTTGTAATATCTGAATGTTAGTGAGAAGAAGAAAAATAAATTAAAACTTTTAGATCAATCTGCATATGTGATTGACATTGGTTATCATCTTTGGTATCTCCTTTGAAGGCATACTGAGTAAAACAGCTCCATAGAAGGGACGCAACCTGTTTTACAAATATGTAAATTTGTTGTGTATAACCCCCATTGTATCTAACAAAGATTGTTTTAAAGTTTCCAACCTAATACCACAAAAGATCAGAGAATTCATTAAATCCATTGCTAAAATTGAATAATGTCATTAAGGCTTTTGTTAGTTATTAGAAAATAATACAATTATGTAAACTGGTATTGAGGACATAGATGAAAACAATATTTCCAAGAAAACTTGTTTAGTTTGAGAGAGCAGGGACATTGGAAACCTGCTCAGAACAGTGAAATGAGATTATGTAAAATTCATCCCATTAAATCCCCCCCATAAAATTCATTCAAGTTCAGTGTGAGTGTAATATTTCATTCAATATCTTAATGCATACATGTTGGGGTCTTGTATTGCATAACAGGAATGACCCCTATTATTAATTTATCAGGACCAACAAAACTACATCTGAATGAGGACCACTGAGGGGCAACAGAAACAAGATTATGTAAAAGAAATTTATTATGCTGCAGGACGTGGTACATTTACAGCTTATAAAGCCTAGCACATCACTGATTATGTATAAAAAAAGGACTTTTTTGCAGCAGCAGAATGAACATTGTATATAATGTGCACCAAGGCTCTTAAGGAAGCCTTTGTGCCCATTATAAAACAGCCAACATCCATGCTACGATTGTTAAAAAGCACTGTCATTCGAACACATGAATGTACTGTAAAAATAGCATACCAGAAAAAGCTATTGCGTTTATTTTCTAAGATTGACTATGTGTTTTTTTTTCTACACTTAAAGTCCAAAGGATTTTCATGTTTTTTTTTTCTTCTTTTGACTGTTTGTAGGTAATTCTATGCTTGTGTTTTCTGAATGCCTGCATGATGCTTCATAAGTGATATAATCCATAAATCACACAAACTAATGTTTTTTGTTTAGAACACTTAAACACACAAATATAAACCTTGAGCCCATTTACCTGATCAAAACAAGCTCAAATACATTCTCCAGCTCTTGTTAATGTGCTCCAGACTGTATCCCAAATATCTCTAGAAAGCACAGGAAATTAAATCGTGTGTAAGAATCAATTAATTTCCCTTTTACTGGGTGTAATTTCCATTTTCCTGCAGCGCAGACAGTCAGCTGAAGTGTGCTTACTCAAAACAGAGGTGCTGGAGGCTGAATAACTTATGGCCTGCATTATTCATGCACTCAGTTCTACAAGGTGTTCAGGTTTAATTGATTTAATAGGCAAAAATAGAGAAGCAGCTATCATGGATATACCTTAATCATAGCTTATAGATGATAAACTCTTAAACCTGACCTCAAGGGATGTTGCTTGACAATGTAGTGTCTGCATTATCCAGACTCTTCAAACTTCCACGTTTACCCAGAAGCCATATTGAAGTAAATAGGGCTGTATGCAAAGTCCAGCAGTCTTTCCTGTGAAGTGTTAGACTCTTTTCTGATATTTGTTGAGGTGAATGCACATGAATGTTACATTTCCAACATATCTCAGCTAAAAAGGTGCTAAAATCAAGCTATTAATGTAATAATATAATGCACCACAATACTTGACATGGTGGAAACTCACAATGTTGTGGCTGCACTTTCGATCTTTTTTCATCACTTTCATCTTTGAGAAATCACAGGTTTAGTTCACACCACTCACAGCTATAATACTGAACTCAATAAAGCTCCAAACAACAGTGAAAAAATAGTGAACAAAAATGAAATGCACACTTGCTTTAACAAGAAAACCATGAATGAGGAGTAAAATTGATTGCGATGAGAGATTCTGCCACTCAGCCTTCTGCAGCATCCACAACATAACATCATAAATCATTTAAAAGGACTTTGAAATACATGTCTGTATGCTGCACAGGTGCTCTGTATGGGATCAATATGGCCGCATCACAAAAGAAGCAAAATCTCAAGACTTGACTTATGAAAAAACTTGGAGCGAAGCTTCCTGATGCTCACAAAGCCATAAATCAAATCCATCCACATATTTACATCACTAATAATTTATTTACATTTATCTATTGAACTGAAGTGAGGTTTGAATCAATTTTAGCATCAATCTAAATATCATTCTTGGCAGGGAATAATGAGACAGGTCTATTTATCATTTGCAGTTATCTTTACAGTAAAAATCAAAATATAAAACTGCATGAGAATATCCTAAAGTTTATGTGTGACAGACAGTGACACATCTCTGCTTTAGCTTGTATATCAAAATGCAATTAACCACAGTAACAGTGACGCTAATATGATTCAAGTTCATTTGTGGAATAAATTCTTTATCAATCAATTGCCCATCAGCATTCAATTATTGGGCTTGATTACACTGATTTGACACTGGTGAACACAATTAACTCTCTCCCTGCCTTTTTATTTTTTATTTATTTATTTATTTATTTTAAGTTACCAGCCACCACAACAGTTTGACCATTTTCACAAAACATTCATATTTTAGAATATCTGTTGTATGAATAATTATGTCAACATGCAAAATGTCAAAAGAAAGAACAAAGCACCTCTGCTTTTAAACAAACAAACAAACAAAAAAAAACTATTTTATTTGAACTACATGCATTCTTTATCAACACTTTTATGTGTGTAAGTTTCATTTTAAAAAGCAACATTTTGAACAAAAAGCTGATAAAATTGTGTTTTTGTCAAATACTGCATCCAGATCGGATTCAGAATGATGATTGAAACATAAATGTAGATCGAGTCCATCAACACCCCAAAAGCTTGGTCCTAAACCACTTCCTTGGTCGACATTTCATTTGATAACTGTTGATTGTTGGTGTTGACTTATATGCTGTTTAATGTTTGATCATATTATTTTACATATGCAATCACTTGTTTCTGCTGCTTCTTCACTGTTTTTGAGCCAGATTCAGTACTCTTTTAGAAGATGTGCAATAGCGCCTCATACCATATAACAGTAAAAACACAGAAAGTCAGAAAATGCTGATGTCAATGGTGGGGAAAGAGCTAAAGTTCTTCAAATCTCAGAGAATTTTTATGGCACAAAGCTTATGTTTGATCAGTGTGTCGAAAACATGGCTATGTTAACTTAACATCAGAATCATTTGATGTTTTCTCTGAATTCTGTTTTACTATATATAAATGGTACGATGAATACCAATGACAAATAAAAAATAAAATAAAATGAATTTTTGAGAAGTCTTGGAAAAGTTTTGAATGCCCTGTACAATAATAATGGCCCACTGACAGTTTCTTTAAAATACACTAGTGTTTAGGACAGACAACCGTAAAGGTTTGCTCAGGTGTAAACTGCTTGATATTTGATGAGTTTGTTGTTTGTGAATTTATCTTTGAGCTGTCAGCTGTGTTTAAAGAGCATATCTCTTTGTGAAGAGTTCAGCCGACCTCAGCCACTGAAGATCAATAGAGTAATCTGTCAGGACACTTCACAAATACTCTGCAATACCAGCTTGGCTCATAGGATGACAGAGAAACATCACTTCAAGGTTTAGAGCTATATCTCAATTTGCTGCCTCATTGACTATAATGGACAAGTGCTGAATAAGCAGAGAAATCATTTTAAATGTAAAAAATTAACAAAGGCATCTGAAGGAGTGTTTTCGATAAGGTGGAATTCATCTCATTGTTTGTCAGTGTCTTTAATAATGCATTTTTTAAGGATATACTCATTTATATCAATTCACACTCGTCACCTTCTCATGGTGGCTCAGTGGGTAGCAAAATTGTCTCACAGCAAGACGGTCCCCGTTTCGAGTCCTCCTTTCTGTATTGAGTTTGCATGTTCTACCTGCTTTGGCAAGTGTTGTCTCAATACTGAAATTTAACTTCAATATGATACCTTGAAAAATATTGATATTTGATACCATTTTCGATAAAGGCATCCAGTTATTGCTGTAACTGAAGAAAAAGACGATAGAAACATTTTTACTGATCAACACTGAAGACACAAAACTGTGACAATATATGGATTATCTGTGTTCTTCAAACTATCTCAGGTATTTTCTTAAAGTTCTCATGAAATCAAAATTGACTTTATTTACTTTATTAGTGCACATTGCTAGTCTTGATATGAACAATTAATCTGTATAAGTTAATCCGCTGAAAAAAAAAAAATGTTTGTTTTGGTAATCTTTAATCAAAATCTGAACATTTTCTTCCACTCTGGAATGGCATTGCGTGTCTGATAACCTTATTTTGACGGCTTGCGCAGAATATCTTTAACCACGCCCCTCCAACCATTAATTTGCTATGAGTGAGAGACAGAGAGGAGGAGTGCAAAAATAAAACCATACCCTCTATTCAATATTCCGTTTCCTCTGGAAATACGTCACTACACTGAAATAAAGTCGGCAGCAACTTCCAGTTCATGCAGACTTTAAGAATAAAGACAATTTATAATGCATTGCTAACCAACAGCACATATTACAGTAGAATATTATAAAATATGGCCTCAGTATTTGGCCTCATTCTATTATAAGAAGCTGCATCAGATTTAAACACTCGACTTATGTTATGAAGCAATTTTGAAACTTTACTATGGTAAACTGCGCTGTCGTTACAAACGACTTTTGGCAGCTTATTGAATTAAGTTACTGAATTAAAATTATTTTTAACGAGCAATGCCTGTCTTATATTAACATTACTTTAACTAATGTGAAATTTTGTTCAGGTGTTAGTAGTTAATGTTGCCTAGTAGCCTGTTGAGAAAATAAAATCGTATGTTAGTTAGGTTAAACAAGTTTTATGGCTAGCTGCCTTCCTAATTTTAGAATTAGTTTGTTATAGTTTTTTAACAGAATTTAAGATTTACTGTATTTTTTTTTTTTGTGTGTTTTAAAGGCAACTGCAATGAAGCATCAAGAAAGACATGAGCATGCCAGCCACCCTGAGACTGATAATTCATGGTAAGAGAACAACTATGGTTTTGAGAAGTTTGTGTATTTTATATGGGGTTTGACTTTTAAAAGTGTGTCATTTCTACTTGTTTTTCAGAGAAGACATTTCTGTCACTAACAAAGTGGATGGTGAGCAAAGGTGATGGCCACGTTTTGGAGCAGCACCTGGGTTTTGCAGATGGCTATGTATTTTTGTGAGGATAAATCCAGAGGATACAACATAATGCACTGCAAAACATCCTAAGACAGGAGAAATGGTGAAGATGCACTGTTCCAGCATTGGAAGACTGTATTTTTAAGTGTTATACACACAATGTTTTAAGTAAAGAATTTGATATTTTGCCAGTAAGTTACTGTAAACACCCTTTGAAATGTCTAACAGTGTACTGTAACCTCTTAGTCTTTCTAATGTGTAATTGTAATTTAAAGCGATTCTTACAATACAAGTATTAATTTCATTTACAACATAAACATGGTATAAACAGAATAGGCTGCCATATTTCTGCCGCTGCTTATACTGTATACCATATGCAAACACGTTCATGCTCCTTTTTCTATCAAAAGCAACTTAAGCTGCAGCCACATCTTTAAACATGCAAAATGACCTTGGATCCAGCAATACTGTAAAATATGCCACGTTTTTGTGTTGCATGAACTATTTGTGTTCTTTGAATTCACAATTTTGTGAAATTTGTTTAGTCTCCATTGGTGAATTGGTGAACTGTATGTCAGAGTTCACATTATTTTCATATGCAGCAGCGGATCACACATTTTTACATAAGCTTGCATTTCTGCTCTCATAATGCGTGCAAGTGGAAGTAAATGAAGTGTGGCTTTACAGTGTATTGAAGGTATGCAATGCATTTTGTCAGTATGTGCTTCCTGGAAATCTAATTACAGTACATAACCTTGGCATATAGCCTCATGCTTCATATTTATATACTATATATGCTCTGTCTTTTATACACTGTATCAGAGTCCTGCATGCGGGCAGGTACGGGTGAACCGCAAAAATTGACGTAACGGGTGGAATAATATTGACGTGTCGGGTGAGGTGCGGGTCGGACTGGTGACAGGCACGGGCGGGTTGCGGGTACAATTATAACCAAGACTATTTCAACTTAATCCAGTACATGCTGATAGGCAGCTCCTTTCAAATTGTCCCGTGCTTGTGTTCGTGTGCTCTGTCTGAAGACCGGGCTTCTACAGCGGGATTTGCAAACACTGAGCACTGTAGCCAATCGACAGCTGTATTGACATTGATTGACAGCTGTAGGTCTAGTGATTATATTAAAGGGAGCGCTCTTTGCTCGCTTTTCTGTAGTTAATCTATTCACAGTTTGAATAAAAGCTTTAGTCTATTTCTCGTTCTAAATAAGACCTAACACATATTCAGTATGTTATAAAGTTCATATTTGACTAATCTAAGCCTTTTAGACCTGTTTAAAATAGATTGGTCACATGTACGCAATAGTTTTATATTGTTTTCATACATTGGATGTTGTGCTCTCTCTCTCTCTCTCTCTCTCTCTCTCTCTCTCTCGACACTGCTGCCAGTCCTACATATTTTTATGCAGCCTATAAAGTTAATTGTTTTTATAGGTTATGAAGGAAAAGCTCATATTTGGCTTATTAATCTAAGCCCTTTAGACCGGTTTACAATAGATTATTCACATGTATGCAATAGTTTTATATTGTTTACACGTTGACTGTTGCTTTCTCTCTCTCTGTTGACTTGTTGGGCTGCGTGTGTTAAATGTTATTATTAATTTTTAAACGCATTAACGCATTAACTCAGAATGACTTGTTAATTGCTTGTTACATTAAAAATAAAATAAAGGTGTTTTGTCTGCCTTATGTAGATTTAATGCGGGTGCGGTTCAGGTCGCGGTTTTTATGCCAAACGGGTCAGGTCGGATTCAGAATTAAATTAGTGTTGCTGTCGGATAACGGGTCGGGTATTCGGTTAAATACTGCGGGTGCGGGGCAGGTGCGGGTTTATCAAACAGGACCCGTGCAGGACTCTACACTGTATATTAGATTTAAAGCAATAGTTCACTCACAAATGTCTTTGTGTTTTTTGTCTATACAGTGGAAGTCAAAGGTCACTAAAAGTGTCTGTTTCCAAAATTCTTCAAGATATTTTCTTTTGTATTCCGCAGAAGAAAGGAAGTCATACGGTTTAGGACTGACATGAGGGTGACTAAATAATGACAGAACATCCATTTTTGGGTGAACTATCCCTTTAAGTATTTTGTGTTGTGACATTACCTTCATTCATTTAGTCTAATCCTTTTTTATTTTACTTCAAGCACCCATCATAAAAAGGAACCTTTAGAAAACTTGTTAAAATTTCTCAAACTATTAAAACTTTCAGGCATGCAAGGCCAACATTGTTAAATTTTTTTTTAGCCTGTTCTCACCACCTGAGGTATGTGAAAATTGTTCACTTTTGCAGAGTCAACTGATTGCAAGAGCAGGCAATTTATTCATAACTGCTTACGAAGCTTTGATTAAAATTGTGGTACATCATTATTCTTACAGAGCATATCGACAACTATGGTACGACATTCAAAACCTCCATATATGCCTAATGACTTTTACTTTCATCTTTAATCTCTCTCTTCTGCAGTAAGTTGCATGAAACTGAGCATGAAAATGAGGATGTGTTCTCATTGAAGATTTTTCTGTTTACTGAACCAAGTTGTTCGAGAGAGAGCACATCATAGAGCCTTCAAATCCAATTTTAAAATGTCCAAGATAAGGTGCCAGGGAAACTGAAACTTTCCAAGGATGATATGGAGCAGTCTGTGGGAGTAAATGATGAGTGAGTAAATTAGACATCTATAGAGAGTGCAAGGATTAGACACGTGTATTAGAAACTCTTCATGGCACTCTTCACGTTTTAAACTGGAGATGGTTTCGGAGGGTCTTTTTCTTAACGTGAACCCTAAAAAGATTTTTTCTGTAGCAATCAGTGAACACTATAACTGCTGTGCGGTGTGTCAGTGTCGCCTGTGCTGCAGTGTGTGATAAGCATTGAGCGTCAATGCATGGCAGAATGCATTTTAGCCTTGGGTCAGACAGGAAGTTTTTTATCCTTTATATGGTTGTGCATGAATGTGAATGGTATTATGTATTGGCACAGGAGACTAAAAAGTATGTTTATATATCGTTTTGAGTGAAAGCGAAGTAGCCCGCCTCTATTTAAGCAAAAATCTGTGAATTTGTAAGTAATCAGATGAATTGGGACAGTACAGAACAAGCCATGCAACTAGCTATCAAAGAGTTGAACTCTCTACAACTAACAGAAGTGTTCTTAAAGATGCTTGAGCATTCATATGCAATAAAATGTTTATGAGCTCTCTTGGCATAGACTGTGCTATTATCAAGACATATCAAATCTCTACTTCTGTAGTTCTTTCAGCTGTACACTTATAAAGTTTTGTCATATCTTACAGCATGGAGAATGGTCTTGCTGGGTCTTCAATGTAGACACTTACCAAAACATTTTCTGCTTTAGCTTACTCTCTTGTAATATCACAAATATCAAGCAGTTTTGCATGCACAATGGTTTTGGAGTGACTGAAATAAATGCTGCAAATACAAGGCCTTACCTTTCTAGATGAAGTGCTGGTGTCGATCTTCAACTGAGTTGCAATAAGGACTGACATTGTGGATCTATGCGACCAACACACAGATCTGAGTTGACGGTGCAGCAAAGTATGGAAGTCCACTTGTGGTACAGCGTGTTTTACCTGCCTGTTGTTCTGTCTTTCTTCTGCTTTTTATATGTTCAGTCTTGGCCGCACATGCACTACCACCAGCGAAGTATGCAATTCCACGACACTCGCTGCTCTAAGCTGTATTTTTCTCCTCTCAGTCAATTTCTCTGTCCTTTCTGGCTTCCCTCACCTCTCCTCCTTTCGCTGTCTCTCTCTCCTTCTCGCCCTCCCTCTCTCTTGTGTTGCCCCACTGAAGCGTGAGGGTAAACCACTTAAATATTCTGGGCAGATTTCACAAAACACACATAAAAACAGCGGCCGGTGACAGCAGCCATTGCCAAATGGTTTACAGACCAAAGGAAAAAGTGTGAATATGTAAACTGACTAGGGCTGGGTTTCAGTAGAAACAATAGTGTTGGAAAGTTCAAACAATTTCCATTAGTGACTTCAAAGCGTCAATTTCAATAAATATATTCAATGATTTAATTGCATCATCACTTAAAAATGATTTTATGTGGCAATTTTCCATATATAAAACTGTTTTATCTTAAATGTGTCATATGTAGGTAAATATGTTTTAATGCAATGTAGTTAAAAGAAAACTCATATATGTGAAAATGTGGAAAACATGCCTTTATTTTTAACTTGATTATTTTTAACTATTTTACTTTTTGCAATTTAATTTGCTAAAGTGATTCTGTATATTCTGATTAAAAGAAAAAAAGTAGCAATTGAAGCCATTTTAGAGCATAGATATTGAGATATATGAATATTGCTGAAAAGCTAAAATATCACTTAATTTAAAAAGAAATTTCATCCAGCCCTTGTGCTGACAAATACCATATCCACAAGGACGCTGAAGAGCATTTGCACATTTCACTGTGTTTATGTGGCGCTCTGAAATAGATCAATTCGGTCTAGTGCATGGTTAGCAAATGACGCAGTATAGGTGATATTTATGCTGCACGTCATGAGGTAAAGTCAGAGTGCTGGCATCCTTGTTGTCCATGCAATTTCATTTACAGAGCATCTTTGCCTCGCACACACTCCCAGTCCAGGTTTCTGACACCCGATAAAGAATTTATTACACAAACCCCAGTGACTCGGCTCTGCCAGTGACTCTGGAAGATTTGTTCTGGACACAGGAGAGGGGTAGAGAGGGAGAGAAGTGGCACTGTGTAGAGTAGAATTCATTAAAAGACAAGAGATTTTTAATAAAAGCAAACAGTAGTTGGCTAGCAGGCTATTAAATGACTGAGAGCAAAGAGACACAAGATGTGCTGTAATGGAATATAAATATCCAAAATGTCAAGAGCCTATAGACCTTATGCGTCAGAGAAACATCATTTTTAGAATTCTGTTTTTGCAGTAGCTCTATAGCATCACTGTTGAAGACTAGATTTACATATTGTAGAGTTAAAGAAAGTTATCATGTCCATTGCAATGTTCGAAGCGGATGTCATAAATGTCAGTAGACTGGGAAGATTTTAAAACAAGCAGTTCATTCATAAATTTGTACGAACTTACCTTCATGCTGTGGAAACACAAACATAAGGTCTATAATGAACAGCCAAATGAAAAGACAAATGCTGTTAAAACAACCCGTGAACCCGTTAAGTACAATAAATGGTAGCATCCAAAAGACTGAGACATTGAATATCTGACATTTTTCAAGAGTTTTGGAAGTTTTGGGGTTTTGACAATTTAAAACAAATGATAGTTATGACGTAAAATGAAGAAGAAACTTGTAGATCACTAACCAAAAAAATCAATTTGTGACATTGATTACTGTATGTGAACTCTTTATATTCAGATGGTCAGATACAATTATACTTTTCATAAAATTGCTGAGATTAATATGAACACTTTTTGAACACAATATTTAATCAGCATTAACTATAATATGTTTGCATTAACAATTGACAAGGGCTAGATTTTGGAAATTAAACAAGGGGGAACTTCTACTTCTGTTAATTGGCTAAATGGTAGGGCTGCCCCCTAATAGTCAACTGACCGGTAGTCGACCAGAAGAGGCTTTGTCGACCAAAATTGTATTAGCCGCTTAGTCGCAAAAAAATAACTAAATAAATAAAAATCCACAGGCGAAGTCACGCAGTGTGTGACAGACAAATCGTTAACAGTTGGTCTTTGTGGTAATACAGTACATCGGGCAGGACATCCAAATGCTCTCCTATCATTCATCGACCTCAAATATTGATTATCATCTGAAATATGTAAGTATTAACAACTTTACATGGCCACTCAATCTAATGTTAACCTAGAGAAATGTGCGCTATTGAAGTGTCTGTGCGGAGTATGGAAGCTGAACAGTAGCTCACTACAGGACAGATGGAGGCGCCGGTGCACTCACTTGCTCTTAAAATACTCCGTCGTTTTTGGTCATACAAATAAGAGTAATTTATAGAAGCTGTAAAGACTCTACGTTTATTTGTGTGCACTCAGAATAACAACAAAATGTTGTGCTTTTGTAAAATGATGAAAGCAAACAGGACGCGCTTTCTGCCATCTCTTTCTCTGTGAACTTGAGTGAGAAACTCCAAAACTCCAAACAGCGAAATGTCTACTTTCAGATGAACCAATTCAAAAGGAAAACAAATATTCTCAGATTATGTAATCCGTATGAAACATGCATACAGGCGCATCTACTTCTGCAGAGATGATGAGTCAGTGTCGCTGACTTCATCTCTTAAACCGAAAACAAAAAATCACTAGTTTATCAAATTATTAAAATATTAATGCAGCCTCCTTACTATTTTCCCTGACACATTCATAATCATTACATCTGCGGTGCGCTGTGGCAAGCTTTATGCGTGTGCTTGAGTGGGGCCGTTGAATGCTTGAATCTGATTGGCTGACGAACGTTCTAAGGTGTGCAATTATTTTCAGGGAAACGCAAGGCAAACGTAGTTCCAGGCAGCTCTTGACCACATTACATGTAAATATCACTTCGCCAAATGATTTCAGTTATTTCAAAGGTCCTTTTACAGCTTACAACCAAAGCTTTTACAGCTTAACCAAAATCCACAACAACACTGGCCAAACACACATATAGTAAGCAATAGGATAAAAACGACAGATCATTTCCATGTTTTGCCACAAAATTACATTTTATTATGTATGTAAAGCACAATATATACTCTATTTCTCCCACTCTCTCTCCCTTACAGACACACACAGTTTACACACATGGAAACATACCCGTTAATGTTGTTAGTGCTACTCTGACGACTTTGTCAGTAAATAGTTTAGCAGCTTAAATTTACTTGACATTTCTCACAAGCGAGGTAACAATGGCACTGTTCGTGAAGAAAATGAACTTAAAGTTTCAGTATAAGTAGGGACGCTGCCTGCTGCCGAACACTTTTGAGAGACAGACTCAGAGAGGAAGGCTAATTCACAAACGCTCTCTCTCTTTCTCTCTCTCTCATATTAGCTGCATTTGTCTGCTATCAACGGCTCAAGCCTCCGTTACTAGGTCTAAAATGACGTTTTGGAATTAGCAACGGAGGCTTTGGATGAGATGCGGAAGGAATTAATCCTACTCACAGTAGCGTTTTAAGTACAAAAACCGGACGAATGCCTTGAAATATATCATCTGATCGATGTCTTGAGGTGTGGCAACCGCAGTATAAGTGGAATAATTGTCCCTGGACCGTTGAATTATTAGAAAAATAACAGTCGTCAGTTATTATAAAAATAGTTGTCTATTATTCCTTACTTAGGCTATGTAGGCAATTAAAGGCTCATTATAAAAATTTAAATGATTTATTAATAAATGTGCGATTAGTCGACTAATGCTTAAAATGAGCGACTACTAGTCGACCAGAAAAATCTTTAGTTGAGGGCAGCCCTACTAAATGGTCAATGTTATTGTCCAGTCTCAATCTCAGGGGACGTTTACCACTACCATTTTCAACTAAAAAAATGGAAATCTTTTTATGCATTTTGGCCATTCATCTACACAGTGAAGACGTTTTGGGTTTTTTGAAAATGATACCGCTATCGTTTCCATGTAAACTAATCATGAATTTGTGAAAACGGTGACATCATGCACATGAGTATTACATGTTCAGTCTATAGGTATGTGCACGGATGCATAGTGTTTATTTACAAACTGACATTGCCAACTACTGGCCTGGCATGCATAATACAGCGTTTTTAACCATTTTCACACATTAATGTAAACAAGGATTGTTTTGTTGTCATCTTTCTCTAAAAAATATGCACAGGAAAAAGTTCAGTTTTTATTACATCATTGTCGTGTAAACTTACCCTCAATATGGTCAAATATCAGTTGATTTATCTATCACAGTTTTACCTGCTCTTTTTATGTCTAACATTTTTGAGACTGTCTCCTTCAGTTGTTTGCCTGGTGCACAAAACATATTCAGCAAAATCACAAACTCATAGAATAACATTACTCTTTACATTACAAACAAAGATTGATATAATGCACGTTTTATCTCTAGGGAGTTGGTCTATGAGCAAAATTAAATAGAAGTGTATAAAAGCAGCAGTTTCAATGTCATGGTGGTGGTTGTTAGTTTTCATTTTGCTCCCTGGGCACGGTTAACAGGCTTGGACCCAATTGGCTGTCTCATAAGGAATGATATATGAAATGAGGTAGAATTGCACAGCATCCTCCATTAGGGTCGGTTTAAAGATATGGTGTAGAGCTTTGGAGCGAAAGTTATCAGCATCTACAGGCTGCTAGAGTCAAACACGTACACAAAATCTTATGCATTTAGGTAAGGTGCTATCGATTTGACCTCTCCGTTAATGACTCTGTAATGACTGATGACCTCATTAGATTTAAAACTGCAGAAAAGTTGAATGATGGATCAATAGTTTGGTCTGCATTTAAGATTAAAGAGCTAAATGTGATTCTTATTTATTCAGTCATTGTAAATTCCCAGGCAGAGCCAAGTATGGACACAAATTATGGGAGTTATTAGATGCCACGCTGCAGCCAGAGTTGTTTGGCACCCGGTTGAGGATGCAGAAATATAAACATAAGTGATTTATCTTGTAATAACACGATCATTAGACAAGTCTAAAGAGCACAAGTTTATAAGTAAGTTTGTATTAGGGATGTGCTCTACGACTAATTTGACTGTTGTTTAAACGGAAGTTTTGTATCCGACTAGTCGACTAGTCTAAAAGCTAGAAACCCCCAAAAAATGGCAAAAGAAAAAAACTGTGTGTGTGTCTATATAACTGCCTACACTTGAAATACTTAATCTCTAAATCACACTGTCGAATCCCTCAATGAATTCTGCTAAAAATAGGTCACGATTATGCCGTATGCTTGCATTGCATTATCATCATTTAATTTTAGGTGGTCGTTAAACAGAAAAAAAGGAAGAGCATACACTCAACATAAACCAGTGCATAGCTTATTTATTCAAATCGGCTGGAGCAATGCAGAAATGGAAAATCAGTCAATAGACTGACAGAATTCTTCATTTTCATATAACGTTAGCCAACATATTAAAACACAAGTCAAAAACAATAGTAAAGTTTATCAAGGAATAGCATTAAAACGGCTTTTAAAAATGTACTTCATGTTGGCTATATTGTCTAAAAACAAAACAAAGCTCGTTTTACTCAGACCATGCGCATTTGTTCAGTGAATTTAACATGTTAACGTGGTCTGGCGAAAGACGGGACTAGAGGCGATTCTGCACTTCAAAAAAAAAAACCGCGCTCGGCAGGAACTGAAGTCACAGGCACGCAGAGAGATAACTACAAGCAAGCAGACAGTTTCGAAAAGAGCCTGGAAAACCCGCACCATCACCGAAGTGGGTCTTCGTTTAGAGGAATCGACGGCGCGGATGGGATCGCGGACCGCAGCGACAGGTTGTAGTGTATGACATCATTGACATTTGCTGGCTTTGGCTAGCCTCCAAGCTAACGCATACGTGCCTGTATTGAATATGATTATGCATCGCTCCAGTAGAGTTATTGTAAGCCAATTTGACATTACACAGTTTTCACAAAACTTTTCCATTTCCTTCTAATTCAAAATTATCCCACACCTTGCTGGTTCTTCGCGTGGTCCTTTTTGAGCTCGCCGCAACTGACATGAAGAAAACGCATGCGAGGTCTGAGGTAAAAATTTAGTTTCCGCCCAGATACGCTTTTAAAAATATTTATATATTTAAATATTTTGATATGTATTCTTTTTCAAAAGTTTTATTTTAACTTGTTATTTAAAATGTTTTAAATGTAAAGTTAAAATTATGGTAATTGGAATGATAAAATCATGTTTTTTTCTCTTGTGTAATCGACTATTGTTTTCAGTGTCGACTAGCAGGAGCTGTACTGTTTAGTCGACTAGTCGACTAGACCCGCACATCCCTAGTTTGTATGTAATTATATTCTGAAATAGCTTGTAATAGCAAGTCATAAAAGATGCAAGACATATGGATGAAGTTAATGGATAATTCTTAGCATCCAAACACATTCATGTGTTACTAAATGTTTGAAGGTCTGGCCATGGACATGGAGGGACACTAACCGTGAATGACTGAAGATGCTCCATACAGATTCAGAGGCAACAAGCCACTGTCTACCAGGATATTTCCCAACAGGCCTACGAAGGCTATCTGAGTCTTGATTGAGTTCTGCTTGACAACCTCCCTGTAAAGCAAACATCCTGAAAATATTGCCTTTTCTCTCTTGGGTGAGGGTAGTACAACTCTTGTTTCCTCCATATCGGTCCAGGTAAGGGTTTCAAAATGTAATCTGAGAATTAGAGTTTCTCATCTGACCAAAATATGGAAGCTCCTGACTGGAATAGATGCAGATAACCTTATAAAGCACAATGTTAGACTATGGTGGATGGCTATAAATGACTATATCCCTCAAGGTTGGGTATTTTCTCAAAAAAGAAAGAAAAGAAAGAAAGAAAGAAAGAAAGAAAGAAAGAAAGAAAGAAAGAAAGAAAGAAAGAAGGAAGGAAGGAAGGAAGGAAGGAAGGGAGGGAGGGAGGGAGGGAGAGAGAAAGAAAGAAAGAAAGAAAGAAAGAAAGAAAGAAAGAAAGAAAGAAAGAAAGAAAGAAAAAGAAAGAAAAGAAAGCAAGAAATAAAAATGAAATGCCAATCAAAAAATGTTATTGGGCTATAAATATTTTCTGTCACACTTTAGTTTGGGGACCAATTCTCACTATTAATTATGACCTTTGCTTTATTAAAATCCTAATTAGCTGCTTTTTATTAGTTAGTAAGGTAGTTGTTAAGTTTAGGTATTGGGCAAGGTTAAGGCATCTAAAATATGCTCATGCAGAATAAGGCATAAATATGTGCTAATAAAGTACTAATTAATAGTGAATATGCTAGTAATATGCATGCTAATAAACAACTAAATAATAGTGAGAATTGGTCCCTAAACTAAAGTGTTATCATATTTTCATAATTATTTTATATTTGTTTACATTGGTAGGTCCCTCATTATGTGTGTTTCAATTAATAAACTAAAACACAAGAACAAATCATATAAGTAATATTTATGCAAAATGATTTGCTATATTATGTTATGTTATGATATTTGATCATGTGTTAAATTAAACTGAAGCCATGCAAATTGACCAGTACCTGTTGCCTTGTTTTTGTGAGATAACTCTAGACTTTATAACTAGTTTGTCCATATAACTTTTGTTTGAAATGTTTGGAAACAGTCATTACATGTTCTGCTTCCTTATTTTTTGAGTTACTTAGTACTAATTAGCTCTGTATTTCAGAAGATCTCTCATACCTTCAGTTTCATGCTGCAAAATGATGGAAACAAATGGACTGGCTGAAAAGATCTTCATTCATTTAGTTTTGATTCAAAAAGTCTTTATCTTATTTTGTCATTTTTGTCCTTTTTAATCTGCACTGGAGCAACATCAAAAGCGTGCAGCCACATACAATATGTGGAAGTGGTTGTTTCTTGTTTAGAGTGGCACTTGGATAAAAAATAAATAAATAACTAAAAAGCATATTTTTAGAAATCTAGCCTTGATAATGTATGTATAAACAACTGATTCAAACTATCATTCTTTACTAAAATATGTCATATTACCATACAAGGTGAGTCTTGCTATTGAAATGACTGAGGAGAAGGCTTTACCACCTCAAAGGCAGCAATACAAGTTAAAATTCAGCACAAGAAAGGCCAATAAGAGCTCATTTATACTGACTGTCAAATTTGAGACTTTGCCACTAGCACAGTCAAACAGAGGCACAACTGAATCATCCATTTAACAAACGCAGCTAAGCAGAACACAGACACTTTTGTTTCCCTGTAAGCTCAGAGGTAATCCTTCACTTAGAAAATTTTAACTATGTTTTGGGGCATAAATGTTTAGGCATTATTAAAATTAGGCTTTTCACTCAATATGCCACTGAATTTTAATAACATCGAGTGTTGGGTAAAATTACTGAAGCGCTAAACTGGAGGAGCATGAGAATGCAAGTTAAACAAAGAGTGATGCCACCGAAAAGTAGGCCTACACTCTTAAAAATATTGGTTCTTTATTGGAATCTGTGGTCCCATGAAGAACCTTTTAGATACCTGGAACTTTTTTCATTTCACAAAAGGATCTTTATAGTGGAAAAGGTTCTTTAGATCATTGAAAGGTTCTTTGTATAAACCATTTTTTGGAACTTTTATTTTTAAGAGTGTAAACTCATATATCCAAAGGAAATAGTTTCGACATTTATTTTAACAGCATTAATGTTTGCAATTCAAGTCAAATGAACAAGACCAAGTTTAGGTAGGTTCAGGATTAAAAGTGATTTCATTACATCCAAAAAGTCAAAATTATGATTGCAGCTCTGGTCTCAGATGAAAAAGTTCAGCTCTTGTCTCAGATGAAAGTTTTGGTGGCGCTTTATTTTACAATCCCAGTTTAATGTATGTACTTATTAAAGTATATACAATAACTGGGTAATAACTAGGTACTAACCCTGAACTCTTATATTACTCAGCGTTTTCTTAGGTAAGTACACAGTAATTACATGTAAGTGCACATATGTGCAATCAAAGTTTTATATAACTAGTTACAGTCAAATGCAACATTACACAACCAACAGGTCTAATGTATAAAATCTTAGCACAATGCAATCACAGCACTAATGAATTTTGTGCATAGTTTAATTAAATATGGGCTAAAAGTTCAAAACGGCTGTAAAAATAGCACATAAACTGATAGAGAAACAACACTCTATCAGAACTAGTCCAGAGGACTATACATCTGCACCTGAACAGAGAAATAAAAATCTAAAAGACTCAGCAGTATCTTGAGTATTGGTGAATAAAAGTAAATGATGGTGGCTAACCTTTCCTTCTGGTGTAAATTGTGGAGAGCAGTGACAGGCCCTGGATGAATACTGGCATCATAAATGAGCCACATCAGCTCAGGGAGACAGATGGCACATAAAAATAACAGAATCCCACACAGGAGAGACTTCAGCCCGGTTAATAGAGTCCACTGAGCGGAGAAGAGAGAGCAGCAGACATGACAATTTGGGCTTTGTTTGAATAAAGGTTTCTGAGGTTATCATCCATTTAGGCAGCCTCTGTGATAGATTTCACAGAAAGTCCTGATTCTATTAGGTTTCCCTTTTGTAACACTGTTAAAGGGGTCATATGACGTTACTAAAAAGGACATTATTTTGTGTATTTGGTGTAATGCAATGTGTTTATGCGGTTTAAGGTTCAAAAAACACATTATTTTCCACATACTGTTCATTATTGTTGCTCCTCTATGCCCCGCCTTTCTGAAACCCGCCGATTTTTACAAAGCTAATCGTTCTGAGAAGAGAGGCGTGCTCTGATTGGCCAGCTATCCAGTGCGTTGTGATTGGCCGAATACCTCAAGTGTGAGACGGAAATGTACCACCCCTTACCGTATTGTGATGCCGTGTCCCGGCGCGACGACACAAAAACAATAAAACCCATTACAAACAAGGCATTTGCATCCAGTGGGGACATAACTACTGATTATAATGACTTATACTGTCTTTTTACGCGTTGCGTTGCATCATGCCACGTAATCATTACCATGTCTGCATTTGTGATCGGAGAAACGACAAACAACAAGCGCTACTCTACACAGCTCAAAACTTGCGTTTGAATAGTCAGTGGCAAATTCTTTAAATAAGAAAACATACTTATCGCCAGACTCTCCTTGCAAAGTTGTTGAGCATAGCTGGCAGGCTACTCCCAGGTTCAGGTAATAGTCCTCCGTAAAATGCACTGCACACTCGAATATTTGGGTTGAACTGTTCTGGAACAGTGTTGTAAATACAACTTAACCACTGATTTCTAGTTGTGTCCTCTTTTTGAAGCCCAAACAAAGTAGTTTCGTTTTCACAATGAAACACAGAGTCTCCAGGCAACCTGTCCTCCAACCAATACGCCCGTATAGGTCGTTTGTCCAAATCCCTGAAATACAACCCATCAGAGCATATACTACAATTGCGCCCCTATCGGCAACAGGACATTTTCATATTAATGTTTTGTACTCTTTCATCTGCGTCATAGTTTGTGTTTCGTGTAGCTCAGTTGGTAGAGTGTTGCGTTATACGATGATATGTAATCATATGATCATGGGTTCGATCCCAGAGAATGCACGTGCTCACAAAATGTATATGCATTTAAATCTTGATTTTGCATGTTTTCTGTAAGGGGTAGATTTAGGGTGGAGTTAGGTGTGGTCATTCCTACGAATTACACCTAGTAAAATATGTACGATTTACAGTGAGATCGGTGTAAAAACTCCACACATTGCATTTAAATAAACACGCAATTTGATTGGTAATGACAGTCATTCGTAATTTCATGACGACAGATGCAACACGACACCCGCTATTTTTACACCCGCTAGAGGGCGCTTAACTTTAAAACGTAAAAATCTCCCCACACCGTGACGTAGACATGTGGGGGCGTGTTTCAATGAGCCATTTTAGGGGGGCGTGGTCGAGTCTTAACTTTTATAAAGAATATCTCTTTGGTTTTGAGACTTTAGTCTTTGCAACTTCAGGGATCTTATCTATGCACAAACAGCTTGTAACACTCCAAAGAGAAAGGAAAACTTGAAATTGCATCATTTGACCCCTTTAAAAAGTTGAAGGAATTAAATGGACTGATCTGTCAAAATTAAGTCAAGCTCTTTATCAGCTGACAACTGTAGCACAAAGAGAGATCTCATTATGTTTTGCTCTGTAACACTGTACATTATGCGCTAGGAAGAAATATAAAAAGCTAAAACCTGAATAAATTTCATCACAAGTAATTCATCGCCCTGTTAACGCTGTTTTAACATTTGGTTTCACCCTACTTCCCCTGCGTTAGTTTTACTGTCACTATTGTCTCGCTTGGATTTAAAACTTTACAATAGGGCTGCGACAACTAATCAACAGAAAAAAAAAAAAGATAATAATCAATCATAAAAATAATCAGTTACCAGTTAGTGGGGTTGTGCACTGTGCACTGATAATTTCTAATAGTGATGTCATTTCACAGTAGTGAAAACCACATTGTAATAAACAAAACATGGAAAATAGAATGTGTATTTTATTATTTATATATTGTGCTGCATACCACCTGAGGGCACAATGCGTGCCACTGGTATAATACATTTCTTATAGCTGCTTGTCTCCAAATAAATTGTTTTCAGAGAGCAGCTAGTATTCTTTGCATATTTTGCCATGCATCAGCAGCAGACAAATGCAAGCACCGTTCTGTTTGTTTGCTGCAACTAACTATTTATTTATTTGATTCACTGAATAATTGGATAAACAAGTCTAATTTTATTGTCTGTATTTTATTAAACATGTAAATCTAAATCCTGTCCAATGTTTTTTTTTCCAAACAATATGCAAATTGAAGGCTATTAAAACTCTACAACATCTTTCAGGCACATATTTTATTTCTGATGTCTGAATGTAAATGTAATGTGCTCCATAACAGGAATACTCCGAGCCAATAGTGAGTATCGCAATCTGACTATGGACCTTTTTTTTTTGTCAGAGTGGGCATTAAAATTACTGTTGGATTTAAGATTTTTACTGGCATTACTGATATTTTTTAATTTATTTGCTTTTCTTTTCTTTTTCTCTTTATAATGAAGCACTGTATTCATTTAGTTAATGAGGTATAGATATTCAAAACCGATCAAGATAAAACTGTACTGGTATTTTAAGGTATTATGGAAAGTATACGTAGTCAATAGTGCATGGTTTAGGTCTGTGATTTACGCCTGATTGCATTCGTACCAAATTGCATACCACACCCCAAACTTTTTCTTTTTGAAAGAGACAGATGAAGCATCCTCCTGAACTCCAGTGTGCAGCAGCCAACTAAAGTTTGAAAAACTTTCAAAGAAACCCAAAATTAAAAAAAAAAAAAAAAACAACCAAAAAAGCTGTAACATCCATCAAACAAATGCATACAGAGCAAGACAAATAAGTTTTGAAAAGAGTAACTGTTGTGCTCTGCCTGAAATGTATGTTTGTACAATACAAATTCTTCAAAGGTTTGAAATGTTCCTAATCTCAGGTGCATTTTTGCATATTCAAAATTCACGATGAGATTTCCTGTCTATGTGCAAAGTATTTTTCTTTTCAGAAGAGGAAGTAGGAAGCAATTTTTTCAGCAAAGGAAGCTCATCCAAACTCTATCTATCGCAAATCTGTCGTCCTGCCACGGCGCTCTGAGCGAGTTATAACATATATTCGCTCCTGCAGGAAAGCATGATGGGTTCTCTCTATACCGTGGTGATATATTCCAAGCAGTGCAGTGATTTAGATGCATCCAGTAATACTTTACAGCTCCTCCATTCAGAGCTCTGGCAGACAGGCTTCTGCTGATAGGAGCAGGGTCATTGAGGAGAGATGCTCGCAAATAAGGGATAAAAAATGAGGGGACCATGAAAGACCAGGTGCAATGTGTCTTTAAAAACTCAATTAAGGCATGATAAACTTACAAAACACAAACAAACAAAACCTAAATGTGCCTAATATATGAGTGTTTAAAATACATCAGATAAACAGCCAAAAACAGAGACCAGGAAAGAAGTAAACCTATAAGGGGCCATTCACACAGAACACGTTTTTCCATTCCAATGCGCAACTTTTCCATTGTTTTTCTATGTAAACGCACGCTTGACGGACGTGCATGACCGTTACGCTCGCGCCTCGCGTCTTTTGCAGTGCCTCGCGCAGAAGCGCCGCGTTTTTAAGACGCCGTGTCAAGTTAAAAGAATTTCAACTTTTACACGCAGCGCCGCTCATCAATGTCAGTTCCAAAGCAGTGGACCAATAAGAAGAACTTGGAGGCGGGGCAAGCATTGCTAGTTTCTGTTTACAGTAGCAAGTTGGCATGACAACTGTTTTATTTGACGGCAACATGGCGGAGGAGGCGCTCTATTCTGCACTTTTTTAAAAACCATTCCTGAGTGCTGCGTCTCACATTTTTAGACGCAAAGACGCGTTCTGTGTGAATGGCCCCTTTAAGAGTGTCCTTTTCATTCAGTTTCAAGCTGTAGAGTTTGTAAGTTCTTGGTATAACAATTAAACAAACAATGTAACAATAAGCAACAATTCTACATATGGCAAATTTCTGAATTTAAAATCAACGTCAGGCATGACATAAAAACGATTATTGCTGTTTCCCAGAAGCATGGGCTGCAAATGCACAGATGTATGAAGGGTTTGCAAGTTATCCAATGCCCCTGAAATGGCTGTTTGCAAAAAGCAATTCTTGTGGGAAAGGTTTGAGACTCATGGGCAGTGGCTCCGGGACTTAAACCTCAAAACATTTTAGTAAAGCCCTGAATGTTTTTATTACATTGTTTTTACCACTTGCATTTTCACGCTTGGTCATTTTTTTTAACAATAAATAATTTCTGACCTCTGGTTCTGCTCTGTCCTCAGTCTCATAAGCCAGGATTTTGACAACTGGCATAAAATCTGGCATTTTACTCTACAACAAAGCGAAGGCTTATGTAGCAGATGTCTGTGCGGTAGAGAGGTAATTAGCAAGTGCAATGTCCTTGGTCAGCCCTCCATCCAGAAGTAAAAAGTACAGACATAGGCCTACTGTTGAAAACAGAATATACTGGTGTGGACATTTGTGATTCTTGCTAAACTCTTTCTTGGACTTGGACCACTTCTACCTGCTTACCACTCGCTCCACCTTGCCAACTTTCCAACTTTCTCATTTTGCACTGAGGAAAACTGAGGGTAGGGGATTCATGACATTTTGTCATGTCATGTTATGTTTGATGCAGTAGATCAACATGTGGAAAATCAACAAACATAGTCATAGACCACCCACATGGCAAATATGTTTTAAAACTACCTAAAAAAAAACTTAATCAAAACAACTGTCAGCTGCCTAGAATCATTCTGTGAAATGTATGAACATGCTTTGATTGTAACATTCAGTAAAGGGCCTTTCCAGCTAATTGTTGAGCCAACTACACTTAAAACACATTCAACTGCCCAGTCACTCCAAAACCTTTTCTTTACTTGCTATTTATCAATAGCCTTTTATTTAAAAAAATAAATAAATAAATCACATTATTGCATTCCACAACAAAGCTGCAAAAAGAGAGCACCTGTGACTCTATTACTCTCTTCCCGAGTAGATGATAGAAATTTTAGACGTACGGATAACGTCATTATTAAGCCCTCTGATTTTTTCAAGACAAATATTAAAATAGAGTCGTGCAAACAACAGCACACACAGGACATTTTCTTAGATAAACATTTCCCCCCATATCACATCCAACAGGGATGTAACGATGCACTCTGAGCTGGATGAAAATCAATGAAAACGTGACGATTCAAGTCAGTTGAGATGTTAAATGAATCGCAATACACCTTTTAAACAGCAAGGGTGCTGAAGCTGTATACTTTACAGCTCCTCCATGTCCCTTGCTTAAAAAATAAATATTTTTAAAAATCGACAGAAAAAAAAAAAACAAGCTAGGAAAATGCGCAGACAAGGCCTTAGTTTGTTTATATGAACAGATTTCTTCTGTTTGTATTATTCATTTATTTATTTGATTTGATATTTGTTTTAAAATTTTTAATTAGTTGTGTGATTTGACATATTTCAATATTTAAAGATATTTCAATTAGGCTACACAAAGAAATGTGCAGCGTTTTGTCTGAGAAATAATAAAGTGACACTTTTTCATTTATAATCTTAAATCTTAAAAGACATTAAGAAAATTGTATCATGAAACCAATATCGTGAAATGTGGAGTGAATTGTTACAACCCTAATATCCAATGTAGTATCTAGTAAAAGACACAAAATACATGTGGAGTAGAGGAGAGTGTTTAATATTACTTTATTGGGTATTATAGGAAAAACTGGTTGTCTATTGATGGAAGAAATGTCAACAAGAAACCATTGAATGGCTCAGTAATTCTTCTAACTTTCAAGCTGCATAACTTCAATCCATACTGATCCTGACACCACAGTAAACGAGACCTGTTTAACCAGATTACTATAACAGGCACTATTGGATGGTGCTCTGATGCCACTAACAAGTACACATCCTGCCAGCAGAGGGCGCACTTTGTTTAGTTTGCTGCTTGCACAGAATCTGGACCCCAGTACTCTTTAACATGGCAAGATTGGCCATGCACCAGACCATGACATGAAAGACATGATTACCCTTTCCATTAAAAACAGAGCTGTAATCTCTAGCAAACTACTCAGTAATTCTCAGCAAACGTCCTCTTCTTTTTAGACTCTCATTAAAACGCATTAAAAAGTGAAAATATATTCCAGTGTGCTGTTGACAATTTTGATTCTTCAAAACTTGAAGCCATCTGCCTCACAGTAGAGTAGAACACCCCCAGTGCCTCCGCTTTGCCTTTCTTGTTCCTATCCAGTGGGTGTAAATATTTCAAATGAGTATACTGAATTGCTAATAAAAAAAGAAGAAGAAAATACTTCAGTGACTTTCGGCTGATATTTTCTCCAGTCAGTTGCATCTTCATGAGCAATGAACTAAATATCAGTTTATATGGGTCAGGATGTTGGCAATTCGCTGCTGTGATGTCACAAGACCTTAAAACTTTGTAAGACAAAGCCCCAGAGGTGTTTGCAGAAAACAGTCGCACAATAAAATAAGAAAAACTCTGCACAGAAATATTAAGACAATAACTCAAACTCTGATGGTGAGGATAATTAGGGTAGGAATAACTGGGGGGTATAAGAAGCCTAATGCTTGATTCAAAATGAGCAGTACATCTGCTTTAAATATCTTTTAGACTGGATAAGGACAACCAAAGGTAAGCTAAAAAAAATGACTGGAAGGAAGAAAAATGGAAAAAGATGAAGAGAACAAAGCAACCTTGTCCAGTGATTTGTTTGAGTGACAGCATCCTATTTGGAAGTTTTAAGCCTGGATGTCATAATGCAGTGAGCCTGTCTCATCTATGACATATTAGTCAGATATCAAAATGGATTATGTTGCAGAAAAGTGCAGGTTCAAGTTACTCACATCGTTCAAGTCATCTGTAAGATCGAGTCACCAAGAAAAGACATAAGCATAACTCCATAAAACAGTCCAGGGGCCTCATTTATAACCGTTGCGTACGTGCAAAACCTGCCCTGAAAGAGGCGTACGCCACTTTCTACACAAAAGGTGGGATTTATAAAAACAAACTTGACGGGAAAATTTGCGCACCTGCACGCAAACTCTGACCCATGCGTACAAACTTTTTTCCAGGAGTGAGAAAATTAATGAAGTAAACAACGATTTTAAACTTTGTTTTCATGTCGATATACACATTTACATTAAATATTCCACTCTCATTAATGGAGATAAGCACTGAAATGACATAAAATCATTACGCAGAAGTTAAAGCAAAATTATATGAATTTAGAAATATTTGTAGTGAATGTGTTTGATCGATTTTCCTGTGGCATGCGGTATGTTTGGCATGTGGTACGTTTTAATGAAAGCGAGGAGTGCAATAGGTGCACAATAATTCATCTTTGAACTAAACTGCAGATCTCATGTTATGAGAAAACATTTTTAGCGAGAACATTACAATGATCTGTGATGCGCACTTACTTCGATATTATGGAGGACACTGCTGGATTTTGTGGTCAAACGGTCCATTGTCCAGTCTGAATAGGTCCAATGATATACTGTACAGCTGCACCGAGGTGTTGATGTCGTGTAAAGTCTCTACAACATTATGAAAAATACCACTGTATTTGAAGGATACAACTTTAATAAAACGGTAAGATTTGCAAGTTTCCTTTTAAGAATAATTTGTCAGTGATGCGGAGAGTCAGACAATTGTATTTACGCTGCATATAGGTCTATCTGTTTCCACTAAAAATAGCTAAAAGATGCTCACCTTATCAGCAAAACTGCAGAAATTAAATTTGATTTGAATTGAATTGACATACTATTTGGGCAGTGGAAAAGAATGAGATCAATTCTATTCTAAAATATTTATCTGAGAACTATTTTAAAGAGTTTTGTTTTTATGGATATTTTGATATGTTTATTTTAAAACATAACAAGAATACTGGATGATTTTTAGCAATAAAAATTTATGTGTATGGCACAAATGGCATTTATAGTCCGTATCTCATATTTCCTTAATGTCTTGTAGCCTGCCTTTGACGGTGTTAAACATGGTGTCACGTGGATGGGAATATGCATGGAAATGATATGCAGATGAGGTTATGCATAGTAAAACTAGGTGTTGTAAGCTCCATATATGGTTATTTCGGGGAGGAGACGGGGTGGAGATGCACGTACGCACAATCTTCCCCTGACTGGGATTTATAAAGGGATTTTTGTGCAAAATCTAGCTTTTGTGCCTACGTACACTTTTAGGATGGAATCTACGCTGTGTTTTATAACTGAGACCCCTGGTTAGGTCAATAGTGGTACCTTTTCTGCTGTATATAAAACAAGCTTAATTGTATTAGAATTGACCATTTTTTGAGTGTCATAATTGTTGTTTTAACGATATATGAGCTGACATTATTGATTATGTCACTCACTTTGCAAAAAATAAACAAAAATATGTCTTGAAAGTCCAAAAGCCTTTATATGCATGATGAAGCCTATTAGAATGCAGTTTGAATGCCCCTATAATTCAATTATGAAAGCAAAAAAAAATCACTATATTGTTTTTTTTAATTTATACAGTTAAGTAATATCATACACACAACTGTGCCTTTTTCCTAAATATTAGCACAATCACCATTGTGATATTAATTTTATACAACAGTTAAACACACAATAAGTTATATTAAGTGAGTTACATTTGAGACACATTATGGTCTGTTGTTTTTTTTTTTTTCAACAATGAAAATAGTTCCAAACAAAGCTGCAGCAGAACATTTGTGCATCTCAGAGCAACACTGCGCTGTTTCGTTCCTGAATCAGTGCGTTTTAGAACGAATCATTTGAGTCAATGATTCAACGATCCATTCATAAAGACAGACACTTGCTTCGTTTCTAAATGAATCAGCCGTTTAGAACAAATCGTCTGAATAAATGATTCAATGAAGCACTTATTAAGACAGGGACTTGCTGCCACCTACTGGAGGTTACATTGTCATATATCCATGACAGGCCTCTAAGCAAAATATTGTTTAATTATCATTATCGAAAACAATCCCATTAAATATCAAAATATCATTTATTGTCAATACCACACACCCCTAACACAGACGTGTATTATAGTTACTGTAATACCTCATTCAATAACTACTTCCCTTCAATCTTGGCAATGTATTTCACATCCTTTTTTAAACTCTTTTTGACAATAGACTGCGAACAGATAATAAAGTTGACTTGATGTTTATGACTGCCACCTTGAAGATAATTACACAGCAACACTGTGCTTTGCTACACAAGGCTATGCATACAATTGCAAGTACAGTACAGTTGTACAGTATTTCACCTTGACAACTGTACCTTCAATATGAAGGCATCTTTAGGTATCATCAGCCATCGCTGTATATGAATATATTGAAAGAAGAGGTGCCAAATGTCCATTTGACACTCAAAGTCGTCCACTCATTTTATGTAATGTCTTAAACTCCCATATAAGTTATGTAATATTCACCTCCATCATTTCATGTTGCTTCCAACCTCAACATCAAAGAACAGTTATCCTCCAAAGGGAGCTTTGGAGTGGGACAGACTACTTGGCTTTTGGCAGTCCTGAGGTGCTTTTGACTTTTAACTTCATAAATCCTGTCAAGTTCACACAATTTTCCTGTCCCTTGAAACTCAATGTAAAATTAGGTGAAGTAAAACAGAACAAAACAAAACAAAACAACAAAACTTGAGGGAAACAGAACAACACCTGACCTGTTATGAAAATCCCTGTACCTCAATCTCACATAGGCTGCATTTTTTTTGTTCTCATCACCATTTTTTTATGTACAGCTAGGGCATATTCAATACAAAGTGGGTGATTTCCATGGATCCCGAAGCTGCTTAAAAGTGCTCAATGAGAATTATGTCCACCATTTTCATATAAAAGGCACACAGAGAGTGTGGGAATGATACAGAAGAAATTGGTTTTATTTATTAATCTATTAATTTGTCTTGAATCAATGTTGGAAGAAATCAGCAGCTTACCTTATCACCTTTGGTTGAACCCCTCCGGTAATTCCCTGCTCCAGCAGACGAGTTCATCCCTCAACAGTGTGTCTGAGATAGAAAAAAGTGGAAGTTAATCCATGAAATCATGTTCTTTAAAAGCCTGGGATAGAAAAAACAAACAAACAAAAAAAAAAACATCCATTTCCATACCAGAAGTCTCGTTCTGCGAGGAAGTTCAATGAAATGTTTATCAGGTCGTATTGGTGAAGTGAGTAGGTGTGTTCCCGCGTTGTTTTCTGAGGTAAAAATGTTCAGTCAACTGTCAACATCCGATGCAGCTGTTAAAACAGTTTCCCGCCGGCGGGAATGACCCTCTCTCACAACAGCAGCGCGCGCTGAGAGGATGATTTCCTGATGAAACGCTGGAAAAGCAGCAGCGCTCAGCAGCCGCTGCACCGCCTCCCGCAGCAGCAGCAGGGAAAGCGCTCTTTCAAGACTCTGGAATGCTCTCTCAGCTTTTACCTGCTTGAAGATGGGCTGTCACCAGCCTCATCTTTTAGAGCACGTTTTATATAATAAGTTTATTCTCTAACTGCTACTTTTTCTTTAAAAACTAACACTAGCTTTCTTTTTTCTATTCTATATACTTATTTTCTTTAATAAATAAATAAATAAATAAAATAAAACACTAGGTTTCTTTTTTTCTATATTCTATCTAATTGTTTTCTTCAAAAAAAAAAAAAAAAAAAAAAAAACGTGCTATGTGTACTGCCTTAGGCTAACCGAGACTTGTCATATCGCTTGCTTGTTGTTGCTTTTTTGTTGGTTTTGATTGCTTCTGCTAAATAACTAAATGTAAATGTAATGTAAATGTAAGTTTAAGCAGTGCACATTTGAATGAATTTATATCTTAAAAGCATTTTGATCCAAAAGGGTAACACTTTAGCATAGGGATCAATTCTCACAAAGCTGCTTATTAGCATGCATATTACTAGCATATTGGCTGTTTATCAGTACTTATAAAGAACATATTAATGCCTTATTCTGCATGACCATATTATAGCTACACACTTATGTAGCTATATATACCTAATAGGCCTACCTAAACTTAACAACTACCTTAACTATTAATAAGCAGTAATTAGGAGTTTATTGAGGTAAAAGTCATAGTTAATAGTTAGACAATAGTGAAAACTGGACATTAAAATAAAGTGTTATCTCCAAAAGATTATGCTTTAAATGCTTGAAATTACTAACAAGTTTATATAATTAGTTAACATATAGGTTAAAATAAACATACAGAATGAAAATTTAATTTAATTTAATTTAATTTAATGGATGTATTATCAGATGGTTTAATAAGCATCCCAAAGAGCTGTGATAAAAAAAATAAATAAATTTAAAAAAATGGTTTTGATAGATTTAACATCTTCATAAGTAGCCCTACATAATCATCTACAGCTGGATTTGTGTTGTTTAACTGTTTTAATGACTTCAATATTATTTTAAAATGTGACATATTTTAAAAAGCTGAAATAGCTAATAAAAAAAAAAAAAAAGTGTGTCCAAACCTTTTTGTCTTAACGCAAACAAGCAAAAATCAATAAGCTTGAGAACAACATATTTTACAGAAATGTTTACAGGTTTTTTGTTGACAGTAGGCAGATTTTTTTGCTTTCATGCATGACTATAAAATCTGAGCATTTAGGAAAATGTCATCAGTCTTCCACATTCTTCCTTCAATTTGGGAGGCAAATATTCAATAGGAATCAGACACTCAAGATCACTCAGAATGTGGTGAAGGGCCACAACAGCCTCTGCTCTCCCATTAGTAGTGTTCCATCAATTTAATTAGAAGGACAAAAAAGCAATTTTCCATTGAATTTGTTCATTATATGAGGCAAAAAAGTAAATTAGAGACACACTTGAGGGTGTTGGGGAGGGGATTCTGCAGTGAGACCAGTTGAGCGTACACTGTATGTAGGGCAAACTCTTTTTGTTTTGTTTATTTCAAAGAAAAGTGATGATAGAGTACTCATTCCACTGTGGTCATAATTTCAGAAGACTAATTATAGCTCATGTGGTTATGTTCAATATGTTTATTAGGCTGCATTCCAAGTGAACTTAGAATATTCTTTGAGGCGCTTGGGAAATGCAGCCAAAACTTACCGTTTCCACAGTCCATTGCAATAAATTGTTTTCTGCATACATTGTTTTCTCTTCACAGGTGAAAAAAAAAAGATTTATCATACTGAGATAGCCAAGCATTAGACCTCATCAAAACATAAATAAATAAATTTAAATAAATTAAAAAAAATAAAAAAGTGTGAAGCATGCTGAATCAAAATGCTGATGCATCCGGTTCTGAAGCTAACAGACACTCTGTTGTTTTGATCATTTGTAAAGGTTTGCTAAATGGAAGCTCAGCTATGGTTGCAGTAGTCCACAAACTGTGCAGCATAATCAGACATGCTGGGTCTTGATCTGAGGTTCATCTGGTCACTAAATGGTAAATTCATCTCAGAAAAGTTTTATCTTTGTTTCCTTTAAAGCACCACAACTACAGCCACTCACAACACATTTGGCATTCTTTTAAGGCATTTCAAATTAAAATATTTAATCTGTTAAAAAGGTGTCTTAAAATTGCATTGAGATATTCTTTTCCATCTAGCTGACAGGCAACCCACCCATTAGTCGATTTTGAAATATGAAGTTGTGCACATCCCTACTCAATGAAATTTTGAAGGATCTACCCCTGAGATGGGATTCAAACCGGAGAAAACTACCAGCGATGCCCAGTTCTGTAGGCGATTGTCAAAAGCAGCAGACAGATCAAGCAGGACATGGATGAATGATGTGTGGTAGTTCTTATCCCTTGTAGTAACAGAGAGCAGAGTAGAGTCTCAGTGGAGCGGCCACTTTTAAAGCCTGATTGGTTGGTATCCAGCAGATTCTGTGAAAAGAAAGTTGACTGAAATGAAGTTATCTGCTACTGCAGATGTAGGTGCTGTTTTGAGCAATGGGGTTAAGTGAGCATGCTTAAATGTGATGGAAAAGATGCCAGCAGTAAGAGATGTGTTTATGATGTGCATGACTGCGGGTAAAAGTGTAGATGAGATGACTTGAAGAAGATGAAAGGCGATAGGCTCTAGGTTGAATCATCTGGCATCCATTTACAAATGGTCAGGCAGAGTCAAGTCAAGTCACCTTTATTTCAATAGCGCTTTATATAAAAAAGATTGTATCAAAGAAGCTTCACAGAGATAAACAGAAAAATAGCAGCTCTGTAGCAAACAATAGTGTGGCATCAGTTTAAGTTTTGTTCTCATCTGTGTCAATGCAGTCACATCAATTACGGTGGGACAGTTTGTTGTTTACACTTGATAGTAACATGCATCTCAATCTGTGACCACAATATGATTGGATTTTGAAGGATAGATCTCTGATTTCATGGCTGTTTACTGTACCTTAAATATCTATGGAACTTTCATTGCACAAAAGGTTATTTATAGTAGAAAAAGTTTCAGAATATCAAAAAGTTTTTCACAATAAGAAAAAAGTTCTTTTTTAGAACTCTTCACTTTAAGGTTCTTTGGGAAACCCAAAATGGTTCTTTAATGGTATCATTGCTTAAAATTAACCCTTGGAAGAGTTTATTTTGTATTAACTGAAGTTCAGATAAGGATCTGAGTCACTGTATGTTGATGTCAGGCAAACCACAAACCTTCTGTGTCATTTTCTACATTAATATGTAAATATCTTTTCCAATTTTTGGACTTTTTCTTTCAAAGCCATGCATAAATATCAGCCTTGTTCTGGTATAACATGTTTTAAGTGCCAGAGATACTGGGGGAGAAAAAGAAAAAGAAGTCACATGCCAGACTTGTAGTAATTTGTATAAATTAACCTTGTCAAAGATCATACAAGCTGGCTTGTAGAAAATGTACAACTTTTACTCCCTCTGAGACAAACCAATCAAACAACACAGTTTTCAAATCAACATATCACAAGAATTCATTTTTATCTAGATTGACTTTACTGTGAGAAAGGCGTATGTGTACACATACAAAATTCTTCTGTAGAATACCAAGCGGAGCTTTGGGTGCCTTTGTATAGAAATACAATAGAAGTAGCACAATCTTACTCCAAGCTCTTTTTAAGCTTTCAAATCTGATTTGTCGACAGTAAAGGCAAGAAAGAGTGAACACTGTGCGTATATTTTTCTCTTCCTTATACAGTGAGGACTAATAGAACATACAGGACATGTTACTAAATATCTTGCATGTATCATAAACATGGCAGATTTCAGTGTACAAGATCTGAAAGCTGTCATCACATGGCTCCAGAGGATTTGGAATCTAAAACTTATAAAGACTAGTTTTAATGCATTTTTATTTTACTTTTGAATTTATTGAAAAGAATAATCACAATTTAGATCTACTATTTATGTCTACAACCAATATACTATTCTAAGTACTATTCTATTCTCCAGGAAACATTTTCTGATCAGTTCAATGTATCAAGCAGCTTGTAAAGCAAATCCCACCAGTGACAGTAGCCAGTGTAGACCCATGTCACATTTAAATGTCAATTAATCTGATCCGGTCTCTTTCTAACGGCAGATTTGTAACCATTTTCTGTCCTCTCATACTTCACACATGTCAGCACGAGAATGTCTCACAAGTAAATTACAACTACACTAATGTACTTTTGTTCTAGTATCAGATCACTCTGCAGACATAATGAAGTTCAAGTTCTGGTCCATCAACCGGATAATGATCACAAAGCAATGGATAGCTTTGGCAATACAATCGTGCTGAAATCAAGACTGAGTGTGACTCTTTTAGAGCTTCAAGTGGACATGTTGATCTAATGTTTCATCATAAATGAATGTCACTTGTTTTGATTTTGTCTAATATTCATACACAGTGCTGGGTAGTAACTTTTTACATGTAATCTGGATACATGGATTACGGAAATTAAATCCTTGTAATTAGAGCATATTACATGTTAAAATGCTCATAATCAGATTACAGCACATTTTTTATGAATTACATTAATAAATATTATTCACACAAGGGCAGTAAATTATTAATCATTTATTGATTCTCCTTAATTCTTCTTTTTTCTCTCTTTTAAATTTTCCTTTCTAAAAATTCTAGTGTGTCATACCATTTATCTTTATTCACAAATGTGTAAATAAATTTGCAAACCATGCTTCTGAATTTGAGGAAAAATAGCACTTCTCAAGCAATTAGACGAGGTATGAAACAAGTAATTATTTAAAGTTACTGGGGATAGCCATGAAACATTGTCATCATCATATTCAGTGACTTTCAGTAACTGTCAGTTCTGGAATCTGGACAAAAATATTTCAAACTTGGAAGACTTTGGTCGTGTATAATGTCAATGTCAGTGCAGGGATTCCCAAATGTTTTTGTCTGCCAAACCCCTTAAAATAAAATATTTACTTTAAGTATCTCTGTGGAAGTTAATATTTCAAATAATTTAACACATTTACAGTTCTTTGATGTCTTTAATCATAACATTGACATTCAGGTAAACAAAATGTATATATACCGGTGTATATATATATATATATATATATATATATATATATATATATATATATATTCTTTTTATTTTTTTTTTATACCAATGTAGAACGTTTATGGAAAGTTAAAAACAAGTTTGATAAAAGTAGTCTAAAATGTACATTACCTAAAATGTGTAGCCTAGATTACATTACTAACTATCATGTAATATTTAATCAGTAGCAGACTACAATTTGTAGTAATCTATCGAGCTCTGTTTACATACTTTTAAGTGTGGTTTAAGTCCAGATATATTTTGGGCGTACTGCTTGTAGATTATAGGTGGGCTTTTCCTGAATCTTCAGAATAAAACAATTGCATCATAGTCACAGGGGTTCACTTTTGTTTGGTTTTGTGAATGAGTCTGTTTTCTCATTCTAAACAGACACACAGTCAGCTCAACCCTGACTCTGTCTCCCTGGCCAGATCTCTTTACACGACTTGTTTCCATTAGATGCCGAGCGACAATTATAGCAATGCTCCCAGAGAGGACGAACGACATATGATATGTGTGCGAGTCTCAAACACCAGAGACTATTTGAGTCCTAGCTATTTGTGTGTACCATTGTCTGACGAAAAAACACACCAAACTGTGTGTGAAACCATGAACGCCTCTGGTGTTCTGGCATTTAACTTGCAATAATTAATAGACTGATATTTTTTGTAGGAAATTCTCAGTTCCTGTTAGCATTAAGTGTTTTCCAAGTAAGACAGGACCTGAGGAATGACATCATTTGACACCAGCCAATCGGAGAGCTCTTCTAATTCATTACGTTTTCATTGCTTTGGTGTGAGGCCAGGTGGTGGCACACTCAAGGCAAAGTACAATCACTTTACCAGGTGAGTTACGTAATCATTTTACATGCTGTCATTTTTTAGTTTAGTGAATATTTGTCACCCAAAAATGAAACCTCTGTTACCATTTACTCACTTCTGAATCATTGCAAACCTGTATGAATTTCTTTCTTATCTGGAATGCAAAAGAAGTTATCTTGAAGGATATGGGTAACCAAACAGTTTCTGGTCCCCATTAACTTCAATAGCATTTTCTTCCATACTATGGAAGTCAGAGGGACCAACATCTGTTTAATTACCTATTCTACAAAATATCTTCTTTAATGTTCAAAAGAAACTCATACTCATAAAGGTTTGGAACAACTTGAGAGAGAGTAAATGATGACTGGTTTTCCATTTTGGGCAAGCTATCCCTTTATGTTTTAAAGTAATCTCAAAAATCAACCTACATGTATTTTATGACAGTTTCTAACTTTATTTTCTCAATATTTTGCTCGGAGAAATATATTATTCATCCTCATCATAAAGGCCCCTCATGCAACATAATCCAAATTCATAATACGGTTTTTAGATTTGATTGGGTTTTGTTTCCACTAGTTGCACAATGACTGTCTATGCTTAGCAAAATCATGCACTGCAGTAATTATCTCTCGTGGTGGGGAGCTCAGGAAAGCCATTGCTGATGTTGATGGTTTGATAGCAGAATTCTGCCTTTGCACAGCTGGTGTATGTCTGCATTAGCCAAACCACGAAAGCCTCTCAACTATCCTTGGCTTAAAGTTCAAAGTTGTAAAACTTACATAGCTAATACAATTATCTTTTCCTGCAAAAAAAAAAAACAAAACAAAAAAAAAAAAACATGATTTTTGTGCAAAAACGTTTCACTAATATAACATTGTTGCATGTAAGCCTCAAATTTCACTAGAGAAACTGTAACACATCACATATCCCAATGGTATTAGACTGTGCTCTAAAAACCTCTTATGTTAATGAATTAACCTCAATATTTCATTGTTTGATTTCAGGTCCAATTTCTTGCTTTAGTTGATCTATGCAGAAAATATTCTGCATTGTACTCACACTTTAAAGTGGAAATTATTCCAAGTTAATCCACAGAAAATCATTTGTCTTTGTAATCTTTAGTCAAAATCTGAAAATTTGCATCTCCTCTGGTATTCCTATGATGACGTCTGTTTGAACGGCTTAAGCAGTTTTCTGCTTCGAGCTATAAGAGATTTAAACCACATATTAGACATATTAGAGAAATGTTATATAAAACATTAAATTGAGTTGGTATGGAATTAATAAATGACATTTGCATTTGTCAAATAATTATCAATAATATGTGAAACTCATCATTATTATCAAAACTCTGCTGAGCTTGCCTTTTTGTGTTAAATAATTTACTAAAATGGTTCAAAAAAATACTAAAGACATTCTCTGCCCTGGAGCACATTTTACTGTTAAATGCACAGTTAAGAATTGCTTTTGTCGTCATTTCCACATCTCAAATGTATTAGAAAACTTGCAAGCAGTACCTGAGATGTGCTTTGTATTGATTGTAAGGGATGTATAGCAGACACTGCAGCATGTTCTGGCGTCAATGAAACAGTGTAATGTTGTACAAAATAAGAGCCTGGTGATAGTGTAACACTGAGCCACAAGCCACTTCCTGTGATAGGAGATAGCAGAGGAAAGTCTTACTTTTGGCAGATAGTGTTTCTCACACACAGATCCCCAGCAGTGCTTCAGCTATCCCAGATCAAGTCTGTCTGTAATTAACATTCTGACTAACACCAGGAGGAAACTCCAGAAACTCTGAGAAATGTAACTGTTGTATTCAAATGGCTTACATCGATCAGTTGCTGTAATTCAAGCAGGTATTGACACTTCTTGACCTCTGCATTATTAGATTCTGTGAAAGTCAGCTGTCCCATCGATTTATCAGTAGTCACAAGTCGATCTACTAGGGGTGTAATGGTACACAAACATAATGGTTCATATTCAAATTGTTTGGTACAACAAATTGTTGCACTGTCTTTAAATTAATTGATTTTAAATACAATTAAATTTCTTAAGAATAAAAATCTACTTCAGCTAATGCTATAAACTAAGGAGCTCTACTACTTACACATTAATATTAAAGGTTACGATTAACAACAAACTACTAAATTCAAATGCTATTTATTTTTAGATATAATAACACTCAAATAAAAAAAAAATGTATGCAAACCTAAATTGCACATAAGGCAGTTTTTACATTAACTTATAAATCTAATTATAAAATTTATTTTAGTTGTTGAAATAGAATTCACACAGTAGCTGTCACCGCCATTTGTTTTCATGACAGATTTGTTGAAATATTAAATAATTAAGATATCACTAACAGATTAAGTAAAATGTAATTAATATATAGGCTTATATTTAGTGAAATGCTCTTCTCTAGACTTCATTTCTCTAACAAACAACCTGTGGACACTGAATGACTTGTCTGAGGTAAATGTACTGTAATGTACGAGCTGTTTTATTGACATCTTTCTGCGGCTGAAACACTGATTGAGTGATTACATGAGAGATGAGATGTTCAGTCATGTTTATTAGGAGCCAAGCACCAATGGTGTGTAGGCACCTTTTCTTCTTCTTCTTTGCTCTTGATGTCTGCCAGCCCATAGAACCGTTTGGTAAGAAGTTATGAAGTTTGGCGCACAGATAGAAGACAGTCTCAACATTAACCATAGCAAATTTGGAGTCTCCAGCTCAAACCCTCTAGAGCCACTAACAGCTCAAATTTGCACTCATGTTTATGCTACTAACTTTTGAACCATAAAATTTAGAAGCAAAATTCCTTTTTTTTCAGTTTCCTTGACACATGCATAACGAAATTTAAATATCTATGATCAAGATTTTTCACAGTTTTGAATTATGTGAAAGACCTACTTTTTCGAACTCGTCCTAGACAGTCTGTCTGGTTTTTACCAAAACTGGCTCAGGTCATCTTCAGACCAAGCTGGCATAAAGTTATGGAATTCAAGTTGACTAGTCAAACCGTTCTTGAATAACGCAAGAACGAATTTGACGACAAGCGCGTTAAAATGGACGTGAAGTTATATCTCCACAATGCTTCAGCTTATTCTAACCAAACTTGGTGTTTGTTACAACAACCGTGACGGGAGGTTATTAGCTTTGGCACAGTGTCACCTAGTGGTCAAGAGATATGAATTGCCGATAACTTCTGAATAGTTTCTGAATGGCTAAAAATCACAAGACTGGTCTTTTTAGATTCAGTGTGACATTCCAAGCCAAAATATATCCAATTTTCCCATGTCAGCCATTTTGGGCGTCGGCCATTTTGAATTTTGCCGTAAATTGCTATATTTTCCGAATGCATTGGTGTATTTTTATGAAACTTGGTATGTTTCTTCGACACCATGCCCTGAAGGTACTCCAGAAGTTTTTAGGTAGTGCCACCTTTTAGGTAGTGCCACCTTTTCAAAAAATGGTAATAGCTGTTGATTAGTTCTGCCTATTTTCATGAGACTGGTCTTCATAGATTCCTTGGACCATGCCGCGAGCATCGATACAAATTATGCCCTAATTTGGAAAACTTCCTGTCCAGCATTTTGATTTTCTTTGAAAACCTGCTCTTTAAAACTCCTCCTAGGCGATTTGTCTGATTTTCACCAAATTCTTCACATCTTCAGACCTTGCCAGCAAAATGTTATGGATTTTATGTTGATAAACTGATAAAAATGTCTTTAATTACTCATTGCTGCAGTTGGTGTGATGCCTGCTGCCATGCTTAGCTCCTTATTTTGACAGAATTTGAAAGACGAGACTTATTTATTTCTTATTTATGACAATTTATTGTTGCTAACTGCAAGTATGCTCCATTTTCACATGCTACATTCTCAGTGGATATCTCTCAGTTTGTTACCATAGAGTGAAAACCTGAGAGATTAAAACAGAAAAAGTGAAAGGAAGAACAGCCTTGAGCAGCCACAGAATAGAGAGCACACAAGGAAGGGAATAATAAAAGTAAGTCAAGGGAGCAAAAGCTCAGAAGTCCCATATGTGCCTGTCTACTTGAATCCTCATGTGCACAAGTTGTTTATAAGAAACACTCCTAAAAATGCCCTACCTTAACTGCTTTGATGAAATATATGTTTTATTTACTTTCCTGAGCCATTGTATTTCAGGTGCTGAATCAGGTCTGATCCTATGCCTCCCTCCACTCATAGTGTAACTGGAGAACCGTTATCAGGAAATGTATGGCAAAAACAGCTACAAATGATCTTCAGTTGTGGTCATGTATCGGAAGTCATTAGAAATGGGTTTCACATTAAATTAATTCCAGACAAGTATTGATTTCTCTGTATGGTGTTGTTGAGTCTTCAGCTTATGTTACTGGGTTCAGTGAAATGATGCTATTTTTGTCTGGATCTAATTTATTCAGAAATACATTAATTTATTCAAAAACATACATACAGTGGCATAAATACACAAGTTACATTTACATTTCTAAATAATTTATATTTGGGGGGGGGTTAAGTGATAAAAAAAGAAAAAAGCCTCATTAAAAGAATTACACTTTTGAAAAGAACACCTTTTTGAGTGATTTTGGTGTTTATATTTATTAAACAGTGGTATTTCACAGTAAAAAATATATATATATATATATATACTTTTTGAACTTAAAAAATACATTACAATAAATATAAAAACTATTAAGAAAGTATTTTTTTAAAATAATGATTAACAAGTTAACAACACACATGTATTCAATGCGTAATAAAATATGATACTTGATGGATACAACACATGACATTTTTAAAGTCATTAAAATTAAACTTGTGTTGTTTAGAAAAAAAAATTGAAAGCAGCATGAATACAAATTGTACATGTATAAGGAAGTGGTACTTTTTTTTTTTCATTTTCTTTACCATTGACACATTTGCCTTTGACCTACTTACTAAGGAAACCTTAATAAAGTCTTGTAAAAATGACCCATCTTGTTGTTCTGAATATCTTCTGTCATTGTTGGTTGTCAACGCACCGAGGGTTTAACTTCACTGTATGCTTACTGGTTTGACAGCAGGACCTAGATTCTACAATGTACACCAAGTTGTGACGCAACACAGTACCAAAATTGCTTATTGTTCAAAAGTACTCAAAAAATGTCCTTGTGGGATTTTGGAGAGAGAGGGTAATTTGGTCTGGCAGAAGTTAGACTTCTATTCACATATAAATATTTATTTTGTGAATATATATACGTAGCTGTCCTGTCATAAAATAACATTCTCATCTTGCCTATGCTAAACTTGATTCTGAAGTAAATTTTTTGATACAGAGAAAGCAGCTTCTATAGCCACAAGCACTCACAAGCCTTTTCCTCTGAGCTTTCAGCCAGGACCAAATTGGTCTCTCGGGTTTCCAAAAGGTAGTGAGTTTCTCAAGGCTTCTGTAGCTTCAAAGAAATGAAACTCACAGTTTCTCTCATGAGACTTCAAATACTGGTTGTTGAGTCCCTTGCCTCACTATATCTTACCTCACCGCTTTACTGTTACGTGAACTCTGCACAAAGCAATGATTCTGACATGCTAACATATTCCACAGCATATCTCTTTGATTTCTCCAGCTCATCATGATCATCATTAAACATGAATGTAGATCTGTTGCTAGATTCAGAAGTAAACTGACAATATGTCAGAAAAAACCTTCCCAGAATTAATGGACTACGCACATTATGAATTCATTTTTATGGTACTATTTATAGGGTTTTCAATGTTTGACTATGAATGTCTATGTTTTCTGTTTTCTCCATGAGGATTATTCAATTGAATTTTAAAAATTTGCTAATGAACAGTATTTTCTAATGAACAGTATTTGTGAACAATATAAACTGAATAATTTCAAACAGTTTCAACTTTCAAGTATCAATAGTCTACTTTTTTCATTAGAGATTTCATTAGAGACTCTGTTTGAATAACTCACAAAAAGTGCCATCAATATTTCAGTTGATTTTAGTACATCTGTCTGTGGCCAAAACATATCAAAACTAAACCTATATCCTATACTAAACAGCCTCTAACTTTCATTTGTTTACCATATAAGCAATATTCTTTCTTCACACTATATAAATTATCGTGGAATTACTGTATCTGTAGTACCTCACTTGGCTGCGTACACAGTATAGTGCCAACCTTTTAATTAGCTCTGTGTCTTCACTAAAAAAAAAAAGTGAATTACTGAGTGTTTTTACACTGTACAGATTTTGTTGTTCCTGGTTTGAATCACGGAGTGGAAAAACCCTGCTGAATTGAGTGCGACCATCTGTTGTTAGAAGAGAAAGTGTGATTGTTCAGTAACTGAATAAGGTTTGTGAATGTTACATCATTAACAGCATTAATCAGTTAACAATAATCATAACAAACTAATTCATGAGGAGTTTGACTACACAAGGAATTCCCTTGCCATAGTAGTCATATCTAACATAATGATAATGCCATGTTAGCAGTGTCATATTGTAGGTCCTCAGAGCTAAACTTTACAATGGCATTAGGTCTTGCTGTCAGGGCAGCACTTATGAAGTGTCCTGTAACCTCCAACAATAAGTGTCTCTTGTTCCTATTACAAATTATGTACAAATGTTTTCCTTTTTGAGGAAATTAAAACGTATTTCGTAAAATATCTGGTTCTGTCATGAAACTCTAGATGTCACAGGATGATGGGTCTTAATGCAATCTGCTAGCTATCACGTCATTTACCACATGGCACAAGCTGATTGGTCTTTGTTGCATCAGTAGCAAATGAGCTTGCAAATCAAAATTTTAATAGTTTGGTTCAGTGTTTGCTGTAAGCAAGTCTTGTAGCATGCTATCAGAAACCCTCTACCTCCCCCAGCTCCACCTGTCTATAGATTTGCTACAGGTAATTCACCTTTTAGATCAGAGGTCCCTAACACCGGGTCGCAATCCAGTACCGGGCCATGGAAGAGTTGCTACCAGGTCACAAGAACGTTCTGGGAAAAATGTGTATAGACATGACACTCTGCTATTTATTGTGAATTAATGATTGTTCTAATTATTCTGTATTTTCATTTGTTGTATGCTATTGTTATGGAGTAGCAATTTGACAATTTCATGTAAATTAAATCTTCAATAAGTAAATGAATGATTGTTCTGACCTGTCATATATATATATATATATATATATATATATATATATATATATATATATATACTGTATGTCTATATATATATAGGTTATTAGGGGTTAAATGAATCATAGATCCGTGATACATTCGGCACGCTGTGATTCACAGATTAATTTACTCATCAAATCATTCCAGCGCAAGAAGAAGTGAAGAAGTGAAAGACAACTCAATTCCTTACTCACATGCTGTTTTCTGTGTGCACAGGAGCTGCACACACCCAAACACACACATGCACACACACATGCACAGAGACATGTTTTAAACAGCACGCGAATACCGAGTTGATTCCTCTTTTCACGTCTCATTGCATTTGAACAGTCAAAATACCTGATTTGGCACTCTTTTTCTCTGTGCTTTAAGTAATAATTGGAAAGAAAATTTACAATGATATAATTTTCCGAAAAATCATCTTATCTATATATACATACGATCCATATATATATATATATATATATATATATATATATATATATATGTATATATATGGAACCTCCCCAAGAGAACAATCACATGGAGTGAACTGTGGCGGCTGGAGCCCTTCCGTATATATGACACCTTACCAACCCCAGTCAATTTGCACAGGTGGGGGAGGAGGGAGGACCCACTGTGCAGGTTGTGTGGCGGGAAAGGAACAATGGCGCACATTCTGTCAGGGCGTAAGTTCGCATTGACACAGTGGAGATACAGGTGGCGCCATTACAAGGTGTTGGCAGTGCTCGCAGACATCCTGGAACAGGAAAGGAGGTAGAAACAACCAGCCAAAGCAAGACTACTGCTGAGCACCATCGCCTTTGTGAAAGAGGGCCAAAGACCTGTCATCCACAGCCAAGCCAGGCAGAATCTCCTGCAGTTAGCCCAGGGATGCGAAGTGGAGGTTGACCTCGGGAGGAAACTCCACTTCCCCGAGGCGGTACTGTCTACAACTCTAAGGCCCGACATCATTATGTGGTCTCCAGAGGGAAAGAAGATCATCCTGGTGGAGTTGACAGTACCGTGGGAGGAGGGCTGTGAGGAAGCTGCAGAGAGGAAAAAAGGCAAATACCAGCAACTTGTCCAAGACTGCCGGGACAAGGGGTGGACCACATGGCTGATGACGGATGTCGAGGATTCCCAGCTCAATCTGTGTGGAATCTGTTGACAAAGGTTGGACTGAGAGGCCACTTGAGGAAAGCAGCCATTCGTAGGCTGGGAGAAGCGTCAGAGAGAGCCTCCTGTTGGCTCTGGCACAAGAGAGAGGGCATAAGCTGGAAGCCTGGAGGAGAGGGGCAGTGACCTGGCAAGTCACTGCTGACCCACCAACTGGAGGGTGTTGTGGTTAAGGGCCGAAACACCCAGAGAAGGTTGGGGACCACCTGACGACCTCTCTTCCAGACCAAGGCTTCATCACAATGGGTGTATGTTAGCATCGCAGATGTATTATACAACTATATATATATATATATATATATATATATATATATATATATATATATATATATTATGAGGGGCCAAACAGGAAATAATTATATAAAAATCTGAATATATAGTTATAAATCTGAATATATAGTTATAAATCTGAATATATAGTTATAAGTCTGAATATATAAATGTAAATCTGAATATATAGTTATAAGTCTGAATATATAAATGTAAATCTGAATATATAGTTATAAGTCTGAATATATAAATGTAAATCTGAATATATAGTTATAAATCTGAATATATAGTTATAAGTCTGAATATATAAATGTAAATCTGAATATATAGTTATAAGTCTGAATATATAAATGTAAATCTGAATATATAGTTATAAATCTGAATATATAAATATAAATCTGAATATATAGAAGTAAATCTGAATATATAGTTATAAGTCTGAATATATAAATGTAAATCTGAATATATAGTTATAAATCTGAATATATAGAAGTAAATCTGAATATATAGTTATAAGTCTGAATATATAAATGTAAATCTGAATATATAGAAGTAAATCTGAATATATAGTTATAAGTCTGAATATATAAATGTAAATCTGAATATATAGTTATAAATCTGAATATATAAATGTAAATCTGAATATATAGAAGTAAATCTGAATATATAGTTATAAGTCTGAATATATAAATGTAAATCTGAATATATAGTTATAAGTCTGAATATATAAATGTAAATCTGAATATATAGAAGTAAATCTGAATATATAGAAGTAAATATGAATATATAGTTATAAATCTGAATATATAAATGTAAATCTGAATATATAGTTATAAGTCTGAATATATAAATGTAAATCTGAATATATAGTTATAAATCTGAATATATGAATGTAAATCTGAATATATAGAAGTAAATCTGAATATATAGTTATAAGTCTGAATATATAAATGTAAATCTGAATATATAGTTATAAATCTGAATATATGAATGTAAATCTGAATATATAGAAGTAAATCTGAATATATAGTTATAAGTCTGAATATATAAATGTAAATCTGAATATATAGTTATAAATCTGAATAAATAAATGTAAATCTGAATATATAGAAGTAAATCTGAATATATAGTTATAAGTCTGAATATATAAATGTAAATCTGAATATATAGAAGTAAATCTGAATATATAGTTATAAGTCTGAATATATAAATGTAAATCTGAATATATAGTTATAAGTGTGAATATATAAATGTAAATCAGAATATATAGTTATAAGTGTGAATATATAAATGTAAATCTGAATAGAAGTAAATCCAAAAATATGAATAGAGGTAAATCAGAAAATATACTTTTAAGTCTTTGTGGGTATATGAACAGTACGGAAGTTCTAAGCGGCCATGCATTATTATTTTTTTTCCTTCTTGTTTTCTCGTGATCACGACTTAATTTTCTCGTTATCTCGACATAACAAAAGTTGTTTTGTCGTGATCACGACTTAATTTTCTCGTGATCTCTCGACATAACAAAAGTTGTTTTGTCGTGATCACGACTTAATTTTCTCGTGATCTCTCGACATAACAAAAGTTGTTTTCTCGTTATCACGACTTAATTTTCTCGTTATCTCGACATAAAAGTTGCTTTGTCGTGATTACGACAATTTTCTCGTGATCTCGACATAAAAGTTGTTTTCTCATTATCACGACATAACAGAAGTTGTTCTCTAAGTTACACAACTGCGCCAACAGGTGGCAGTGTAGAACTAAAAATAACTGATTGGGACCTGTATACTGTATATCCACCTTACTGTACATGTTCGGGACAGAGTAAGGACCTCTACGTGATTGCTATAATTTGTGCAGGTCATTATTGACATTTAATTAATGTTAAATGCTTGAATAGAAATGATTATTTTTGCTTGAAAGTGTATCTGTTATCGTTACGTTCTTACTGCTGCACGACTCGTTTCACTACCACAATAACATTCAGTGAAACTTATTGCTTATTAAAACCAATGTTGAGGTCACTGTATAGTATTCTGTTTGCAACCTATAGGCTATCTTTATTTGTGCATCTTTGAAGTACACGATTGTTAGTTAAGCGGAGATAATGTTGTGTTTATGTAGAACGCGCTAAAATTTGTAATGTGCATCTTTGTCCTTATTTTTAATCTTTATTGTTAATAAATATGTATTGATAAGAAATGTGATTTATATATATAAAAATGTGTATAAGCTAATTTAGTTAAGCGATGTTATACAGTGTTGTAATATTTTCTACATTTCTTTGTAGGAAACCACACACACACACACACAAATAAACACTCTTTTCAAACAGCATCCCAAGCTTGTAAGGCACATATCAATCACAACACATCCTACATGACTAATAAAAATCACAAACAAATTATATATCATTTTATTTGAAAACGAATGATGAAAACAAAGTGAGTTGAATCCAAGCAGCTTTAGAACAATTCTCTGCATTCTTCTGAAGGCGCACCTGCGCTTTCGGTGTTGAATGCTCTGATGTTAGACCATTTAAACATGTTAATTACACAAACAAAATGTTTAGCATACTCTGGAAAAAATCAGCAGTGATTGATTAGCCTATATTTGTTTATTGTAGACTTTATTAGTACTACGTGAAGCGAAGAAATATCCATAACATAGGCTACAGTATAAAAGAGCGCACGGCTATCTGTCGATCAGATGCGCTTCAGAGTTACGTTCGTTACTATAGCAACAGTAGACTCACCAAGCATTGTGTTTTAAAAATCAATCATTGTAAAAAAAAAAAATTAAAAAAAAACTTTCGTTATGTCGAGATCACGAGAAAATTAAGTCGTGATAACGGCAAAACAGCTTTTGTTATGTCGAGATCACGAGAAAATTAAGTCGTGATAACGAGAAAACAAGATAGAAAAATAATGCATAATGCATGGCCTCTTAGAACTTCCGTAGAACAGGCATATTGACTGACAACTTCTTAGTTTTCACTTTTTTATTTTTTTCTTAATAAAACAATAAACGATATGTGTAATCAGTTTTGTTTTTAATCATAATTATAAGCTTCCCCATATATAAAAAAAGCCTATATTTTTATGTTGTATTTTTTTTTTTTTTTTTTTTTTTTTTGGTACAGGCTATAGTTTTGAAATCAGGGGTCCTTCACAATTTTCTCAAAATGGCGGATTTCTATAATTATTTTTTAGAGTTGGACAGTTTTCTTTATAATTTTTCACATGAACAAGCAAGTCTTGGCATTCTTGAAAGAACCTCAAGACACCTTGAAGACCATATCAATATCATTGTGGCTTTTATGATAACTTTTAATGAATTTCCAGGTGCACATGGAAATGTGTTACATCTCTTATCAAGACTTTGCGCATTCCTTAATGACATCTTAAATTCCGTTTGTGATCGGCTGTCCCAGATGGAGACAACAAATGAAGCCCATCACAACATTATGCCAGCTGAAGTAGTGCGAACAAACTATCCTGGAAGACCAAGGTAATGCATATTATATTAAGTATGAATGCATTTAAGCAAAAAAAGCTTAAAGCGCGTCAAAGTGACCCTTGATCTTTAAAACCATTGACACCTAATCTGAATCAATCCTGCTATAACGAGCTCATAGACGAGCGTGCATTTAGAATTAACAGACTAGATCGTCTGCAGGTGTGGACGCTAATATTGTTATCTTTATAGTTATTGTTTTTGGTTTGAACGGCCCTGTTTTAAACTAGTAATTTAGCGCGCTCTTGTCAGTTACTGTTTCTGTTTTTGGTATTTCAATGTAAAAAAAAATAAATAAATAAATGCATGTTTTCATGTGGTATTTTTTTTCCCCTTTACAAGGTACAATATTTCAAGGAATCACCTGGAAAATTTACGTGATATTGGTTTTAGTTGGACCACTATATCTCAAATGCTATGTATTAGCGTCAGGACTTTATTTAATCGCAGAAGGGAACTAGGGCTGGAAGAGTATGGGGGATATACACCTCTCTCTGATATGGAGCTTGATCATCATATAATCAACGTCCTGTCATCTACACCTTATTCTGGGGAAACATACATTCAAGGCAGTTTGAGAGGGAGAGGACTTAGAGTTCAGCGATGGAGAGTACGGGAGCGACTAAGGACTATTGATCCAGTAGGCAGGGTATTAAGAGGACGAAGAGCAATCAGAAGAAGAGTATATCATGTCAGCTCATCCAACGAGCTGTGGTAAGTCTAAGAATTAAGCTCTTTGATCATACACTACATGCCCAAAAGGGTGCATGACAATAATTTACAAATTAATGGATATATAATAGATATATTTGCCATTTGCTTGTCGATTTTGCATATCTTCACGTACAGTACATTGATAATTTAATTAATGTGGCTTAGTTTTGTGTATTACTACAACTGATCAGTTTGGTCTTACACAGGCACGTGGACACCAATCACAAACTTGCAAACTGGGGCCTTGTTTTTCATGGTTGCGTTGACGGCTACAGCAGATGCATCGCATACTTGAGATGTTGCGACAACAACAGATCTTCAACTGCCTTGGAACTTTTCAGAGATGCTGTGGAAAGGTTGGGATTACCAAGTAGAGTAAGAGGTGATGCAGGCTCTGAAAATATAGACATCGCACATTTCATGATTGAACACAGAGGACTTAACCGTGGCAGTTTTCTGGTTGGACCGAGTGTCCATAACCAGAGAATAGAAAGGCTGTGGGCAGAGGTAAACCGGGTCCTATCAGCATACTTCAAAGATTTGTTTATTTTCATGGAGGCTGAAGGAATTTTACAAATCAACAACCCCACCCACATGAGAGCTTTACATTTTGTCTTCCTTCCAAGAATAAACAGGGCTTTAACTGAATACATTAATCAATGGAACAATCACAGTCTTAGCACTGTGAACAGTTTGTCTCCAACTCAGCTATGGACAATTGGAAGAATTCCGAGTGCAGGACAAAATGCATTATCAAGGAGGAGAGAGCGCACATTGCAAGACACTGTGGACCCTGATCTGCATCAAATTAACCCTTTAACAAATGATGGAAACCATGGCATAGAGCACTTCCTCTCTGCTTGCAACATTTTGGATGCTGTTCATATTTAAGTATTAAGGAGGGATAATTATGTTACAGAGAATTAGAATATCCCAATTGACAAGGAATGATTGTATACAATGTAATAATACTACATAACAGTAGTTAGCAATGCAATGCACTTTATTGCCACTTTATGAACCTTAACATCCAACAAAACTGCAGACCATAAACAAGGTATGTGGAGAAATAATCTATTTAAAATGTTTTTAAACAGTTCTGTTAGAGGGTGAACCAAATTTTTTTGGAAACGTGAATATTTGTATAAGAAAAACACAATATTAAACTTTTTTCTTCCATCTGTCTTACATGTTTGAATCAAGCCAAACAATGAAAATAGTTGGTCAATAATAAGTAAAGTACACTGAGATCAGCAAGAAATAAATGAAATGATAAAATGCTGTAAAAAAAAAAAAAAAAAAAAAAAAGAAAATACAACTTTCTTTCCATAACTAATAAGCATACATACTACATGTATGGTGATGAAACTTAACTGACAGAACACAGTATTCTCTATTCTTGTGTGAAGCGCACACACAATAATGCACTTACATTTAGGCCATGCCAAATCCAGGGGAATTTTTTATGCCAAAGTCCATGTCGGTTTTGAACTCTTCATAAGTGTCCTTCAGTGGAATTCTGATTACATTTTCACATGTATTAGCAAGAGGGAATTTCGAGCCTGAAATAAACTCCAATGATGGCGCTGGGGTAAAGCCAAGAGCAGGAGGGGAGTCGCATCCAGTAGCAAAGACAAGAATGTCCTCAAGTGTAACAGCTTGCATGTTGACTAGTGAAGACAGATGAATATAAACATGTTAAAAATACAAATGTCCTTAATTAACAGAGAACAACTTTTCTAAACAGAAAAATATTTTAAAAGCTGGTGGCATTTCTTACATTCAGCATCTTGAAGGTAATCTCTCCAAAAACCCAGAGTCTTGCATTCCTTTTCATATCTGTTGCTTCCGATTTCAGACAGCTGACACGTGAAAAGCACCTCAAGATCTTCTGCCGACAATTTTTTCGTAGGTTTCAGGAATAATGTTTTCATCTGTTCAGGATGTTGTAGCAGAGCCTCTAGGACCCCAAGACTTCTAAGACCTTCTCGAAACCTTACAATGCCAACAACACATTTTAAAATAATTTAAATTGTCCAAAAAAAAATGTAAATGACATTATAGACAGGACTACCTTATTTCAGACATTACTGTGTATAAGAGTACATTGGAACACATACCAAAGAATAGTTGCATTCTTTTACCTTTCAAAAGGTGCTCTTGTTCTCTGCAGGATGTACCAATGTGCCAAATCCGTAGTCACGTCATTTTTGTTTGAACTATTTATTGTCCTACGACACCCTGACAGGCTGAGCAACTGATCAGCCTTATGCACTGCCTCCATTAATTGGTCCTGTGAGCCTGCATCCTTGATCTAAGACAAGATATTTAAAGTATAAGAACACAACATGACCTTCTTATCATCTAAGAAACATTTACATTTCACTGTCAATCGAACTAATCAGTGATTTTTTTTTAAGTAATTGACTACATTTCACCTTTAAATTTGTCATTTGTACTTTCTGCACATTAAAGGAGTATAAAAGTAGTTAATTACTCATAATCAAGTAATGAAATGAGTAGTTAAAAGATTTATCAGTATTTGTATGTAAGGATCAATCTTCTCGAAACAACCTCATCACAAACATTCATACTTTTGCCCGAAAAACTTCATCATTAAGTAAAGCATGTTGTGTCACATTTCAGTAAATATTAATAACAGTATTTAATTTAACGCAGTAAACAGTAAGTATTAATCCCATAAATGCATTACTTTTCACATCCCTAATTTTTGGGTATTGAAGTGTTAACTTCATGTAAAGCAAACACTACCAATAAGACACTGAAATTGGGGCAAACAGAAACTCAATATATATTTGAATATATACACACCTGTCTTAAGACTGACTGTGTGTCCAGATCTGGAATGTCCTCAGTGCTGACTGCAGTTTTCTCAGGACCATTAATGAGAGCATGTAGCAGTATCTCAGAGAGGAAGTGAGGTGTCTGTCCTCCATGTACAATGGACATTGCCATTAACTGGCCAGCAAGGTAGTATCCATCATTTTTCATAGCTACAAATGCAAAGAAATAAAAACAACACATGGACAAGAAAAATAAATGAAAAATAACGTGCTGTGGTAAAAAAACCCAAAAAAACCAAAAAAAAAACAAACATTTAGACATTTACTTTTAATTGATCGAATATAGAATGTTACTGTATTGTCAAAATCTTTGGAAAGATATTTCACCTTCTGCATTGCAGGCAAGAAGTTTTGCATCAGATGGTCCTTCAAACATTCCACTGAAATCTTTAAGGTCTTGCAGGCATAAACGGAAAAATTCACGTTTCGGTCCACCGAGATCCACTGCCCCCTCAGAACTTCCGAGATCGTCTGTGAATTTGATGTCCAGTCTTTTCTCTGGAGAAAAATTTGGCCGTTTCATAGCACGAGCTGCACCATCCAAAACATTACGTCTGATGATGTTGAATCGAACCACTTCATCAACCTTTATCTGACTACGAAGATGTCCAACAATGTCTTCCAGTGGAACACCACCACTGCTAAAAATAGTGTACATATTTACAAGCAAATACTTTTCAGGCAAAAGATACAGTTTATAGTGTCATAGAATAATGTAATTCACATTTCCTATCTGTAAAACCTCTTCTTTAATCCTCTGAAATGAAATACATTTTTAAAACATTTTAAACAATGTAGAGCAGGGGTGTCTCCAAATCTGCTCCTGAAGAACATTGTGTAGATTTCAGCATCAACCCCAGTCAAACACACCTGAACCAGCTAATGAAGGCGTTCAGGATTACTTGATAAATACAGGCAGGTGTGCTGGAGCAGGATTGGAACTGAAGTCTGTAGGACAGTAGCTCTCCAGGAGCATGGTGGGAGATCCCTGTCATAGAGGTTTAAAAATCCCATTTAAACACTCACAAGCTCTATTTTAAAACAATGGCAATTTCATGTTTGGTCTATAATATTTACCCTATATTTCTGTTTGTTTGGTCTCTTAGTGACCTTGAAATGGCTTCCATCAGATCACTATCATCAGAAAGCTCATCATCTTCGAGGAGGTTGACATAGTGACTGCAATGAAACCCAACACACAAACACAAAAAAAACCACAACCACACACACAAAAAAATGACATTGCAGGTGGAAAAGAAAAAAAATCTGCAATAGAAGGACATGATTTAGATATGTGTTATATAGAAGAAATTATAATTATAAAATAGCAGTTAGTTACACCTGTAACAATAACTAGATGTGGAACATTCAGTAACAGCTGTAACATCAACTGCAACTGAAGAATCAGAGGAGCTCATTTGCACAGCAGATTGATGCAAACTGGATTGTTCTGGCTGGATCCCACTGCCTGGACAAAGTTCTGTGTTATGTTCCTCTGGAAATCATAAAGTTTGCTCCATCAATTATTTTTTGTTTGTTTTGAAAAATGAACAAAAAAAAAAAAAAACGATCACATGCTTAATGAAATACACATCATTTATTAATATACAGTAGAGTAAAATAGTAATCGATTCAATATAGGATATCAAAGAAATGCCTTACCTGTATGAGTGAGATCATCATCTGAATCTGAATTTGTAGGCTAGTACAAAAAGTAAAAAAAATGCATTACAACAGTTGAGCATTGTAATCTGATTTTTAATTTAATACAGTAAAATATAGCACAGACTCACTGTCTTTATAGGCTCTTCTAGCAAGACTCGATCAGGTCGAACAAACAAACACTTCTGATGAAAAATTCTCTTCACCATAGAACCAGTCAGCTTTTGTTGAGTAGTAAGAGAAGGCTCCACAAGCTTAAAATGGTATGGCAAGAGGATCTGCAGACTTAAGAAAAATATGTGTTTACATTTGTCTGTCTACACTACAAAGCAGATAGTCCTCTGTAAACTGTATAATAGTTTACAAATAGTTCTGTTTATAAATCCCAGACTGGCCAACAGGAAATGACTTAAGACCAAGGTAACAGTGTCTGAAATTTAAGGGGTTCAAACCAGGGGTCTTCAACAGGCAGTCCACCAATTATTATTTGTTCTTAAACAAAATAAATCTTTGATAAATATAAATTTATATTAAATTTATGAGCGGTTTAGCTAAATGTTATATGTTGATCCTGCCACATTTTTAGTATTAAAACTTTGCAGTGTACGGAAAGTAAACACCTAATTAAAGTTTACACATTTATAACACCAGTACAGATGATAAATCAATTCAGATAATGATATTTTAATGGATGTGCAATGCATCATAAAGTCTATAAATATATACATTTTTTTAGAGACCAGACTTAAATTGCAACATTCAGTTTTTAACAGTATGTTAAAAGAGGTTTCCTTTCATTGGTATGAAAAATGTTGAAGAACCTTGGTCTAAGTTAAGATGCCTCTACATACACACAATGTTAACAGTTAACAATTAACCAATGTTGTTGTTTTTTTAATAGAAATGGAACATCTATTAGCTATTGATTTTTGTCCAAAGTTCTGTCATGAAGCTCTAGATGGCGCAGTCCAAGTAAGTTCCTGCTTAACATTAAAATATTTGGCTAGCAGTTGCAGTGTGCTTAAGAAACCCTCCACCTTCCCACCAGCTCCACCTGTGTAGATCGTATCATGTATGTTGTATATGTTATTTCATATGTTATATGAGCAACAGCAGTATTTCTTACATGCTCACAGCAGCATGTCTGTGAATGTATTGGCGGTAGTAAGTCTCTGTACTTGCTCTGCTGCAGCAGTGTAGCAGATCTATTGCACCAAGACAAAGCACATTAACATTACATTTGCCATGTACATTACCATGCTAAAAGAGTTGTCATGACAGAACTATGGATATTTAACACTAAGCAGTATAACACAGTTACCATATAAACATACTCACCAGCAATTGTCTAAATTTGGTGCAAATGACTCTTTGATTGCTTGCAATACTCTTGCTTCATTCCACCCTGTGTTAAATTCCACAGCTGACTTCACATGGCCATTTTCAAACAGCCAGGCCCTTTTGGCTCTCCTTGGTACCACATCTGTTGTGGGGTCTGGAAGAAGTATTACCTCCTTTGCAAAGATGCCGGTTTCCTTTGAAGTTTTCCTCTGCGGTTTACTATTAATTGTATAGATAAAAGAATAATAACAACAACAACAATAATAATAGTAATAATAATAATAATAATAATAGGCTAATACATTTTCTTTGCAGCAACATGTATTTTGGTAAAGACATTAAATATGTAAGTGCTACTGTACATTGCAACATTTGCCTAACCCAAACAAACTAAACGATGACGGCAACATCAGGACCAACGGCTTGTGCCGGTTTATTCTGGATTCGTCAAACTTTACAATATTACCCTTGGAGCTACCGCAACTGAAAGAAGGGAGAAATACGATATGTTTACTGTCCCAATGCATCTTTACAGCGCATCCAGTAGGCAACATCAACTATTTGCGCCGCGTCCGCAATTTAAGTCATAAAAATTATGAAAGATGAATAAAACTCCCACATGCTATAGATGTTCATCAGGGGGCTTTTGGTGGTTAATACAGAACTTACGTTTCAAACTTTTAGTTGTATATTAGTTGTTCTTACCTGAAGTCTCTGCGTGGTCTTGAAAAATAGCGGAGATTATATGCAGGAGCAGGAGGGCGCGCTGACGCACCACGATTGAACAGCGACCGCACCTCCGCCTCAGTAGTTTGGTGGACAGTCGAGCTTGTACAGAAGGACGCACTGTTGGATGGTCCCGGTGTGTCTTGTCTGTCACATGCTGCTGCAATTGTCTCAATAAAATCACTACTTGAAAGCAAATTGTGAACGATTTCCCTAGCTCTCTCAGCCATGTTGATTTGTGAGGACCTTTTGGCGCTACGGCCAGCCTTTTGCAAAATACAGTAGTAAAAAAAAACAACAACTCAATTTGGTTTGGATAAGTGATACATTTACAGTAATTAATATACTAGAATATCCACATTGATGCATTCAAGATGTATAGGCATATTGCTTTAATACAAATAATAAATAAGAACATCTGTCTTTTGACATGCCTGATAATAAAGATATATTTATTGAGCTGTAGACAATAAAAATATATTCAGATTTAAAACTATATATTCAGATTTACTTCTATATATTCAGACCTATAACTATATATTCAGATTTACTTCTATATATTCAGATTTACATTTATATATTCAGACTTATAACTATATATTCAGATTTACTTCTATATATTCAGATTTACATCTATATATTCAGACTTATAACTATATATTCAAATTTACATTTATATATTCAGACTTATAACTATATATTCAGATTCGCTTCTATATATTCAGATTTACTTCTATATATTCAGATTTATAAATATATATTCAGATTTACATTTATATATTCAGACTTATAACTATATATTCAGATTCGCTTCTATATATTCAGATTCACTTCTATATATTCATATTTACTTCTATATATTCAGACTTATAACTATATATTCAGATTTACATTTATATATTCAGACTTATAACTATAGATTCAGATTTACATTTATATATTCAGATTTATAACTATATATTCAGATTTACTTTTATATATTCAGATTTACTTCTATATATTCAGATTTACATTCATATATTCAGATTTATAACTATATATTCAGATTTACTTCTATATATTCAGATTTACATTTATATATTCAGATTTACATTTATATATTCAGACTTATAACTATATATTCAGATTTACTTCTATATATTCAGATTTACATTTATATATTCAGATTTACATTTATATATTCAGACTTATAACTATATATTCAGATTTACTTCTATATATTCAGATTTACTTCTATATATTCAGATTTACATTTATATATTCAGATTTACATTTATATATTCAGACTTATAACTATATATTCAGATTTACTTCTATATATTCAGATTTACATTCATATATTCAGATTTATAACTATATATTCAGATTTACTTCTATATATTCAGATTTACATTTATATATTCAGATTTACATTTATATATTCAGACTTATAACTATATATTCAGATTTACTTCTATATATTCAGATTTACATTTATATATTCAGATTTACATTTATATATTCAGACTTATAACTATATATTCAGATTTACTTCTATATATTCAGATTTACTTCTATATATTCAGATTTACATTTATATATTCAGATTTACATTTATATATTCAGACTTATAACTATATATTCAGATTTACTTCTATATATTCAGATTTACATTCATATATTCAGATTTATAACTATATATTCAGATTTTTATATAATTATTTCCTGTTTGGCCCCTCATAATATATATATATATACATATATATATATATATATATATATATATATATATATATATATATATATATATGTCTTAGCATAGATACAAACCTTATATTCATTAAACTTACCATAAATTATATGAAATTGCATTAGTTTTAACAAGACACATATGTGTAAATTTAACTGTGAAATACTAGACATTATGGTGAAAAACATTCCCAAAATCCTACTTTAATGTATTTATAAAGCCCAATTAAACATAGCAATAGTTGAACAATTTGCTGTACAATTATGAAAATAATTACAAGAAATATAAAATTAAAATATGCACATGCAACACGCCTCAGCTGCCAGTTTACATAAACAGCAAAAGCCAGAGATAACAAATGCAATTTTAACCTTTTATAAGTTATAAAATTTTATAAGTATAAGTTTGGAGCTGCTCTAAAGGGATAATTCAACCCACCCACATGTTGTTCCAAGCCTGTGTAAGTGTTTTTCATCTATTGAACACAAAAGAAGTTATTTTGAGGAACGCTGGTAGCCATTGACTTCCACAGTGGAAAAAAAAAATACTATGGAAGTCAATGGCTAACTGTTTGGCTACCAACATTCTTCATTATATCTTCATTTGTGTCCATCAGAAGAAAGAAATCCATACGGGTTTGGAACAACATATGGTTGAGTAAATCTTGGCAAAATGTTGGCACGGTTCCCTAGCACTCTGTGGTCCGGATTTGAATGACTTGAAAAAACGTACCACTTTGGCATCACAAAGTTCCTAAGGTGGCTGTGCCACAAAATATATAATAGATATGCATTATATCAGTTTATGAATAATGATATAGAAATAAACTCTCAATTTTACAGGTTCCAAAATGCCATTCCATAATATCAGCTTTAGTGAATTTATGGGAACAGTTGCCAATGAAGTAGTTATATCATAATGTTAACAGAAATTTTATAATGTATATTGACAGGCGGGTACACACACACACACACACACACACACACATACTTGAATTTGTGGTTTACGGGGACTCTCCATAGGCGTAATGGTTTTTATATTGTACAAACCATATTTTCTATTGCCCTACACCAACCCTACACCTAAACCTACCCCTTACAGGAAACTACTGGCAATTTTTGAATTTCATAAAACACCGTTTAGAATGTTTTTTAAGCCTTTTGTTTTACGGGGACACAGGAAGTGTCCTCATAAACCATGTTTACGTTGTAGTACCCATGTCATTATACACATTTGTGTCCTTGTAAACCATATATACCAGAACACACACACACACACACACACACACACACACAGTTCCAATAGAGCACTTTCAGCAAAGCCCTCAGTAAGATAAGCACTGGACTCCCTGATGTTTTCCACTGCTTGAAAGACTGCTTGAGTTCAGTAAGTTTAAGTTTAGCTTAATGGCTTGTGCTGAGTGTACCTCTTCTGCTGAGCCCTTCTGCACTGCAGCTTGAATATGTTTACCCCTCTACTGTGGGCTCCGCTGTGGGTTCTGATTTGACCCACAGAGAATGTTCTCCATTTCCACACTGTACAGCACTAGTTAGCATTTCAAAAGCTTACAGTCTGCACAGCCTCACCTACTTTCATTCCCTCAATATCTGCAGCACACATCCAAACGGGTATCTCAGTCACTTCTTTTCTTGTCACAAACTTTATTTTCTTGTGATCATGTATTAATATATATATATATATATATATATATATATATATATATATATATATATATATATATATATATATTTAGGTTTTTTTTCAGAACTTTGAAAGGTCACACATTTCACTGTCACAATAGTCAACCTCTTCCATCAGAGAAATTAGAGGCTGAGTTCACTTAACTTGAAACTTTATAAGCTCAGGGGGCACTTAAATAAATTAGATTGTAGTTTCATGTAGGCTAATAAGTTACATAACAGTAGTAGTGATGTCCCGGATATTTCACATCAGATGTAATTCGACAAATGTCTAATTTAAAGTAATTTCACCTTACCTCCTCAGCAAATATACTTTATAACTATTACTTGGCTCTCTCTCTCAAATAAATGATTCTGCTGCTAACAGTGTCACTGTTTTGCCGTCTTTTTGAAGTTTCACTTTCTCCAAATAAAAATAAAAAAAATATATAATATAATAAATAATAACAAAATAATAAAATGCTAAAAAATTAAAAATATGTAATAAATAAATAAATAAAAATAAAACAAATATGGTACAAGTAAAAATAAAGATAAAGATTAAGATAAAGATTTCTTTCTTTCTTTTTTGAGAAGTTTCTGTTATAGAAGATACTTATACAGAGTTGTGTCCAAAAATAAATTAAACAGACTAATGTCATAATTTTGGAAAATAAAAATTAGTGAGTAATTTTTCTCACTTTAAATGAGAAGAAAAAAATTATTTTTACTAAAATAAATTTAGAAGATTATGATTTTAATTGTTAGATAGTCAAGAAGCTCAAGATGTCTTATGTGAACCAGGTTAAATATCAACAAAAAAGGGTAGTTTTAAAACAAATTACTTTTCATGCTACATTTATTTTATGTTCAATAATAGTTTATTTAACATAGGTAATTATTCTTGCAAGAAAAACATTGTGTTTTTCTCTCTAATGCTGTAAGCAATGGAAATGAAGGAACACTACAGTTTTCATGGAAAGCGGCACGTAGCAGTGAAATAAGCGGAATAATGCAGTCAGCTGGTCATAATCACAAAATATAGCCCTTCAGGACAATACAAGACCTGATCCTGATCCCTGTCAACGTTTCGTTTGTGATAATGACCAGCTGACTGGATGATCTCTGACATACACTCGCACACACACATAAAATGGCACTAAATATAATGAACAGGCAGACTAAAATACTCAGCGAGTGAATATTACTTGAAAAATGATGTGAACCTCCTGACCTGCAGAGCGATATCAAAAAATAATCTAATTTTGGATCCCTGCACTTCAGTATTCTGTTTTAGGGCAATGAGATCTGATCAAAAGAGATGTTCAGAAGAAGGACTTCAGAAGAAAGATGTAGAAGCTCATGAGACAGAAAAGATCTGCAAGGCTTGGTAAAGAACATCTGGATGCTCCACAGTGTCACTGCTGTTTGGAGAGCAACATACAGTAGCTGATACAGATGATGTTAAATAACTCTAAAAACCTTAAATGAAACGAAAGATTAATTGTGAATATGTAAGAAACAGACTGACTTTAGTCCCATGGAAATGCAGTGCTTTGAAAACCACAAAAATATACATGAACTAAACAGGTTTGAATAGAAGAACGGGACAAAAACATCTCCTGACTGCTGCGCAGGTCTGATCAGCAGCTTCAGACAGCATCTGGTAGAAGTTTTTCTTTACATTCCTGAGGGATTTCAGTTATTTCTGCCTAAATCCATACTTTAGTGCAATGCAGTGTGTATTTCTATGCATCATTTTATAGAATATTATTCAGTTCCCCTGCTGCTCCATCACAGATCTCCTACATATGTTTCACTTTCATAGTGAAAATGTCATTTGTAAGTTCAGCAGAATTCAGCTCATCCTGGATGAGAAAAAAAAATACTTTCCAGCAACTCTACATTATGCAGTATAGATTTTTTTTTTTTTTTTTTTAATTTTTTTTTTTTTTTCCAGACTGATTTAGTAAACAAATTCGAATGCCACTGAGGTTATGTGCAGAATTTATGGTACATATATCTTTTATGCCTATTAAATGCATAGAACTGTCTCCATGTGTGCCAAGTGTATTCATTATTAATGTGACCACAGCAGTGGTTAGGACTGCGTTGGAGAGGAGTTATTGCACACTGTCTTCATCTTAGCATGGCACTATAAACCTACAATAATATGGAATAATATTAAACACTCTATGACATCTCTTCTTAAATCAGGTTGAGATTATTTTATTTATTCAGTCCATAAAAAGGAATTCGATTTCAGCCTTTCTTCTTTAAAATGGAAAATATGCACTGCATTAATGATCCATTAACCTGATTTTATGTGTGACTTTGATGTAGTGACCTCCTCTCCTTCAGTGGCTGCAATCACTTTAGTCATGCAAACCGAAGAGCAAACAGCTCTTTACTTACAGAGTGTCTCATCTTAAACTGAACCAGGCTGAAAGAGTCCATCAAGCACTGAGTATAAAAATCAATTCATTTCACTTTTTTCAAGCTGCATATGAAAAATTGTCCAGAACTAAGCGGATTGTTGTCTGGATATCGACTGACTGTTTTTGCTGACACAAATGAAGAGCAAAGCATCCAATTTCCTATTCATTCAATTTCTCATTCAGTGTGAGAGATCAGTTTTCCACACAGTTCAGTTTTTTGTAAGTACCTTCAGTAAATGTTTCACATTTACACTGTATAACTGCAGGTAATTTTGAAAAGACCACGCAGGTGCAGGTAGCACTGGGATAGCATCATATAACTATACATTCAACATATGTGACCCTGGACCACAAAATCAGTCTTAAGTAGCACGGGTATATTTGTAGAAATAACCAACAATACCTTGGATGGGTCAAAATTATCAATTTTTCTTTTATGCCAAAAATCATTAGGATATTAAGTAAACATCGTGTTCCAAAAAGATATTTTGTAAATTTCCTACTGTAAATACATAAATAAAAACTTACAGTTTGATTAGTAATATGCATGGCTAAGAACTTCATTTGGACAGCTTTAAACGTGATTTTCTCAATTTAGATTTTTTTTTTGCACCCTCAGATTCCAGATTTTCAAATAGCTGTATCTCGACCAGATATGGTCCTATCCTAACAAACCATACATCAATTTATTTAGCTTTCAGATGATGTATAAATCTCAATTTAAAAAAATTGATCCTTATAACTGTTTTGTGGTCCAGTGTCACATTTAACTAATTTATTTGTTCAGTTTAATGGTACAGTTGATTAGTACTGCTGGCAAAAGATCTGATCACTGTGAACTTGTCTTACATTTATATAGATAACCTTTTCATTGTCTGAAACCATATTACTTGCAATACATGTTTCAGTTTGAACCACATAAACCTCATGCAGCTGTATCCAATTCAATATATTTATCCAATTCAATATAAAAATAATTACAAACATTTTACTAACAACTTTGTCCATTATTTTACCAAAGCTATTGTTTTTTTGTTTTTTGTTTTTTTATTAATCCATTTACATTTTAGTTTTTTACACTTTCTGTATCGCTCATCTTTTCTTATTTACTTTTTTAATAATGATATAACTTACGTATTTTTTATTTTAATGTTTTAGCATTTTTTTTTTTTTGTTTGTTTTTTTTTTGTTTTTGTTTTTGTTTTTTACTATTTTACTGTCTAATGAGAATGATGGGAAATCAAGTTGTCCTGGAAGATTGTGGCCTCATAAATGGGCTAAATGATTAGTGTTTTGTGGTCCATAAATTATCTTATAAAATTACTTTTTTTTTTCTTTTTTTTTTCAGTATAAACTCTAAAAATATTTCAATCCAAAACTATTGTTTAATGGCAAACAAGTTGAATGTTTTCTCAAAAAAGCTGTTTATTCAGCATAATGAAGCCTCTCCTCCATTGACATCCATTCCGAAAACACTGTGTGGTCTCCCAATAATAAGACAATCTCTGCCATAGCAACCCTTGTTTGTTACCATGCCAACTAATCACCTTCACCTGTCCCTTGTTATCCCCTGGTTAACTTGTGTATATACCCCAGTGATTTGTCTGGTGTTGTCTTATATGGATATTTTGTGTAGTGTGGTCAGTTCTGTTTGAATTCCTTAACCCTTGCCTTCATCTCAGTTGGATTTGATTTTGTTATGTGATGTTAGTAAATGTTTTTATGTGACTACACCCGGATCCTGCTTTTCCTCAGTTCTGAAGCACCATTTCCTCCCACCTCCCATTTTTTTTCTATCACCATGTCCCCTCAGGGGCTCCAAAATATTGTTCATCAACAGTATACAAAATAAACAGAAAAAAATAGTAATCATAATTACACTTGTAATTATGTAACTGATAGGCTGTCAACTTTGAAAGTATGCTACTAGTGCGTACAGTCATTCTGTCATGACAATGCAACACATAGCTATCCTTGAATAATCTACAAGTCTTACAGTCATAAATTGGTGATGAGGATTGTCTCACAGTTCATTATATCTGTGTGTGCATTCAGCTGCAAATGGAAGTATTTTTCATTAAGGAACTGTATTAATTTAACACAGCTCTCAAGCTAAGTGTGAATATACAGAGTATGTGGGTTCTGGTCACTTGGGTCCTCACTAAATTCAGTTAAGACCCAGTTACCCCAGTGGTCCCTGTCTCCCTCTGTGCTCTCCAGATGAATTAAGGCACTTCATTCCTACACAGTCCCAGACTGGATGATCAGAAATCAGTGTTAAACTCTTTATACCCTGTAATCATTTGTATTACATGTAATGATTATTTTAGGTAAAGAGTCATTTTGAGAGTTGAGGAGCAGAGAATATAATTGGATTTCATGCAGTATTAATCTTTGCTCAGGATTTGGGATGAAGGTCAGCTGCAGGGTAAGTTTTCCTCACACACATGTAGCTTTTGGATTAATAATAGTAGGACAATTTTTTGCAATATAATTTCTTGTACAATATAATCTGTAACTAAGAGTCCAAATGTAAATTAACTGAAGAGATGAATTCTATACAGGGAAATGAGCTGAATGGATCTGATCTGAAACCTCCAGTTCACCCAGTGCACTTAATTTCAGAGGATTTTACAGAGTCTGTAGGTAAACAGAGTGAAATATGAGTGAAATATTAGAGAAGTGGCATAATACTTCTACACAGAGGATTTTCTGCATGTATAATGCAAGACACACACAGAACACTTATGGCCTAATTGTGGGTCTGTAAATACGTTACTCTGGGAAAGCTGGTGTGTTCATTAAGATTCATATAATAAAACTCAAACAAACCAAATAATGAAAATGTATTATTTTTCAAATGTAGATGCATCATTTTAAAGCAGCTTTCCAGAAAGTCATACTGTTATTATGTCAATAATGCATTAGTTCTTTACCATAGAGCACATTTTAAGGCTGGGTGATATGAAAATATGAAACGATGACAAACAAGCAACTGTTTGAAGTTAAAAATGCCTTTCTTGCAAACATGCAGCTTTTGTCTTCACAAGATGTTAATTGATGGTCTGGAGTGGTGTGGGGTTGCTTGTGGATTATTGTGCTGTTTTTATCAGCTGGTTGGACTCTCATTCTGACGGCACCCATTCACTCCAGAGGATCCACTGGTGAGCAAGTGATGCAATGCTACATTTCTCCAAATCTGTTCCCATGAAGAAACAAAATCATCGACATCTTGGATGGCCTGAGGATGAGTAAATTCTCAGCAATTTTTAAAATTTTGGGTGAACTATTCCTTTAAGTGAGTTGAAGATGCCCCATGTTGCATAAAACAAATCTGGCACAACGCAGTGAGAAAGGTGATTAATGTTCTGCTGCTAATATTTAGACAGAATGTAATTAATGCCTGGATATCAACCCAAGAGACACTTTAAACAAAAACACCGGAGAAGAACAAACCAACAAATCTGTCAGAAGCTTCATTCACACCGAAGACTTTTAACTGAGTAATTAAGACGTCTGCTTAAGGACAGATGCATTAAATAGTCAAGCCAGTCTGTGTCTCCAGTGAATTCTGATCCAAAAGAATTAAAGATAATGCAGACATAACCAACAGTGTTTTTGTAACTTATGCATGTTTTTAACATAAACTTGTGTGTGAACGAGAATTTGGTACGCATGCTTCAGATGTGTGCGCTCAGAAAACTGTATATCAGAAGATTAAAATGATATGGCTTTAAAAAGCATGATTTCAGCGCGATAGACATGATGATCAAAACCAAACAGATGTTTTTTTAGTAGTTACGAGCCGTAAAGGCAGCCCTATTCTGGAAAATTGGGCAGGGAGCAGCAGCTCATTTGCATTTACAGAGACATGCACAAAAACAGCATATTTCTGCTTTCACTCAAATAGGCATTTTCAAAATAATCTAATATGATCTAATAAATAATCTTTGGGGAATACATAAGACAAATTAGTGGGGTATACATAAGACAAATTTATAAGATAAATTTACTTGGGGAACAAAGTTGTTTCAATAGATTGTAGAAAATAAAATTAACTGTTTTCAAGATTTCCAATTTTATTTGTGGTCAAACTGATTATTGTCAAATTGGTTTTAACAGTAAATCTAATCAAATTTCATGAGGTTTGTGCTTAAAACAACTGAATAACAGCTAAACAACTTAATATAAAACGTAAAAAGATATATTTTCTGAAATTAAATCTTTATGATTACTTTTTATTTTAACAGTTTAGCTCAATAATGATACTTTTGAAGAAAAATATTTTATATATTATTTATTTATTTATTTTTGCAATGCTGACAAATACATGAAAACGATTAACGTGTGTTGTTATCGCACTAAAGGCTGTTACCTTGAAGTAAACCTGATGCTGCCTTCTTACCTCATTTCTTTCTATTCCCTTTTTGTGCACATTCTGACGTATTGTTGCAGGTTGGGTTTCCATGTGCGTGGCTCTCTACTCTACTATTCACAAAAAGAAGAAGAAAAGATCTGTCAGTGTGGTTTCAGTGGCCATGAATATAGTAATATAGTAAGTGCATATAGTAAGTGAAGAAATCTTTCAAAAAGCAAAGGTTTGAATAAGTCTTAAAAGCCTTGCAATAACACACAGATCTCGCCAAATATCAAAGTCAAATACAAAACATTCAAAAGCCATATACAGTAATTATATAAACTGTAAAGAGTGACAATATGCCATTCACTGTATACAGTCTGGTTTAATATAAAATATTTGTTATTTATAAAATATATAGTTTTTTTAAAAAAAGTGCATATTTAGACATTTAAAAACTTTTTATAGATTAATATATATATATATATATATTAGTCCTGTCAAACAATTAATCGAAGTTTTTGTTTACATAATATATGTGTGTACTGTGTATATTTTTATGTATATATAAATACACGCATGTATATATTTCAGAAAAATATGCTATGTTTATATATTAAATATATTTATATATAATATAAATTATATGAATATAAATATATACATGTAAATACATGTAAATATTTGAAAAATATATACTGTATGTGTGTGTCTTTATATATACATATTAAATATACACAGTACACACATATATTATGCAAACAAAAACTTTTATTTTGGATGCGATTAATCGTTTGACAGCACTATATTGACATATATATATGTACACACTGTATAATACATAATATAACCTATTTCACAGGTGATACACAAAACAAGACTAAGTTCGTTCATCTACATCCATACACTGCCCTACTGGACTCAGTCGAGACCTGCCGTGTCTCTCGTGTTGTTATCGTTTTGGGCCATCGTTGGGGTTACAGTGGAGACGCATGTGTGACAGCCAACCTGTGAGTGTGTGTTAAATATGTATGGCCAGACAGCACATGGGATCAGGCTAATGTGACTAGCTGAGCTTATCTATAATGAATGAACGCTGTTCTAATGTTGTGCTACACACTGCTGGACATTAATCAATGCTCACGTTTTGCTGTCACAATGACAGCAATGACGAGCCGTGAACTCACCTTTCTAAAGCTGACAGGGAGAACATTTTTTTTTACTTTTAGTGATGTTTGCTAATGCAAGCATGAACATTATTGTTGTGTGTGTATATAAAATCATCAGGAAACAAAACGTTTAGTTCAATGTTATTCAAAAAGCTTAGGCAAAGTGTAATAAACACAAGTGTAAAAAACATACTTAAACAAAATAGCCTCAGCTGTTTTCATATGTGACTTAGCAAGTCGTCACTGGGATCCAATTAAGAGCAGAAAATGTGAACTCAAGCACACATGCAATTTGTGCAGATGGTCCATTAGCTCTTGTTGAATATCATTGCTTCTCATTAAGTAGGATTCATGACAGAGATAGATACAACTGTTAGATGAACAATTCTTCCAGCACGGTAATTTAAATGAGTAATAATCTTTTTTATTTTTTATTTTTTTCCTAAGGTCTACTTTTTATGTTAATCAAGGTTTTTTTTTTTTTCATGAGCATTTTCTACCCTCTCTCTGAGCCTTTTACAGCAGATGCTAGTTCGCTGTTGAGTCCTTATTGCATTGTATTACATTATCAATACAGTTGCAGATCAGATATTCAGTCTTTATTAATCTCATATATTTGCATTATTATCACATTTAGTTCCTTTTAATAAAAAGAATTAGAACTAAACAATCTGAGTAATTATGGGTCCTTCAATCTTTGTGGATGACAGTTGAGGAAGAAATATAGTATACCTGTAGTACAGTATAGTGATAATAAAGACAGTGGACAGAGGTAGATAGAGGCACTCCTTACTTATTTTACTCACACAAAAACAAACAGATACCTCAAACAGTATCAAAATGCAGAAGATATCTGCAGTAATTGCAGAAATGCAGAAGATATCTGAAATAATTCAACAATAAAACAAGCCACCCATAATTTATAGGCATAATATTATGTGATTGATATTATAATGCTAAATAGAATAAATATGCAATACAAAAAAAAAAAAAACATTCTTAAAAAAAAAGACTTTGATCAATAAATGAATTCCATAAAAAAGATTATTATTATTACTACTTATGCTGTTGATAAACTGTATTAAAAATAAAAAGTTTGAAAACGTTAACTCTGACATCCCTAATCATGGCAAAATTACAGAACAGCTTGATGAAAAATGTGGTACTCAAACTATTAAGACCAGACTGATATTAAAGTTTTTCTGATGCTGTTATTATTTATTTATTTATGGAAATAAATAATTAAAGGATTTAAAGGTAATGAAGGGAATAAAGAAAAAGAAAGAAAATAACTAGAATTTGTTTTACAGTAATGCATTTAAACTATTTACAAATAATATTTTAATTTTACTTAAAGGCTTCTAGGAAAACCAGGTGACCATGTTCATTAAATTCCTTCACAATATGCAAACATTCCACCTCAGTCTCCTGATGTGCCCACTAAATGATAAAGTTTCGGACCTGCTTTTGAATTTTATCATATTTTGGTCAGATCTGATTATTATGATAACTTCTTGTTAATGAGTGCTGAAATTCTGAGTTTAGCTCAGGAAATGTACAGTAACACTGTAAATGGATCAGTGACAGACACTGGTGTAAGAGGGCATGAAAATTTAAGCAGGTATAAATCTGATACACTACATCAATGCACTCATGAACTGCAGATCGGATCAGTGAAGATGTTGACAAGGGTTTAATCTTTGCTAAACACATTTTTCCAGACTAAAGGATTGGGTGGTTGCCACATTATCGCTTTACATGAAACCTGATTCTGTTAATGTTATTTGGAAACAATTATTTGCTAGGCTTTGTATACTTTAATCTAGTCACCTTGTGAATAACTCCTGTGTTACGCTGGCCTGACTGTCACTGCCAAAAAGAGTCTGACCCTTCTGTAACCCTCTCTGCAACTAATACCACGCCATTGGGTCTGGGAACTCTGGATGAACTGATTTAAAGCAATGACAGATTCAGGACGGGTGCAAAAGTGTAGAGACATATGCCTTGTCTCACCTAACCCCAATGAGTTTGTGTGCGGTCTGAACCGACATACACAGGACAATGTTCCCTTATGTCACCCTCAACTTTAAACCTCAAAAAAGCATACAATAAAACAAGCTGATAGTACTACACTGTACGTGGAAACTGGATTTAAACAGTGTTTTAGACAGTGTTGGGAAATGTATTCTCTCTAAAAAAAAAAAAAGTACCTAATGGCGTTACTTAGATACTTATTATGGAAAGTATGTGTTACTTTACTTTTGTGTTCCTTTTTAAATCTGGCCTGGGCTTGCATGTTTGTTTTTAATATAAGAATTTTCTATTTTTGGCAAATGTAAAAGCTATTTGACAGCAAAAGTGAAATGAATAAGCCTCAGACCGAAGGAAATGTAAATTCACATCTGTGATGTATACAGGTGCATCTCAATAAATTAGAATGTCGTGGAAAAGTTCATTTATTTCAGTAATTCAACTCAAATTGTGAAACTCGTGTATTAAATAAATTCAATGCACACAGACTGAAGTAGTTTAAGTCTTTGGTTCTTTTAATTGTGATGATTTTGGCTTACATTTAACAAAAACCCACCAATTCACAATTCTCAACAAATTAGAATACTTCATAAGACCAATAAAAAAAACATTTTTAGTGAATTGTTGGCCTTCTGGAAAGTATGTTCATTTACTGTATATGTACTCAGTACTTGGTAGGGGCTCCTTTTGCTTTAATTACTGCCTCAATTCGGCATGGCATGGAGGTGATCAGTTTGTGGCACTGCTGAGGTGGTATGGAAGCCCAGGTTTCTTTGACAGTGGCCTTCAGCTCATCTGCATTTTTTGGTCTCTTGTTTCTCATTTTCCTCTTGACAGTACCCCATAGATTCTCTATGGGGTTCAGGTCTGGTGAGTTTGCTGGCCAGTCAAGCACACCAACACCATGGTCATTTAACCAACTTTTGGTGCTTTTGGCAGTGTGGGCACGTGCCAAATCCTGCTGGAAAATGAAATCAGCATCTTTAAAAAGCTGGTCAGCAGAAGGAAGCATGAAGTGCTCCAAAATTTCTTGGTAAACGGGTGCAGTGACTTTGGTTTTCAAAAAACACAATGGACCAACACCAGCAGATGACATTGCACCCCAAATCATCACAGACTGTGGAAACTTAACACTGGACTTCAAGCAACTTGGGCTATGAGCTTCTCCACCCTTCCTCCAGACTCTAGGACCTTGGTTTCCAAATGAAAAACAAAACTTGCTCTCATCTGAAAAGAGGACTTTGGACCACTGGGCAACAGTCCAGTTCTTCTTCTCCTTAGCCCAGGTAAGACGCCTCTGACGTTGTCTGTGGTTCAGGAGTGGCTTAACAAGAGGAATACGACAACTGTAGCCAAATTCCTTGACACGTCTGTGTGTGGTGGCTCTTGATGCCTTGACCCCAGCCTCAGTCCATTCCTTGTGAAGTTCACCCAAATTCTTGAATCAATTTTGCTTGACAATCCTCATAAGGCTGCGGTTCTCTCGGTTGGTTGTGCATCTTTTTCTTCCACACTTTTTCCTTCCACTCAACTTTCTGTTAACATGCTTGGATACAGCACTCTGTGAACAGCCAGCTTCTTTGGCAATGAATGTTTGTGGCTTACCCTCCTTGTGAAGGGTGTCAATGATTGTCTTCTGGACAAATGTCAGATCAGCAGTCTTCCCCATGATTGTGTAGCCTAGTAAACCAACCTGAGAGACCATTTTGAAGGCTCAGGACACCTTTGCAGGTTTTTTGAGTTGATTAGCTGATTGGCATGTCACCATATTCTAATTTGTTGAGATAGTGAATTGGTGGGTTTTTGTTAAATATGAGCCAAAATCATCACAATTAAAAAAACCAAAGACTTAAACTACTTCAGTCTATGTGCATTGAATTTATTTAATACACGAGTTTCACAAGTTGAGTTGAATTACTGAAATAAATGAACTTTTCCACGACATTCTAATTTATTGAGATGCACCTGTATCTATATCTGTGATGCCAGTCTGGATTGCATTATAGGGCACAGGAGATGAAAGTTCAACACTTTTCAGCAAGAAATTATACAGAATAATATATTGTGTAAATATATGATCATATATTGAATAATACATAAGGAATTGCTGCTTTCATGTATTGAAAAATATGTGACAATATATTTACTTATATATCACAATATATGTAATTTTATATTCAGTAATACACTTTATAATATATAGATGTACATGTGATATGGTACTGTATGTGTAAAAATATCTTGAATTTATGTTTATTCATGCAGTATATACACACATATATGGAAATATATATATTTTTATATTTAACAATCATTTATGATATACATGTTTAATATTTTAAAATATAGCTAGTTAACAGACTATCACTTTGTTAACAGACTATCACTGTGCTGAATAGTGCACAACCATTACTTTTTAAATACAGTAACATAGAATTTTAATGGTGTTTGGCCAATTGTCATCCTAACCACAGGCTCTTTGGCACTTCAGCACAATGGTAATCCCACAAACTTACCCATACCAGAAACCCTTTTAAATTTCAAAATACAACATTTAACACTAACAGATCTCCACCTATATTAATATTGAGCAAAAACACGACATAACACTTAATTTTAGAATTTTTACTCTCCTTTAACAGTCAGAAGCAAAGCATGCTGGAAACTAGAAATCTGCTTTAACTCATTCCGTGAATGTGTGTATATATATATGTGTGTACAATCATTCACATTTATATGGGAACATCTATGTGCAATATATACTCAATAAAGAATCAAACATCATGAATATTAGATTTATCTTTGTCTTAATTTCTAAATGTGTATGTATCAGTATATAGCCATATGTTGTCAATGCATATTGCTGCATATTGAAAAATATAAGCACTATGTGTAAATGTATTATGTAATATATTGCATTATATTTTGCAGTATATTCCCATATATTTTTGTTCCATAAGGGGCAACAAAACAGAGGGAGCTGTGGTGATAACTAAGTGATCATTTAATTGCCAAAATACTAATTTCTCACTAGAACGCGGAAAAAGTTGGTCAAAAGCATACATTTACAAAAAAAAAAAAACTGACCATCAACTGTAACTTTCAGATGGCTTCCTAATTTTTCTAGCTCAACTCTCATGAAATGGAATGCACAGGATCCTTCATAGATAAAGGATACATCTATGTTGCCTTCAAAAATCAGATGAAGGGATCTCAGTAGACAGGATGTGACACAATCAGTGAATCAGTTGCCTTCCAACGTCCATATGTTGCCTGCTGACAGTGGCGCAAAAACAGGGTATGCAGTATATACGCGGCACATGGGGGGGGCACCATTTTGCTGAAATCATTCTGTGAATATCTTTTTTTAATAAAATGTTATAAATAATCAAAAGCTTAGTTGTTAAAAATAATGTAATGAAACATTTATATTTAATGATTTTTAGCATTTTTAATGAGTGCAACAATGTATTTATTATAAACTGTGTACATATTAACCACTCACCATTTGACACAATAATGTCACAGATACAGTCACGTGACCAAAATGAATAGAGGAAGGAAACATTCTGGGACACAGCATAGAAAAGACAATGGGGAAAAGAAAAACAACGCATTAAAATGAGGGCAGCAATGTTCAAGTGAACTAACAGAAATGGCTAAGCTTATCCTATTCTTTTTTTTTTTATTATTATTGTGAGTCATGAAGTCATTAAACATTTACCGTTGTTGCCTAAGAGAGCAAAGTGATTAATATCAGTTCATTTCTGAGTATTTTTATTGCTCAAAAAATAAAAAAAGAAAATAAAAAAGAAACACCACATTTGTGAATGAGTGTGTGATTTACATTTGAGAGAAAGTGAGAAGATTATAAACACGGACACAAATTAGCCACCTTTTGCTGAAAATTGCCGTTTTGAATTCAAATTAGTATATTTGTGTGATTCAAGTGGATCTGATGAGTTGAAAACTTCATACTTCATACTTCAAAACAAAACAATGCTGAACTTTGACAAAAAAAAAAAAAAAAAAGGATTTTTAAATGTTATAATGGTGACTTTATAATGTCTAAATATAAATCCATAAGCAAAACATGTGAAAACAGCTATATTACAGAGTGGAAATGGTAAATGAGACAATGAATGATCCTCTGCTGCCATCTAGTGGTCATAGTGGAAATATCATGGCATTCATTTTAATAGTATTGGTTTTTCTACCAGGTGAAATCTTGGCAAAAATCTTCCACTTAGCAAATTTTCCATGAATTTTCTCTATAAGCAAAAATGAAAAAAAAAAAAAAAAAAAAAAAAAAAAAAACCTGCATATGTTCTTTAAAGTAAATTTTACATACATTGTTCTCATTTTATATAAAAATGTACAAAAATATGAATAACTTTGAGGCAAATGAATATTCTTTTAGGGAATTTAAACGTTTTTTGAATTCACACTTTTTTCACTCCTGATGAATTTGTATCCTTCCATGCACAAGTTAGTTAATGGGTGTTAATAGTGAGTGACTTGCAGAAGGTTTTCTGTGGGGTTAGGGGCTAGAATACAGGGGGGTGCCAACACTGATCTTGCATACCCCTCGGCAAATGTGCAGTTGCACCCTGCCTGCGGCAGCATTATTTTTCAGCTTTTGTATGCAGCCTTGGGCTGTGTTCCACTTCACTTTTTATACCCTTCCTTCACTAACTTCCCTCCGTTTCATTGACTCATATGTACGTTATTGCTTACGCTGCACAAGTGTCCACTGCTGGCAGAACCCTTGCAATGGGCTGAACCAGAACATCCTAAGCCCTTGATCACTTGGAATCTGCTGTGGAGCTGATGTACAGTGCCGTGACACTTAAAAGATTCAGATTATCAAACAAATTTTAATATTACACAAAGATAATGCAAATAAATAGAAAATGCAGTTTTTAAATGATGATTTCATTTATTAAGGGGAAAAAAACTGTCCCAACCTACCTGGCCCTGTGTGAAAAATTAATTGCCCCCTCCTGTTAAATCATGAAAGAACTGTGACTAACCACATTATTTTAGAAAGTTGAGTTAAATTTCACTAGCCAAACCCAGGCCTGATTACTGCCAGACCTGTTGAATCAAGAAATCACTTAAATAGAACCTGTCTGACAAAGTGAAGCATGCTTAAAGAGCAACATATCATGCCGCGATCTAAAGAAATTCAAGAACAGATGAGAAACAAAATAGTTGACATGTATCATTCTGGAAAGGGTTATAAAGCCATTTCTAAGGCTTTGGGACTCCAGTGAACCATAGTCAGAGCCATTATCCACAAATGGAGAAAACTTGTAACAGTGGTGAACCTTCCCAGGAGTGGAAAGAGACTGAGCAAAAATGGCATGCATGGGAGAGTTAAGTTCAAGTTCAAGTTGAGCTTTATTGTCATTCTGCTACATGTGTGGACATATAGTGGAACGAAATGTCGTGTCTCGCAGGACCACGGTGCTACATACTAGTTAAGCATAAGATAAACATACAACAATGCAAATATAGGAAAAACAATAGAGCTATACAACAGTTTAACCATCTGACTATACATATACTATAAATACTATAACTACTATACCTAGTTGCCTACACATACACAAACTGAGACTGTACAAGAACTTTACATAAATACTGTACATGAAATTGTGCTAAAGAGATATTTGTGCATGAAAATGTGCAGAAAAATATATATTTTGTACATTAAATTGTTCAGAAGAGAGGTTTTGTGGGAAGCAGCGCATAGTGCAAAAAGATTTAGTATTGCAATGCTCGAGTAAACATTATTTTGTAGTGCAATGTTCAAGTAAACATATTATCTTATTGAGTCTTTGTAGGAGGGAGTGTTTATAGAAAGTGTCTAGTGTGCATATAGTCGGACGAGTGTGTTACTACAGGTGGTTTGTATAGCCCACTCACCTGTGTGTAGCACACTCAGAATTGCACTTAGGAAAATTGTCAATAGTTATTTATGAGTTGGGGGGCTGAGGTGTTCATGGTTTCAGAGGGGGACAGGGATATTGGAGTTAAGAGCTCTCACAGCCTGGGGAAAAAAGCTGTTGAGCAATCTGACAGAGCAAGCTTTGATACTCCGGTACCTTTTACCTGATGGCAGGAGCTGGAAGAGGTTGTGGGAGGGGTGGGTGGGGTCCTTCACGATGCTGGAGGCCTTGCTGGAGCATCGTGCAATGAAAATGTCCAAGATGGAGGGGAGAGGGGCACTGATGATCTTTGCGGCAGTGTTCACTGTCCGTTGTAGGGTCTTGCGGTCAGCAGCACTGCAGTTCCCATACCAGACAGTGATGCAGGTGGTCAGCACGCTCTCAATGGTGCCCCTGTAGAAAGTGGTGAGGATGGGTGGAGGGAGACTTGCCCTTTTCAGCCGGCGGAGAAAGTGGAGGCGCTGTTGTCCCTTCTTGTTGAGTGACGTGGCGTTGGTGGTCCAGGCGAGATCCTCTGTGATGTGCACTCCCAGGAATTTAGTGCTACTGACTCTCTCCACGGTTGAGCCATCGATGGTCAGTGGGGGGTGGTCAACAGAGTTTCTCCTGAAGTCCATCACAACCTCTTTTGTCTTACTCACATTGAGGGACAGGTTGTTAGCACCACACCATTCAGCCAGCTGTGCCACTTCCTCTCTGTAGTGCGTTTCATCGTTGTTGCTGATGAGGCCTACCACAGTTGTATCATCAGCAAACTTGATGATGTGGTTGGAGCTGGACTTGGCAGTGCAGTCGTGGGTCAGCTGTGTGAAGAGCAGCGGGCTGAGCACACAGCCTTGTGGGGCACCTGTGCTCAGTGTGGTAGTGCTGGAGGTGTTGCGGCCGACACGGACTGACTGAGGTCTTGCAGTTAAAAAGTCCAGGATCCAGGCCCAGCAGGTTTAGTTTGTGGATGAGCTGTTGTGGGATTATTGTGTTGAATGCTGAGCTGAAGTCAATGAACAGCATTCTTACATAGGAGTCTTTCTGTTCCAGGTGAGTAAGAGCTAGGTGGAGAGTGGTGGATATTGCATCGTCCGTGGAACAGTTTGGACGGTATGCAAACTGGAATGGGTCCAGCGTGTTTGGGAGACTGGACTTGATGTGATGCATGACTAACCTCTCAAAGCACTTCATCATGATTGGGGTCAGTGCTATGGGACGATAGTCATTCAGACAGGACACATGTGACTTCTTTGGTACTGGGATTATGGAGGTGGATTTGAGACACGTGGGGATGACTGCCTGGCTCAGCGAGGTGTTGAAGATGTCTGTTAGGACATCCATCAGCTGTGCAGCACAGTCTCTCAGTACACATCCAGGTATGTTGTCAGGGCCCGCAGCCTTTCGTGGGTTAATCCTGGATAGGGTCTTCCTTACTTCGGCTGGGGAGAGACAGAGTACCTGGTTGTGGGTAGTTTCTGTGCAGGTGTGTCATTCTGTATCTCAAATCGTAAGTAGAAGTGGTTGAGTGCCTCTGGTAGGGATGTGTCATCGTCACTGGCCTGTGGCGGGGCCTTGTAGTCAGTGAACCCTTAAAAGCCAAAAGCCACTGCTGACCAAAAACAACACAATGGCTCGTCTCACATTTACCAAAAAATATTTTGATTATCCCCAAGACTTTTGGGCAAATATTCTGTGGACTGATGCGGCAAATTTGAACTTTTTGGAAGGTGTGTGTCTCGTTACATCTGGCGTAAAACCAACACAGCATTTCATGAAAAGAACATAATACCAACAGTCAAACATGGAGGTGGTAGTGTGATGGTCTGGGGCTGCTTTGCAGCTTCAGGACCTGGACTACTTGCCAAAATTGATGGAACCATGAATTCTGTACTCTATCAGAAAATCCCGAAGGAGAATGTCCGGCCATCAGTTTGAGACCTCAAGCTCAAGCGCACTTGGGTTATGCAGCAGGACAATGATCCCAAGCACACCAGCAAGTCCGCCTCTGAATGGCTCAAGAAAAACTAATTTAAGGTTTTGGAGTGGCCAAGTCAAAGTCCGGACTTAAATCTGATTGAGATGATGTGGCATGACCTTTAACATTCCATTCATGCTCGAAAACCCTCCAATGTGGCTGAATTTAAATAATTCTGCAAAGAAGAGTGGGCCAAAATTCCTCCACAGCGATGTGAAAGACTCATTGCCAGTTTTCGCAAACGCTTGATTGCAGCTGTTGCTACAAAGGGTGGCACAACCAGTTATTAGATTTAAGGGGCAATTACTTTTTCACGTAGGGCCAGGCAGGTTTGGACAGCTTTTTTTCCTTAATAAATGAAATAATCATTTCAAAACTGCATATTGTATTTACTCGGGTTATCTTTGTGTAATATTAAAATTTGTTTAATTATCTGAATCTTTTAAGTGTGACAAATATGCAAAAAAATAAAAAAAAAACAGGAAGGGGGACAAAAACCTTTTCACGGCACTGTATTACTTACATTTTTTTCCTTACGAATTTGTTTGATGGAGTGTTCTATATGTATATAGGTATGCTTGGGCTGTTTTAAATGTTTTAAAAATGTCATTTAAATATATCATAGAGTTGTTAAGGGTATAGGATAAATTGAATGCAGTCTGCAGTGACGTCACAATCGTGTTGCATTTTGGTATATGGAGCTGCCTGAAGTTTATACATAAAGTAGACTCACTCAGTCTGTTAAAAAAATCAAGGGGTCAAGGGTCTGTCCATATAATCTTCCCTCGTCCACTTCACAAAGTAGAGCACACTCCAAAATCGCAGCAGGGGTTCACCAATGGGGAAGCGCTTAGGGAAGTTCACAAGTATGTAAGCAAAGTGGAACGTGCTCTTGGTCTGCTCACTGAGTACGTTTACTTGGACAACAATACTCCGATTTTAATACAATTAAGACAATACTCTGATTAAGAATGTACCATGTAAACAGAGCTTTTTGATTACCTTAATCCGGCTAAAGTCATAATCGAAGTAAACAAAAATCGAATTAAGATGTGGAGCATTCCTATTTTAGTCGCATTACTGAAGTGCAGTACAGACATGTAAACACCTTAATCAAACTATTACCGTCGTGTAGGACTTTTCACCGCATTTTGCAACAGGATACACACACAGCAGTGATCAACCATTTGACGGCAAATAAAAGACCTTCAACACCGCCGTCATCTGTATGCACGTACAAATAATTAACTGCACTTGAAGCTTTCATAAAATTAAAAATGAAACACCCAAAACTGTATATGGCATCATCACGAAGACAATCTATATGTTTATACGTGAAATTCTGGAGGGGACGTCGGATGGCGTCACGTGGTGACGTAATGACGTGTGCCATTAATCGATCTATGTACTGAAATGTAAAACGGGAACATGAAAGGATTATTCTAAAAGCAACTCATGTAAACACCTTAATCATAATATTGTCTTATTCAGAATAAGGTAAATAATTAGATTACTGATGTCCATGTAAACGTAGTCACTGTTGAGTTTGCTGTAGGACCCCATGGGTAGCCATTAGTAGTGCCTGATCAAACAAGTATATATAAATATTTGCATATTGTATAGGTTAAACTAGCAGGCTGATTGGCTAATGGTATGCTAAGATTAACATTTAAGAACTTAAAAAAATAATAAGAAAACAACACAAAGAACATGATATTATAAAGAAACACATAACTATGGAGAAAAGGAAGAATACTTCTAGCATTCTACTGACCTCATATACCTTCATTCTCATGAGGGAGGGGCATAAACTCTTGGAATAAACCATATGACTGATAAATTTAAACAGCTGTGTGTGTGCATGCCTTCACACTAGTGCTAAATCAGCAAAGCTGAGGGATGAGAAGCTTAGTCATCTTTCAAGAGCTTAGAACAACTGACACCTGAAAGCTCATGGCCTACAGAGCAAGGTAACCTGGTCTAACGATGGCTCAGGGGCAAAGCATGTCTGCCTGTCTCTATCTACTTCTGAGACAAGATCCTCCATGAAAGAACACAATAGACTAGATAGTGAACGGACAGGAAACAGTGAAGGCCAGAAAGAAAAAAAGACCGTTACTGAATGAAAAATAGGAAAAAATTCTATATTTGAAATATAGAACCATCCAAGCAATACTCGACTGATATGGATTTTTCAATAACCAATGCTAGATATACCTAATGCAAATAATGATACTGTATCTCAAATGAAATTCACACAATATTGCAGCAATAACATCTCATCAAAAGTCACAAAACAAATTATAATAAAATAAATTATTTAAATATATGTATTAAATTGTTCTAATTTTGCTTAAAGATCTCTCTCTCTCTCTCTCTCTCTGTCTGTCTGTCTCTCTCTCGCTCTCGCTCTCTTGCTTTCTTTATGTTCTGGCCTTCAGAAGCAGGATATACAAGAACAGAAAATATGAACAATTTACAGTGATTACCCTGTTCAAAGGTTTACACCCCCTGCCCCTGAATGCAATGGAAAGAGTTAAAATATGCAGAAGACTAGATGACCAGTGTCTCTGCAGAACTTTGAGTGTGTTTATTGTTTGTTTGTTTGTTTGTTTGTTTGTTTGTTTGTTTGAAGAACAGCAGGCAGATTGACTGCTCAAAACAAACAAGTAAATAATAACAGCTGTGGATCATTCAGGTAACAACACAGTATTAGGAGTCAAGTGTATGTACCTTTGAACTACATTTGTGTAAATTCAGTTATTATTTTGTCTTGTAGATTAGGTGTAAACATCTGTTATTTGAAGTAGCTTATTCAGGGCAGTACTAAGTAAAAATATAATGAAATTTTTATAATCACTCTTATTAACATTTTGCACACTGTATGTATCCACACTGCAAAAAAAAGTAGTAAGTTTAACAAATAATTACTAAGAATTAGCAAGTAACATATTTAATTGTGAAATAAGACTGAAAGAGTATTTTATTATAAAACAGTCCAATAATCTGTTTAATTTACTTACTTTGAAAAATCTCTTTTTTACAGTGAAACGTATGACCTCAAGTTTACATAAACATCAATTGTACACCTAATGCACATGCTTTGCTCTGCTGTTGCATTAGTGTAAAAAAAAAAAAAGCTTTGTGTCTTATGAAATAAAATAATAGAGAAAATAAAATATTAAAACTTTTCATGTACATTTTCTCTAAACCAAATATGGACACCCAATGATAAGTGTGGCTTCTGAAGCTGTGCTGTATGTAGGAATTTCCCAGAAGGACTCGAAGGCAGCAACAGTTCCAAAGACAACTTTCACAGACAAAACCTCAGCTATGCCATGAACTTGCAAGTGTCTCCTGCTCAACTTGTACATGGAGAAGAAAATCCAGAATCATAGAGCAGAGGGAAAAGACCTTTGAAAAGTATCAGCTGCCTGTGGCTACTCAGCCTGAGTCTTGTCACAGTACTAAAAAAGGTCTGGTAGGAACACCAGGCTGACAGGTGGAACAGCAAGTGTCAAAAACACTTTTTCAATTCAATTTCAGAAAAAAAAAAAAAAAAGAAAATATAGTTCCCAAGGCAAAACCTCAAATACTCGACAAACTACACACTCAACCCAAGAAAAGCAGTAAAATATATCAAATATATACCAATGAGACTCAACATGTATAGGAGATAAGGGATGGTTGTAACACTTTTCGGTTTAATATCTCAAACTCAGTATTGCTTTATTCTTTTCATCTCAAACTCTTATTTAATTTATCCACATTTATCTGCTATAAATTAAAGTGAAATCTACAATATACAAATGCCTAAACTATGAAATAGCATTTCACTCACATTTGTGACTAAAATATACTGTATTTGTGCAAACTGTAAGATGTATTTAAGCGTGTGTACGAATAATTTTTATGAAATTTAAGGTATCGTAAAACAAATGTCTTAAATATCAATTTAAGAGGTCTTAAATTTGAGGATGGAAAAAAAAAAGGAATCACGGTTCACAATACAGCCATAATGTTATTCTTTAACTTCAAAAGGCTATGATTTCAATAAATAAAAATAAGTGCTGCACATTTCAGTGTAAAAACATGGTGATATTGCACATTCAGTGAATACATTTATGTCAAGAGATTGTTTATGAACTGCTGTTGAATTATGACAGTTTTTACTATATGGTGTTTATATAGTGTAATATGTTGGAAATGGTTGTAAGAGTGCATATTTTATCTCCCTCTCATTGACATTTCAAAATAAGAGTTGTTTATAATTAAAGTTCTGCAATATGCATACAGGGTACATTTTTCGGTAACACTTTAGAATACTGTTTCTTACTTACTGCATAACTAATAAGGAATTATTGAAGAACTAACAGGTAATTATTTATTAACACTTAACTCACTACTATTAACTACTAAGGAAGATGTGTTAACTAATTAGTATGTAATAAAATTTTATGATTGTGCTAAGTAACAGTTAGCTAATCAATAATTAATGTATTCTGTCATACCTCCTGAAGAACCACTATTAATCATCTACTAGTTAAGGTTCAAGAAAAACAACTACGAAATAACTACTACTGAACAGTTATATGCAAATAGTCACTATAATAATCAGGTTGTGGCCCACAAATCAAGTACTTGAGTAAAACTACAGATACCCCAATAAAATATTACTCCAGTAAAATGAAGCTGTTGTGTCATATTTGTTTTTTTTTTGTTTTTTAGTCTTGGGTAGTTTTTGTGTTGTGTTAATGCCTAACCCCCTCCCCTCCCCACTCTCACTGAGCGTGGGCATTATTTCATCCTCTTCAGAAGAGGGCAGTTACAGCACTGCCGAATGGGTGCATTTCTTTGGCGAAATACAGGTTTGTGTATGTTTTATTTAATCTATAAATCATTAATGTGCTGTAAATCAATTTATGTTATGCAAAACAACAGGTTGGCAATGTCAGTTACACATGGCTATTCCGTTTTACGTGATGGAAATGCCTGATCCTTTGCATAAAACAAATTATTTTATTTTTACAGATACTAAATCTAAATACTTTGGATGTTAAAATATGTTCTCAGAGCTGTACACAGTTTGTTTATGGGCAGGTTACGGAGTCAGTCACAGCATATAGCAGCTATGAGTGAAATGCAGAGCGGCGGTCTGTAGTTTCCCTGAGCCCAGCTCCCGCACGAGATCCAGCACCACTACCAAGGAAACAGGAGACCGGTTGATTACACTTAAATTGCTTTTAAATGTTTAACTTTTGATTATAAAATGTTTGTTAAATTAGTTTAAATGTAGGCAGTATACATGTTCAAACGGAATGATGATGGTCCAAGATGGCGCCGCTCATGGCAGTCTCTGTGGTGTCGTCCGCAGTTGTTTTTATGTTTTTGTTAGTTTGTCCTGTCTTTAGTTATATCCCTGCAATCAGTTTCACCAGAGATGAATTGCTGGACATTCGGCAGTACACACCACCCGATATTTCACCGGTTTTCGATTATTCGGATGTTTTGCTGGACATAGTAGTCGGTGGAGCGGCGGTGCTGATCAAACGCAGGACACGCAGACGGGGGAAGCAAGCCGGCACGCTCGTGAAGCTCAGACGCGGATTTCGGACAGCACTGCCTAGCATCCATCTGGCGAATCTCTGCTCTCTACCCAACAAAACGGACGAGCTCCTTCTGCTCTCCCGGACAAATAAGGACTTTTCAAACTCTGCTGCTCTGTGTTTCACGGAAACCTGGCTGAATGACGCTACTCCGGGCAGCGTGCTACATCTGCCGAACTTCCAGCTAATCAGAGCAGATCGCGAGGCAGAATCAATGGGGAAATTGCGTGGTGGCGGGACATGCTTTTACATCAATGAAAGGTGGTGTACAGATGACTCTGTGTTAAAGAAGATGTGCTGTTCTGATCTGGAAACGCTTTTCATTAACTGTAAACCTTTCTACTCACCACGGGAGTTTTGTTCGTTCATTCTCGTGAGTGTTTACATTCCTCCGCAAGAGCATGTGAGCTCAGCTTTACAGAAACTCGCTAATCAAATCACAGAGACAGAGCAACAACACCCGGACTCTGTTCTAATCATTCTCGGGGACTTTAATAAAGCAAATCTCTCCCGTGAACTGCCAAAATACAGACAGCATGTTACATGTCCCACCAGAGACAGTAATATATTGGATCACTGTTACACAGTAATAAAGGATGCATATCACTCTGTCCCACGAGCAGCTTTAGGACTCTCTGATCACTGTTTGGTTCATCTTATACCGACCTACAGGCAGAAACTGAAATCATCTAAACCTGTTTTAAGGACTGTTAAAAGATGGACTAATGAAGCAGAGCGGGATTTACAAGCCTGTTTCTCACTCACTGATTGGACTGTTTTTGAAGCTGCTGCCACCGATCTGGACGAGCTCACAGAGACTGTAACATCCTATATCAGTTTCTGTGAAGATATGTGCATTCCTACCAGGACTCATTTAACCTACAACAACGACAAACCGTGGTTCACTGCAAAACTCAAACAGCTCCATCAGACCAAAGAAGATGCTTACAGGAAGGGGGGAAAAGTCTTGTATAAACAGGCCAAATACACACTTGAAAAAAGGAGATCAGAGTGCCAAAGAGGAATTATTCTGAAAAAATAAGGATTCAATTCTCTTCCAGCGACTCAGCATCAGTGTAGAAAGGTCTGAAAGAGATCACCAACCACAAGACACCTTCCCCCAGCACTGTGGAGAATCAACAACTGGCAGACGATCTGAATGAGTTCTACTGCAGGTTTGAAAAACACCCCACACCCGCCCTGAACACCTCTCCACACAACCATTAACACCTCCAGCAACCCCTCTCTCCCCCACACCTGCAATTCAGATCAGCGAAGATGAGGTGCGCCAGGTCTTCCGGAAGCAGAAAAGGAAAAAAGCACCAGGCCCAGATTGTGTTACACCAGTCTGTCCGAAATCCTGTGATGACCAGCTGGCCCCCATCTTCACACAGATCTTCAACAGATCTCTGAAGCTGTGCAAAGTCCCTTCATGCTTCAAACGCTCCACCATCATCCCCATCCCAAAGAAATCCAAAATTTCAGGACTAAATGACTACAGGCATGTGGCTCTAACATCTGTGGTCATGAAGTCTTTTAAAAAAACTAGTGCTGGCCCACCTGAAGGACATTACTGGACCCTTACTGGATCCTCTTCAGTTTGCCTACAGAGCAAACAGGTCTGTGGATGATGCAGTCAACATGGGACTGCATTATGTTCTGCAACATCTAGACAGACCAGGAACTTATGTGAGGATCCTGTTTGTGGACTTCAGCTCGGCCTTTAACACTATCATTCCAAACCTCCTCCTGCCCAAACTAAATCAGCTCTCTGTGCCCACCTCCGTCTGTCAGTGGATCAACAGCTTCCTGACAGACAGGCAGCAGCTAGTGAGGCTGGGAAAATACACATCCAGCACCCGTATGATCAGCACTGGAGCTCCTCAGGGCTGTGTTCTCTCCCCACTGCTCTTCTCCCTGTACACCAACGACTGCACATCTAAAGACCCCTCTGTCAAACTCCTGAAGTTTGCAGACGACACCACACTGATCGGCCTCATCCAGGACAGTGATGAGTCTGCTTACAGACAGGAGGTTAAGGAGCTGGCTGTCTGGTGCAGTTTTAACAACCTGGAGCTCAACACGCTCAAAACAGTGGAGATGACCGTGGACTTCAGGAGAAACCCCCCTGCGCTCCCCCCACTCACCATCATGAACAGCACTGTGACTGCAGTGGAGACATTCAGGTACCTGGGCACCATCATCTCTCAGGACCTGAAGTGGGACACTCACATCAACTCCATTGTTAAAAAGGCCCAGCACAGGTTGTACTTCCTTCGCCAGCTGAGGAAATTCAACCTGCCACAGGAGCTGCTGAAACAGTTCTACTCCCCCATCATTGAATCCGTCCTCTGCACTTCAATAACTGTCTGGTTCAGCTCAGCTACCAAATCTGACCTCAGAAGAGTACAGAGGGTAGTCCGGACTGCTGAGCGAATCATTGGTACAACCCTCCCCAGTCTCCAAGAACTGTACTTATCCAGAGTGAGCAAAAGGTCTGGCAAAATCACTCTGGACCCCTCACATCCAGCACACTCCCTCTTTGAACTGTTGCCGTCTGGTCGACGCTACAGAGCTTTGAGCACCAGAACGGCCAGGCACAGGAACAGTTTCTTCCCTCGGGCAATCCATCTCATGAACACTTGACAATAATTGTGGAACACACACTATTTATACATTTATTTATCTAACACACATACTTAGTCTACATTTCAATTTGCACATAATATTCCTGTACATACAATTGTCAATTTGTATATTTTATTCCTTATTTACTTGTTCTATTTTTTTTTAATTCTTCTTTTATTATCTGTGTTTTTTTGTTCTGTCACTGTCATTGTTGTACTGTGGAAGCTTCTGTCACGAAAACAAATTCCTTGTATGTGTAAACATACCTGGCAATAAAAGCTCATTCTGATTCTGATTCTGAGTTAAATATGCTGTATTAAGAAATGTTCTCATCTGAAATAAAGATCATAATTAAGCTGTCACGTATTTTACAAAGTTTATGATTACTTTTATAGGTTTTTTTTAGAGTGTAAGTTTGATTTGAGTCAAACGTAATTATTTACCAATGTAGTAATTGATGTAGTAATTATTTACCAATAGGTTCACTTTAGAATACTGTTTCAGGTTTGAAATAAGTCCAGCAGAATTATTTGATAATTCCTTATTAATTACTAATGGGTTCCCTATATATTCACTTTAGAATACTGTTTCAGGTTCTAAGTAATTCTTGTGGAATTATCTAATAATTTTTAATTAATTACTAATATTTTCACTTTAGAATAGCCCTACTGTTTCAGGTTCTAAGTAATTCATGCAGAATTATTTGATAATTCTTTATTAATTACTAATGGGTTACCTGTATTTTCACTTTCACTCAGTCGTTGCCTTATATACAGGAATTGAATGAATGGTAATGCGGTATATGCTGAGGAGGCACACATACAGTACTATATATAAAATATAAAAACTAAGATAAGTTATCGCAAGGCACCAGATTGGTGGTGGGGTTCCTATTGGAAGCTGATTTCTTACAAAACACACTCACAAAACAATTCACTACACAGGCAAAACCTCTATAAAATTTGTTACATTTATTAATATTCTACAACTGCTAATAACATTTATATGAAAGGGTCACAACTCAATGTAATTGTGTATGACTGTTCATTAGTAGTTACTTCATAGTTATTTTTCTTGAACCTTAACTAGTAGATAATTAATAGTAGTTCTTCAGGAGGTATGACAGAATACATTAGGTATTGATTAGCTAACTTTTACTTAACACAATCATAAAATTCTATTACATACTGATTAGTTAACACATCTTCCTTAGTAGTTAACAGTAGTGGGTTAAGTGTTAATGAATAATAACCTGTTAGGTCTTCAATAATTCCTTATTAGTTATGCAGTAAGAAACAGTATTCTAAAGTGTTACCCATTTTTCTTTCCTGGTTAATACAGGTTATACAATAAACTGTAATGTTGATATTTTTTAAGTTTCTTTATGATCCACAGAAGAAAGTCACAGGTTTATAATTGTCAGCAGATAAACGGAACACGGAGGTAAGTGAAATCAACAGCAGGTTTATTGAACAATGGCAGGAGAAAAAAGGCAAGGCAGAATATTCAGGTGAGTAGACTATAGTGGCAAGGTTTCTTGGGTCTTATCTGATAGTAAACAGTCCTCTTTCCTTTTCCAGGGAATCCTAAGCATTCAACGAAGCGGGAAAATGGAGGCGCACTGGAGCGGTGGAGAACGAGGAGCGGCGAACAGGAACAACTGGTAAGTAGACAAAGGTAGGTGAGAGTCAGGTAAGTCAACATACAATGTTTGAGACCAGACAGTGACTGTGCGGAAAAAGGAGTGCGTGGATATAGTGCTCTTGATGAGTGGAGACAGGTGGCGGTGCTCAGTAATCAGGTGATTGGGATCTGGTGAATGTAGCCCTTACGAAAATTAACCATGGTTTTACTATAGTAAAACTGTGGTTAATCATGACTGTAGTAACTGTGGTTTTTTGGTGCGAACCATGGTTTTAAAAAACCATGGTTCTGATACCATGGTTTTACTACAGTTATATTGTACTAATACTATAGTAAAACTATAGTTAACCATGACTGTAGTAACCGTGGTTTTTTGGTGCGAACCACGGTTTTAAAAAAACATGGTTCTGATACCATGGTTTTACTACGGTTATATTATAGTAATACTATTGTAAAACTGTAGTTAACCATGACTGTAGTAACCGTGGTTTTTTGGTGCGAACCATGGTTTTAAAGTACCACAAATTTACTATTGTTGTAATACCATAGTTTAACCATGGTTTTACTATGGTTGTATTACCATAGTTTAACCATGGTTTTACTAAAGTATCTCAAATTACATTTAAGCCTAGTTATTCAACAAACATCTACAAAATAAAAACAGAATGACAAGTTACTATTCTATGATACAGGCTTTATTACAGCAGTTACATCATCTGAAAGAAAATATGAACTGTTGCAATTGTTCTCACATGACAAAATGATTCAGAACTATTAACTACAACTTTTTAATAATGGTGATAAAGCACTGCAGTGGTAGAGATGGTTTTCTGCTAATATACAAAATAAAAATAGCAAATTGTTACACTGTAATAATGCATTATCTCTATAGAAATTAATTACACCTTGTACAAATAAACATGACTTAGTGCACACACACAGCATTAAACCACCTACCTCCTTTACAATATCCTATGTAGGGCTGTCTGCAACTAACAATTTTTTTGATAATCAATTTATCTGTAGATTTTTTTTTTATTAATTGGATGACAAAAAAAAATTATACATTATTTTTTAATTAAAATAATTTTAATCCATTATTTTAAACAATGTCATTTCACATCCTGCCTATGAAAACAAATATAATGAATTTATCTATGTAGGCTCTGCTGTACATTATAAAGTGTTAAATATAAACATTACATTCTAAACCTAAAAACAGCAGATTGCTTGCTATTTTAAAACAGAATTTAAAACAATTTAAACAAAAACAAAATTTTAACTTGTAAGAGATATGAGGAACAAACAAAATCATTCGTCTGAACAGAGTAATATACTATATTAATGGACAATTCCAACAATAGTGCCTTTACTGTTACTGCTCTCATTAATATGATTACTTGTGTTACATGTAGGGTTTTAAACCTACACTTAATTTCTAACAAAAAATATTTTAGCAAAATGTGTATTTTAGTCAGAATTATGAGCTGTCTGTTTGTTTTGATGCGTTAATCAAATTAGTTGACGATTATTTTCATTATCGATTAGCTGTTGCAGGCCTAGTTTTATAAATGTAAACACAAGCCCAACACAGGCAGTTGTGTGCAGTCCATAGTGTGCATCAAGGTCGCATTAACAACCTTGATTACAATATCAATAAAGGTAAAAAAGGTTCTTTTATTGGAAAAGTTTTACACATTCTACAAAATACATTCACAAGAAATGAGAAGTACTTTTAAGAATCTCTAAAATTATATCAACTCACATGAGATGAAGATTTCAGTCATTTCAGGCCTAAAGCAAGCTGATTTATTCTACATCGATTCACCTCATGGGGGCCGATGAAGGCCAGATGAATCCTCCACACTTTTACTTGGTGAAGGAAATGCCCCTCTTTTCAAAAACTTCTGATGCTGCATACATGGCAGTAGTTGTCAGTATGAAGTCTATCATATAGTCCAGTAGGTTACAGTTCACCTTTGGTTTGGTTGTCTTGATCTTCACCCCATATGGTCTCAGGACCTAAAAATGAGAAGAATTTATATACACAATATTAATAAACAGCTTGCTGGAATACTCATTTGTTATTGGTCAGTTGCACACTCATCTACACTCTTTTAAAAAAAAGGTGCAAGGAAGAACCAAAAAGGGGGTTTCGTGGCAGTGCCATAGAGGAACCTTTTTTGGTTCCCTGAAGAACCATCTTTTGAAAGGTTCTTTAAAGAACCGTTGTTTTTCTTGGTGCCATAAAGAACCTTTTCTGGCCCCATTTCAGCAAATCAGCATATTGGAATGATTTCTGAAGGATCATGTGACACTGAAGACTGGAGTAATGATGCTGAAAATTCAGCTTTGATCACATCAATAAATAACATTTTAAAATATATTAACATAGAAAAGAGATATTTTAAATTATAATAATATTTTACAACATTCCTGTTTTTACTGTATTTTTAATCAAATAAATGCAGTAGTGCTGAGCAGAAGACTTACATAAAAAAATACCTTCAAAAAACATAAAAAAAATAATACCAACCTCCAACTTTTGAACAGTAGTGTATGTGTATGAGGTTTTACTTACTAGTCATATGGTTGATAGCGCCTTAGAGATGTTGTTCAACAGGAGGTCCAATCCAACTCTGGTGCATGGCCATCAGCATAGAATCTAGAAACATAATATGCAATTTATCACAGAGCCAACAATATTTAGTATAGACCCTTTTTCTCTTAGAAAACATTGTGACGTTTTTCTGTGGGTGGAGCTTAGGTGGAGGCAGAAAAATTCCCATGACCCCTTCACTAACGCTAGCTTTGAAGTTTGTTAGCTTGTTTTTTTAACAATGGCTGGAGAAAATCTGATTTTACCTGCATATGTAAGGTCACTCACTGTCCGGGGCCGCAAGTGTTATTTGAAAAGGTTATCTTTAACGGACGAAACCAGATCAACCTGTACATGCTCACTCAAAGCTTGGACGATCTGACAGGATTCCCTCCAGTTGAATGACTCACATCTAAAAGACAAACTCACCGTGTCTATCTAGCCATAAAGATGTATATACATTTCAATTTCAGCAGGCAGCTATTTTAATCACAACAATGTATATACAATTACCAATGATTAAACATATAAATTGTCAGTTTGTTGTTTTACACACATGACCACAGACATTATTTCATACAAGACATAGTCGTGAGATGCATAAGAAATCTTTAGATGCGCCCATAACAACAAAAGACAATACTTTATTAAACCTTTTCTGATAAGAACTGCAAACACAAGTATTTTTTGATGATCGTTTCTATCTAGTCCGCTCGTTTTATCATGCTTACCACAGCTGTCGTCATTTTTTTGTCTGGCAGTGGCAGCAGGTATGCAATAAAATTTATAATTTGAGGCTATATTACGTTGATTCTGGCACCCAACATCACAACAAGATGATATTTTAAGCTCCTTATGTAGCCGAATCTGCGCTGGTATATATACATGCATTTAACACACACACACATATAAACACACACACGAAAACAATTTTTTAAATTAAAAATGTTTTTAGGTTTGTGTCACTCGGGTTTGGATGTCACAACCTTCCTATAATGAACTGTAATATAACAGATGCATGGTGATATAAGAAAATATATTGTGAAAAAAATGCATATGAATGTATTTAATTTCTTCTATAAGTTAACATACTCACCTGTGTTTCCTGCATTTCTGTCAGCAGCTCCCTTCACAAATTTTGAAATCTTGGAGCTTCTCTTCTTTTGTAGAAAGATTATATTATCACTCCTGAAACCACAGAACATTTTTTTTAATCAATATTTGTTTACCATGAAAGATCAAAGCACGTTTGAACTAACGTTAACGTTAGATTCATTTAATTCGTGCTCCATCAGCGATTAACAGTATACAGCACATATTTTAGGCTAAATAAGTTAGACAACTTCCAATAAACCACTGAAAAACTGACAGCAAACCCTTTACAAAGATATCAAAATCTCTCATCTACACATAAAGATGTGATTAAAAGCCCAAACTTTCATAAACAAGAGCTCAAGCTTCAGAGTTAGCCTATGTTCGTCTGATAACAGTTGAGATGCTAGCGGACTTTTTCGAAGACTGTAAAACATTTCTGTGAAGTAAATATTCAACAGAAACATGTCAGTTACATGTAAGAAAGTGTCTGGAACAGTTATATGTGATATTTGTGTGATTTTAGGGACTAAACTCACCTGAAAGCAATGAAAACAGCAGCGAGAGATGGAGATTTACGGCTTGTTAGTTGGTGTTGTCGCCCCGTTTCCATAGCAACTGCCTCCGCTGCAGCGTTTGAATGAGACTAGCGATGGGCGGATCGATCCTCACATAAAAAATACCGATTCTAAAGTGCATTTTTTAACCATTAATTTTATTAATTTATCAAGAAATTTGGTGCAAAAAATAAGCTTCTAAGTGGAAAAATAGACTATATTAGCGAATAATTGTGATGGATAGAACCATTTCTCCCGCTCATCAGAACACACGCAAATGCTGAAAGACAAAACCAACCAATCACAGACAGCGTTCGCTGCTGACGCATGGCTCACAGTGCTTGTTCAAACAAAAGCAAAAGAAGCATAAGTAGATCTTAAGAAACCATTGCAACATTATTACATTACATAACATTGTTACTATATATAAAATTAATTCTGAAAAATGCATTGCGGTTTCCACACAAATATGAAGCAGTAATAATAATCAGAAATGTTTCTTGAGCAGCAAATTATTTCTGAAGGATCATGTGACATTTAAGACTGGAGTAATGATGCTGAAAATTCAGCTTTGATCACAGATATATTTTAAATTACGTTTTAAAATATATTAAAATAGAAAATAGTTATTTTTAATTGTTATATTTCACAATATTGCAGTTTTTACTGTATTTTTGTTCAAATAGCCTAAATGTAGCCTTAGTGAGCATGAGACTTATTAAAAAAAAATATTACAAAATCTTACTGACCCCAAACTTTTGTGTACATGTAATATTTATTTTAAGTTTGTGCAAGTAAATTTATTTAAACTGGTTGTTAAAAGTTCAAATGGATTGTGTTATGTTCTGTAATTGTTAGTAAATCTGTCAGAAAAAAAAAATATGCTAAAGTTTCACCTTTAGGGGTACAACAGCCTGGCAGCCTTTTACAAAAGTTAACCATGGTTTTATTACAGTAACCACAGTTTACCACAGTATTTGTAGTAAAACTGCAGTAACCACAAATTTACCATGGTAATAATAATACATTTTAGTACCATGTTTAATTTTCATGAGGTACCCTCAAAGGTGCACCTTTGTAACTTATCTACCCTTAAAGCATCCATACTTGTATGGTACTAATATTCTCCCTTTTAGGGGGTGTAGTTGCACCTTTGAGGTTACTGCCCCTGTAAAGGGCTAAAATACAATTACAGTATATTTTATTTCTGACAGTGTAAACAAAAAAAGGCCTATGAAATGTTAAAAATACATTGTTTTAAAATCTAATATTAAGTGAGTACAATTACTGATTATATTCTTTTAATAATTTAAAAGATCAGTTTAGTTTAGAGGTATCGATATCGATATCGACGATACTGGGCTTGAAAATATTGATATCGGATCGAAAATAAAATAAGAGGTATCGCCCATCCCTAAATGAGACTCCAGTATTCAGCATTCACGCCCATTAAAACACGTCACAGTCACGCAGCATTCACATAAACAAACCTCTTAAAATCACATTAAATCTTTATTAAATCGCGAATTTGAAACTCATTTTGTAGTTCTATGACCAATTCATAGGTGCAAAATGTATGATAGTGGGACAAAGTGGCACTTTTATATTTTAAGATTTTGTATCACTCAGCCTTTTTATTTCATTTTAAAACACGATTGCAGTATTTTTTATACTAAACTTTGCTTTTGTTATATAACTAACCTTATACATACAATAGCTGTAAAATATATGTAATAGATATAAAGGACTGATCTACTGGTCTTTTTAAAATTTGCCTAATAAACCACAACACTACTCAAAATTAATACTTTATATTGCACTATAATTGAACACAACTAATAGAAAATGAGTATGGAATGATTTCTGGACCAGGCAGGACAGTTTAGCTCACTTGATATCACTTTCCAGAAAAAGATATTTACAACATGTTGACTGTGAAGAATCATTAAATAGTCTAAAAATTTACTATGGTTTTCTACAAAAACTATAGATAAATCATGGTTACATGGTTGCAGTAAAACCATTGTTAATTTCGTAGTTACTATGGTTTTACTACAAAAACCATGGTTCATTTTACAGTTACTATGGTTTTAGTGCAAAAACCATTGATAAGGATAAGGATATTTTGTGTTTGCATTCCATACAACAACACAGAGATGTACATACATGTTCACATGTTCACCTTTGTGATGTTTGCCATTGAGGCTCAAACATGCAGGTTTTTTGATTCATAACTTTGAAAAACCTTATTTAAAATATTTGAAAAGAAAGATTATGATGCATTAGAGGGAAATGTAACATCTCATGGATCCAATGTTCTTTGATTTAGCAGAGACGGGATGCTGCTTCTGCCTGACTTGTAGTGAGATTTAACAGTATCATTTAGGAGCTGATAACAAACTTTTCTATGACAAAAATGTAAGAATATATGTTTTCAGTAGACTTTCAAATTTTGCTTTGCTTGAGAAAACATACAAATATGCAGTTACGATTTTGTTTCATTTGATTTAATCAAGTTAGTTTTGCATGAAATATAATGTGATTTTTGGTAAATGAGATCTAGCAGCAACAGTACATTTTTCCACTTGGGCAAACAATTTGCGGTAGATTTTTTGCACATTAACCGATTGTACTAAAAATGGAAAAGTTTTTCTTTTGCATTTTTGACAAGTTACACATATAGACGATAATGCTGTCAAAACAATCCCTGTTCAAATGAATCCTCAAAAATATATATGCATATAATATATGCATGCCAGACCAGTGTGCACATATGTGCCTGTGCATGCAGTCCTATAGAATGAACACTCAATATGCAAACCCATGACGTCGCTGTTTTCACAATTTTGAATTTTTCTATTTTACATTGAGATGATAGCAATATCATTTTCAGAAACTTGCATTGAAACCTATTTTCAAAAGTTTGCATCTTCAGGCTCCCCAAATGTTGTTAATGTTGTCATTAATTACTCACCCTCATGTCATTCCAAACCCGTAAGATCTTTTTTCATCTACGCGTGCATACTGAATGTGAACCACGCTGATTACGTTGATTACGTCCTGGGGTACTCTCTAAAATGGCAGAAGACGGTAACTCGAGGAGAAGAATTGCTGAATAAATTATGTTATTATTGTTTTCTTAGTGCACAAAAAGTATTCTCGTAGCTTCGTGAAATTACAGCTGAACCCCTGATGTCACGTTAACTATTTTACCAATGTCCTTACTACATTTCTGTGCCTTGATCGTGGTAATTACATTGCTGTCTATGGGAGGGTCAGAGAGCTCTCTGATTTCATCAAAAATATCTTAATTAGTGTTTCCCGAAGATGAACGAAGGTCTTACAGGTTTGGAACGACATGAGGGTGAGTAATTAATGATAGAATTTTAATTTTTGGGTTAAGTAAAGATCATGTTCCATGAGGATATTTTGTAAATTTCCTATGGTAAATATATAAAAATTTAATTTTTGATTAGTAATATGCACTGCTAAGGACTTCATTTGAACAACTTTAAAGGTGATTTTCTCAATATTTTGATTTGTTTGCACCCTCAGATTTCAGATTTTTAAATAGTTGTATCTTGGCCAAATATTGTCCTGTTCTAAGAAACAATACATCAATTGAAAGCTTATTTATTCAGCTTTCAGATTTATTATTATTTATTTATGCAGCTTTCAGATGATGTATAAATCTCAGTTTCAAAAAATTGACCCTTATGACTGGTTTTGTGGTCCATGGTCACATATAATGTTATGCAATTCTAGCATGTAGGGGTTGGCAATATAACGGGCAGAAATTTGTCAACCAGTAGAGATTTTGGACTATTGTCTCTTTTGCAGGTACATGCTCAATTGACATTGCTGTGCTACTGGTCATGACAGTTTATCATTTACATGCATTTTTAAGCACTGCGGTTTAAAAACAAGTGATTTTAAGCCACTGAAACGCAAACAGAAGCAAAATGGAGTTGAATGGAGTTATTTTTGCCGCTTTATAGGCCTTGAACAATTGTGTCAAATTATTGTGTCAAAATGCTTGTTTTCGCAAGTATCCTCGTAAACACAGTAATTTAGGTCTCAAGTGAGAGCAAACAGCTGAGAAAGAAAACGTACTCCGTTACTTTCGTAACCTCGGTTCCCTTAGATATGGGAACGAGTACTGCATCGTAAGATGCTTGTATGGGAAAAACTCTTTTTTCCTCTTCAACTGAAGCCTTTTCAATCACGCAGTGAAACTGCACGTCCATTGGTTCACCGAAATGGGCAGGGTCTCTGGCTATATAAGCGGCCGCTTCACCGCCGCAACTCAGATTTCTTCAAATGAAGCGACTGAGGTGTGCAGCTCATAGCACGGCCAGGAACGCAGTACTCGTTCCCATATCTAAGGGAACCGAGGTTACGAAAGTAACCGAGTACGTTCCCTGTCGATATTTTCACTCGTACTGTGTCATAAGATGCTTGTATGGGAACCAGTACAATCACGCCGTGCTATGATGGGGAACGACTCAAAACCAAGACTCACATGGGAGAAGACCCAGGGGAGTCAATAGAATACACCAAGAACAGGCTGAGCCCTCAGGGTCATCCGTGGCCTGGGTGTCGTACCGTAAGTATACCTTTAAACGAGAGTGATCTGAGGCTCGTGGATTGCAATGGTTCAAACGGGGGGCCTTTCAAGGCCCATAGTACGGTTGGTAAGTCCCAAGGTGGAACTGTACGAGGATGCGGGGGTTAATTCTCCTGGCGCCTCATATAAACTGGACCACCACACTATTCCTGCCCATCGATCGGCCAGCAATAGCACCATGGAAAGCCACTATGGCTGCCGTGTAAACTTTGATGGTGGATGAGGAATGCTGATTATCCAGCCTCTCCTGCAGAAACGAAAGAACCACTGATACATCAGAGGTAACCGGATCTAAGTCGCGGTCTTACCACCAAGCCGAGAAAATAGACCATTTCAGAGCATAGAGGCGCCTGGTAGATGGGGCTCTAGCTCCTGCCATAGTGTTCAAAACACGATCTGGGAGGTCGAAAGGCTCCCGTTGAGCAGCCACACATGCAGGGCCCATAACTCGGGCCGTGGATGCCACAGCGTGCCGTTCGCTTGAGAGAGGAGGTCCTATCTCAAGGGAATGGGCCACGGGGCTGCTTCGAGCAGCTGGAATAACTCCGACACCCACGGCTGGTTCCTCCAGAGGGGGGCTATTAGAAGAAGCCTGTGCCGTTGTTCCCTGAATCATCTGAGTACCTGCGGTAGCAGAGCAATTGGAGGGAACGCATAGAGCGAGACGTTGTTCCTCAACAACTTGTTCGCCCCTTGGTTCATTTTGCCCAGCACATGAGCGCAGCCTTCAGTGAGCGCAGATTGGTCTGAGCCCCAACAAGAAGGTCGTTCACCAGCATGCAGAGGCGCTTCGAGACGAGGCCAAACTGGTGATTTATGTATGACATCACGGACCTGCTGTCTGAGCGTATTAGCACATGGTGTCCCCTTATGTCCGGCAGAAAGAATTGACAGGCACGGCACACTGTTGATGTGCAGACCCGACTTTTCTTCGGACCAAAGACCAAAGGACGGTTTGCCTTCGCACAGCGCTCCCCACCTTGTTGGAAGCGTCTGTCATGACAAACTTCCTTCTGTGCGCCGTGTCTAAGATCACACCCCACTTCAGCCAGAGGGGGTCCATCCAATGGGCCAGGGCTGATACACAGGCCCGAGTCACCGTTATGCGATGGCGACCATGACGCCAAGCCACGGATGGAACCCTCTGCTTCAGCCAGAACTGAATGGGTTGCATGTGAAGCAGGCCCAACTGAAGTACTGGCAAAGCTGCTGGCATAAGGCCCAGCATTTTCTGGAAAGCCTTGAGCGGGTGGGCGGTCGCGCGGCGCTGAATTGTCATGGCTCGTTCCACTGAGACAGCTGCTGTCATCTGCACTGAGTCGATAACTGTCCCCAGGAACGACACTCGCTGGCTGGGTGACAGTATGCTCTTTGGCAAAGTTGACCCTGAGCCCCAGGCAATTTAAGTGGCTGAGTAGGAGGGTCTTGTGCGATGTTGAAACTGCCTCTGACTGGGCCAGAATGATGCGGATTCCCATCTGTAGCCGAGGGGAGAGAGCCGCATCCATGCATCGCGTAAAAGTGCAGGGAGCCAGGGATAGCCCAAACGGGAGGACCTTGTATTGATATGCCACCCCCTCGAATGCGAATCTCAATAATCATCTGTGATGGGGGGCTACCTGGATGTGAAAGTATGCATCTTTCAGATCCAGAGACATGAACCAGTCCCCTGGGCATATTTGCAAGAGGATCTGCTTCAATGTGATCATCCTGAACAACCTTTTACTAGGGCGTGGTTCAGAAGTCTGAGATCTAGAATAGGTCGCAGGCACTGTCTTTTCTGGGGACGAGGAAGTAGCGGCTGTAGAAGCCTGACTCGCTCTGGGCTGGAGGAACGACTTCTATGGCTCCCTTTACCAGCAGATTCATTACCTCTGCGCGCAGGACCTGAGCGTCCTCGCTGCGCACTGTGGTGGTGACCACACCGCGGAAGCGTGGTGGTCTTCGAGCGAATTGGAGTGAATAACCTCGTCTTATCGTAGCCATTACCCACTCCGACACACCGGGGATGGCCTCGGCCCGTGTGGCAAGAGGTTGAATAGGCTCTAAAGACTGGCTGTATAAGGGCAGGACGTTTATGGTAGGCAGAAGAGGATATTTGCTCTCTTTTCGAAAATGTATGTTTTATTTTTGACTTAGACTCGGCCCCCTAGTTTTTCTGCCTGGCTGATCAGGAGGACTTCAGAGGCGCCAGATCCAAGGCGACCTTGGGCCGGGGTCCTTGGCGCGTCGGGAAGGGGTAGCGTCTTGCCGAGCGGGAACGCCCTCTATCCTGCCGATCCTTAGGTCAGGGCTCGGGAGTGGCCGGCGTTGGCTTGGCGGGCTGCTGAGTTGGCGCAGGCTTGGGGCGACTAGAAGCAGCAGAAGAGATGGCGTGTTTTGGGAGGAAGTGTCGCATCGCTTGAGACGACTTCTGAGCCTCCGTAAAATGATCCGCAAAGCCCTCCACAGCTGACCCGAACAGACTGTTCGACGAGGCCGGAGCCTCGAGGAAGGAAACTTTATCCACCGCTTTCATCTCCGTCAACGTGAGCAAAAAGTTGGCGTTCCAACACTACCAGGCTGGACATCGACCGCCCGATGGCCTGGGCAGTGGCTTTGGTGGCGCGCAGGGCCAGGTCCGTCGCGCTTCTCATCCCTGAGTGAAGCTGCAACGAGACCGGCCTCCTCACTGGTGAGCATCTTGGCCTAGAAGACCTGGAGCACAGCCATAGAGTGCAGCGCCGAAACCGCTTGTCCAGCCGCCAAGTAGGTGCGTCCAGCGAGTGCAGACGTGGCTCTGCATGGCTTGGACGGATGGCTCACCCTCGCTTTCCATCCGATAGCCGTGGGCGAGCAGAGATGCGCGGCCACGGACTCATCCAGAGAGGGCAGGTGCTTGTATCCCTTCTCTTCAGCGCCGTCAATGGAGGTGGAGGAAGCAGAAGGACGGATTCGAGACGAGTAGGGGGCGCGCCACGATATAGTAAGCTCGTCGTGGACTTCGGGGAAGAAGGGGGACGAGTGTTGGTGGGGGGCTTGCTGGTGCCCCGGGAGAAACCACTCGTCCAGCCTGCTGTGAGACAGCTCCTCAGGCGGAGACCACTCGAGCCCGAGCTCACTGACAGCCTTAGTCATCACACGGACGAGCTCCTCATCCGTTCTGGGTCTGGCGCTGCGTGAAGAGGACGGCGGCAAGAGGGCGGAGTCAGACACTAAGCCCGATAACTCCTCCATGTCCGAAGCCGCCAGAGAAAGGCTGTCATCCATCTCATTGTCACTCCCACCGAATGGAGATCATGTCGCTCGCAGCCACGGAGGGACATTGATCAGGTTGAGTGAAGAGGACCGGCGAATCCTCTCTCTGCAGTGACGGCGAGGCACGCGGGCACTGAGCCGACGTGAGCTCGCTCATCTCCAGCCGCTCGAATCCTCTGCCCCGCTGTCTTTTCCTCGCAGGTCCCTGGGAGGAAAAAGACGGGAGGTCGTGAGGGGCGGAGTCGCTTTCTGAAAAGAAAGCTATCCACGAGCGCAGAGAGGTGAGACTGAAACTCTCGCAATGAGAGTAGTCAGTCCTGCTGAGCACAGCGTCAGCGTGGGATTTCCCCAAGCATGACACGCACTCAGCGTGACCGTCATCAGCATGCAGGGGAATCCTGCACGTCTTACAATGACGGTATTTGAAACAACGCCATCAAAATTTGCTCTTTTTTGAGGCTCTTGTAGATAGTCGCAGGATGGCGGCAGGGGATAGACTGGTATCTGCGAGCTGAGTGCTGCAAAAGGTCCAATCCGGCTGCTGAGGCGTTTCAACGGCAAATCTCGGTGTCAGCGAGGAAGAAGCTTCGTCACTGAAGAGAAGAAATCTGAGATGCGGCGGCGAAGCCAGAAGACCCTGCCCATTTCGGCGGGCTATGGAGGGCTGCATAGCCATAGGCTCGCTCAGCGCCGCTGCTGAGCCATTGGTTTGATTTTATAGCACTGCACGAACCAATGGACATGCAGTTTTACTGTGTGCCTGAAAAGTCTTCAGTTGAAGAGGAAAAAAGAGTTTTTCCCATACAAGCATCTTACGACGCAGTACGAGTGAAAATATCGACAGGGAACACGTGTAACATGTATATTGGATCCGGGCAGCTCTTAAAGTGACAGCAGTCTAATTTTCCTGTTGTCTGTCATTCAGGTTAATCAAACAACAAAAATCTCTCACTGCTCTTGACTAAATCACTTTTGTAACTTTAAGAAGAATATATATTTAATTTACACAGTGAAGAATATGCAGGATTTTTTTTTTTTTTTTTTTTTTTTTTTTTTTACATTTGATTACTTTATACATTGTATGTAGCATTTCTTATTTACTAGTTCTACTGTAGTTTTTTGTCCAATTGCTTGTAATTAGTTTCTTATTCTTATTTAATCACTGACTTTTTACTTGTCTTCAGTGAGCTTGAGTTTTTTGATATCGTAAAGACCTTGTTAAAAGCAAAAATAACTATATCATTATACATATTGCTACCGTGAAAAAAAATGACTCATATCGTGATATAAGATTTTGGTCATATCACCCATCCCTACTAGAATGTACTAGGTGTACAGTTATCAACTGAGAGCATAAAAAACAAAGTGAATGTTTGTCATTAATCAGCACAGATGTTTCAAACTGTTGCATGTTTGCTGCAACATTTACCTGTGAACAACAGTGAAAAGCACAATTAGGCTTGTTGCATTGAAAAAATTATTAACCATCCATCTGTTTTTCAAACCACTTGTCTTATGTAGGTTTGCAGGGATGCTGAGGTCTCGGGATGTAAGTAGAGAAAAACTCTGAATGTACAGCCAGTTTGTCACAGAGCTAACACACTCATACCTACGGGCAATTCAGTGTCTCCAATTCACCTCTGCCGCATGTGGATTGTGAGTGAAACCAGTGCACCTGTAGCAAAGCCATGCTTTCACTGGAAAAACTTGCAAACTCCTCAAAGAATGGGCACCTCGATCAGCCAGTACTCAAACCGGGGACCTTCTTGCTGTGAGGCGATAGTTCTGCTGCCCTAATGATTATTTAATTTCATCTTAATAGAATCATATTATCAAGAGCTTGCATCACATCAGTTAAGGCATTTCTAGCATGAAATCATATTCAGTCAGTTAATGGTTTTTAATGTTTGCAATAGACCCTCTCACATTATTACCACATGAACAACATTCACTAACAGTCAAGATATCATCAGTGCATTTCTGCTGTCACCTTGAGGGATTACAAGATCATTACATACAAGATATCATTATCAAAATAAAGGCATTATTACTGTCTCATTAGCAGTGTTGTGTATTTGATAGCTCACTGATCTCAGATGGAAAAAACAAAGGGACAATGTAATGGTTGTATGAAGTCATTAAGGGATTTTAATGCATTCTAGCTGCAGTAATAATTTCTAAATGAGGACAGTCCAACTGGGGAAACAACCTGAGGTTAGTGAGACTGAACGAGAGGAGGGGGACACAGCGATCCTCCACACATTCAAGTGTTTTCATGGCCTGCAGCTAAAGGCACAGATTTAAATCTAAAAAACATGGTCCTGCTTCTGGCATGTTCAACATCTACTCTGCAAGTCAACTATTATGGTTTTGATATGAATGTTGTCTCCCTGTTATTGTTGAGGAACACCAATAGGCAAGAATGGTCCATCTTCCTGATTCTACTGGTTCACTTAAGAATTGACTTTCTAATAAAATAAAGAGTGCAATGTGGTTTTGTTAAGCTTATTTTCAAAATCTCAAAGTCACGTTTTCTACATTAGTTCTTTGTCATGCATGCAGAGAGAAAATAAATAAACACATTTTCGTTTTACATATTTCTTGTAAACATTCATAGATTTCAAAAAGAGGGGAATGAACAGGGCAAGGAGGACAAAATGGCTTACTGAAAAGAGATGACTGTATTTAACTCTTATGCTTAACCCTAGCCCATGATTTAATTAAAATGATGATTTATTACAATTTGAAACAAGTTGATTAGTCTCTTGTCACTTGTAGCCAACCCAGGGTCATTGGAAAAACATGCATATGGTGACATTTCAGCAAAATTATGTTATGTTGCTTTTTGCACTTTTGCAACACTTTGAAATGTCCAGTGAGTTGCACTAAAAATATGTCAATTAGTTGTTGTATCACAGCAGTTTGGGAATAAAAGATCCGGTGAGTGATGCTAAAAGGTTAAAAGGCTCTATCATGTTAAACCTACTCTAACACATGTTTGGAACGAGTACGAGAAAATATTTATCCCTTGATTCAACACCAAAACACTGACTCTTTACTCTAAAAGAACTTAGCACCTGAATTTTAATGATTGTGCAATTGTGCTGTGCACACGTGTTCATTCAGCTGGAAGTAGCAGTAAATTGTACAGTAAGTTTTAATGCAAAAATATACTGAAAAAAAAGCTCTTTTCTTGCCCCAGTTTTATATTTGACAAGACACCATGTGAAGGGCGTCTCTGGTGCAGAGAGTAGAGATCTGTGATGTTTCGCCCTGGGGTGGAAAGACCTGGCAAATGCTTCAAGCTCTGGGCCTGGAGATGGTGCCAGGTTTGCCTGGGTAAAATGTGAGCAAACTGTGATAAGAAAAATTCTCTGGATTGAGACCAACACCTCAGTATACCTTTACACTGTGGAGAAGATCAAAAACAGACCTTTTTAGTGGGACAAAAGTTATTTGAATGAAGTCTGCAATTGAATCTGAAGCAAGTGTACTGAATTCTAAAGTCTAACAGCTCGTGAGACCATTTCCTCTATATACCTTGAACTTTGAAGGTGGTTCTTCAAATCTGGCACTCAAGGTCCACTGTCCTGCAGAGTTTAGCTCCAACCCTAATCAAACACACCTGAACAAGCTAATAACAAGCAAACTATGTTAAACTTTGTAGGACAGTGGACCTCCAGCACCAGATTTGCAGAACTCTGCCTTACTCCTCTCAGTTGCACAAACAAAGAAACTAGAACAGAGTTCTTCATATTTGGACATGGAAGTCGACTGTGCTGCACAGTTTAGATCCAGTCCTGATGAAACACAACTGCAATTTTCTAGTTATTCTAAAGACCTTGATTAGCTTGTTCAGGTTTCATCAGGGTTGAAACTAAACTCTGCAGAACAGAGAACCTCCAGGATCAGATTTGAACCTAGAACAAGGAACCAGAATGAAGACCAGCTTAAGGAATCAAGAATTGTCATCTCTGAGAAAGCCTGCTCTAATTTACAGCTTATATTTGGCTACATGGAAGTTGTGTAACACCAATTTAACAGATTGGAACTGACCATTTCAGTCATATTTTGTCTTTTTTCATGCACAATATGCATCAGATCCATCGAGGTGAAAAACTATACTGTGATAGGGTTTGATTAAGCTGTAAGAGAAACAGGATGTCTTTCCATATGTTTGAACTAACAGCCAAGTGTAATACTGTGAAAAGTGGGCTTGGATGTATGATACATTGCAAGCTTAGCTGATGAATCTGGGATGCACCGCACAACACTGGCAACACCAGAGAATTACTGTAATAAGCCGTTCTAAGCAGAATGCTTGGCTGTTGGCATGAAGGACCCCAAGACAGTTCAAGAACATCCAGCTCTGGATCTGGATGAAGCAATGGAGCTGGCAAGAGCCTCTTGCCAGGAAACCCAAGAGGCAATGAAAGCTAAAACTCTGACTGAGCTTGACGGAGTAAAGCAGGCTGGAGGACAATCTTAGTACAAAGTCCTAATGCAAGCCAACAGCTATAGACCTTGATGATCTGTTAGGGAGCTTCTGGAGGATGGTACCCAAAAGGAATAATCACCTTTACTTTCAGGAAGGTGAAACTATTGATTTTGGGAAGGTTACTGATCTCCATTCTGCTGCACTGGGACTACACCAATTTTGATAAGTCTTGTTCTTTTGCACTAAAAGAAGAGATGAAAATAAAGACAGTAAAAACCATATTGTGAGAAAGCAGTTCTCCTACTCCTGGAGGGTGTAGGTACTGAATGTGAAATCCCCCCTCTTTTCATTGACCCTTTTCTGATTTGCTTTTGCAGATTAAAACAGGTTCACTGAGAAGCAAAGGAAGCATTTAGCCTCTGCTGTGCCATATGCTGGAGATAAAATGGGAACCTTAAGGGATAATTTGATAGGCAAGCAATGTCTTTATGATTAAAAAGCAACTTCCTTTTATGTGGCAGTATGGTGAAGACAGAGATGGAAACGTTTGGTATCACTAAACCAATGAGTTTACCTCCATCCACCAACTGGCCGGTCACCTGAAGGCTAGAAATGACAGAGCAGTGTTTCCCAAACTTTTTCATCTTATGAACCCCCACATGCCATCGATAAGGCTAAAATAGCCATGGACATCAAAAATATGTTCTTTTTAAATTAAGGTACCATAAATGTAGAATGAACAACACTTGAAAGCATTTTGGTTCAGATATAGATGTGTATTGTTCAGTGTTTAATGCATTATTAATTTATATACTAACTTAAAATGTTACAAATGTATTACTATGTAAAAAAAATAAATAAATAACAAATAACATTAACCTGGATAAATAAATACTGTAAAAGTATGTTAGCTTGCACTTTGATAACTAAGTTAACAAACTAAACTTTATTGTAAAGTTTGTAATTTCTGTGCCACTACAGTCACCAAATAGAATTGCATGAAGTTTTTGCACAAGTGTCCTGGAAAATCCTCTGCTATTGGTCAGATTGTTCAAACAGGTAGTCCTGCCCCAAACCATTGGTTGAATGTTGCTATGTCAAACTGGGGTGCATTTCCCAAAAGCATTGTTAGCTAACTATGGTCGTTAGTTCCATTGAGCTCTATTGGTAACAATGAAACTTGCGACCATAGTTGCTTTTGGGAAACGCACCCCTGGTTAGGAGGATGCTTTAAAAAAGTACTAATACTTTTGTTTGTTAGTATGGGGGAAGTCGTGGTTAGAGAGTTGGACTCGTAACCTAAAGGTTGCGGGTTCGAGTCTCGGGCCGGCAGGAATTGTAGGTGGGGGGAGTTGAGTGTACAGCGCTCTCTCCACCCTCAATACCATGACTGAGGTGCCCTTGAGCAAGGCACCGAACCCCCAACTGCTCCCCGGGCGCCGCAGCATAAATGGCTGCCCACTGCTCCGGGTGTGTGTTCACGGTGTGTGTGTGTTCACTGCTGTGTGTGTGCACTTTGGATGGGTTAATTGCAGAGCACAAATTCCGAGTATGGGTCACCATACTTGGCCACATGTCACTTCACTTCACTTCACTTCACTTCACTTCAGTCCCATCAGCCCCTGCTGGTAGATGCCATAACAACACCCTTTTGAGGCAAAAAGTATAGTTCCCCTTCTAGGGAACTCAACGCTGCATCCTGGTGGACACTTTGGGGAACGCTGTCTGCATGACCGGTACCTGAAGCATGTGTAAAACAACTCCAATCCTATTGGTCCACGTGGCCCGTGACGTCATAGGCGGGTACCCGAAAGTATAAAGGGCACCTGCTCAATACGTCACCAACTTTTGTTGTCTTCGGAGCCGTCTGACTGTTGAGTGTGTGTAACATCATCCTGGTGAATCCAGCAGCGTTTTGGGGGATGTGTGCCTCCGTGTTGGGATTCTAACACTTGAGGGCATATTCTAACCTTTGCGTCTTTGTCTCGGCGACCACGCGCTCTTTGTGATGAGTCACTTTGATACACTCTGCTCACATTTGTTCTGATTCCAGAAGGATGCGTGGCAAAGCGTTCGCGTCTCGGGCCGTTGCCGCAGCTCGGTTTATCTCAGCTCACGGCGATTGCTTTGATCTGCGGTGTCCGCATACCCTTGACTATCGGGGTGCCGGATGTCATGGATATTGCTTGTGTTGCTGTAACGATGACGTGTGAGTCATTTTTCACTCAGGGCGTGCGAGATCGCGGGCGGAGCTATATTCAGCTCAGCCGTGCCCCTCTAATATGCATGTTATTGTGTGTGGAGAGCCTCGCTGGGCATGGATATACTGAAGGCTCTGTGGAATGAAGCTGCTAGCTTTCACTTCCAGGGTGCTTCAGTAGTCTAGAGTTAGCCGGGTGTTAAGTGAACAGTCTCTGCTCAGAGTGTAGCCATCTGCGGATGATTATGCTCCAGCTCAGGCTGTTTTGCTTTGGAATATAGCAGTCTGAGGACAGCTATTTTCTAGCCAAGTGTTTATGACTGGGTTTGGTTCCTCTTGGGCACAAGCTCTCTCAGGTAAGCGCTGAAGCCTTGTTGGAATCTGCTGTCTGAGGAGAGCTGTGTTCCAGCTCGGAGACTGCTCCCCCTTGTGGGGTCTTTAAGTAGTGGTCTCCTTGAGCCCTTGCGTAGACTGCGCTGTCTCCCCGTTCGGGTTTTAACTAGATGGCCCACTTCATAGCCTGGGCGAACATCAGTCTTATCTGAGAGAAATGCTATTTGAGGATAGCTGTGTCCAGCCACCTATTGTTTGGTAAGGATGCACACTAGCTCTTGTGTCCTTCCTAAAATCCTGCATGGTATGGGTTATGTGCTCAACCTCGTTCCCATTCTCACCTTGGGCCCCACTCCACTTATGTATCCTTGAGCATCTACTACCTAGGACATGTCGATGCAGCTCCTGGGCTAAAGCTCCCCTAAACATGGATTTTATTTCTAAAATCCATGTTTATGGTAAGTGTACACGCTAGCTTCTGTGCACTTTCTAAAATCCACATTGTGGTAAGTGTACACGCTAGGCACCTTGCGCACTTTTCTGAAATTCTATATGGTATGGGTTACACATTCAACCTCGTTCACATTCTCTGAGTTGGCTCAGGCCCCGGTCACCTTGGGCCCCACTCCACTTATGTATCCTTGAGAAACTGCTGCCTAGGACCTGTCGAGGAAGCTCCTAGGCTAAACTCTAAAACCTAGTAACGGTATTCCTAAAATCCATGTTTATCGTAAGCATACACGCTAGTCTCTGTGCGCTTTCTAAAAATCCACATTGTGGTAAGTGTGCACGCTAGGCACCCTGCGCACTTTTCTAAAAAGGGGAATTCCCCTCTTAGGTGACTCTTGTTAGAGGGGATTTTTTCATTTGAGGGGTGGAGAGGGCATTTTTTTTAGACATTTTTCAAAAATAGATGTTTATCTCACCTAAATGTTAAAAAAAAAAAATGCACTGCATGATCAAACAAGCATACAATAGCTTACACACAGCACAAGCCTAATTTTGTGAGCTGTATGTGAGGTGGCCTTCTATGCATGCCAGGTTCACACATAGGCCTACTCGGTTTACAGGGTGTATGCAGTCCATGTGCGGTACATAAGCGGTGTAGAAGCAGCAATGACTGTACTTTCACACAGAAGTCCGCAACTGATCCATGGCTGTTTACCACAAACACAACATTTATCCATTATTTTGATTTCAAATCCAAACATTGTCACTAAAAATGCTTTTTCAGCATTGCAATTTTTTTTTTTTTTTTTTTACACAGTACAGTAATACAATCTTTCATAGATGTGTTTAAACACAATAAACGGGGTCACCGCTAAGGGGGGAAAAGTTAGGACGATTCTAAGGGCCCACACACTTTTGGGGCCCCCAGAGATCTGTTTTATTAGTAGTAACAGTAGTAGTAGTAGTAATGTAATAGAAATTATAAATGTATCTACCAAAGAGTTACAAATAAAAAGAAATCACATCTTATTTCTGCATCTCCGGCGAAATTATCTCCCCCCATTCACTGCATGGTTTCGTCCCGTCCTACGTAGCCTAGAGTCAGATCAGAGTGAGATCAGATGGTAAACTGTCAAATTATGTCTTTGAGTTCGAGGGGGGCAAACCGAGCCGGACTATTTGGTCAGTCGCACTTTTAAACACATTTTAGTTTTGCTATAGAAAATCTACAAATTCACTCTACAGATTACATAGAGCAGCAGCAGGAAGCACTGGAGGTTGTCATGGCAACCAGATACACTGCACGCGAATTATTACGGCTGTGCTTCTATTTTGCCAAACTAAACCAAAGACTATAGAATACCCAAGACGTACCACTCGTATAGTTTTGAATGGGGAAAAATGCTACGCTTAACATGGCCGCTCAATAGCAAGAATCCCCGCCTTCTGAGCAAAAGAACCATTCACTAATCGGTAAAGTCAGCGCGTCACTGCAACTGCCGTTAGAAGTCCCGGTTGCTATAGAAACAGTCAGCGTTCTGAGACGTGGGCCTAGGACTGCGCATGCGCACTGGCTGATCTAGCCTGAAAAATAAGCTTTTTATAACGCTATTTGAGCAAAAGAAACAACATTTGACACAGTTGTTGTCAGATTTCATTGGTGATTTCAAATATGAAATTTAATCGTAAGCTTAGTGAACAGTTTGGGAGAATTTGATGATTCCCCATACAAGGTGATAGGAGCTGCACTTGCATGCCCGAGAGGCGTTTCAAAGATGGCCGCCGAGTGACATGACTTGTCTTAAAGAGACTTTGACTAAACTTAGCAATAAACACGTTGAAAATAATACACAATAAACATGTCTGTCAAAACAATCTCAAAGGAGGCTTTTAGTAAGCAAATCAAGGAGTGAATTACTCTTCCACTGTTTAAAAAAATAAATAAATAAATACTTTAGCTGGGTTTCCACAGGCAGGGTCACAATTATCTACAGTGTATGAAGCTAAAGGTTTTTGGGTTAAGGTTCATAATGTAGAACATTTTTAACATTGTATGCTGTATGTGCATATGTAGCTAGCAAACAAGGAATACAGCGGTTAAGCTAATAGTCACATTTAGCTGAGTAAGATCATGACTGAGAAATGTTGGATACTGCTGGAAATGCTGGTGTTATGGGGTATCATATTTATTGTTTTAGGAGTTTTTAGTTTGCCCCAGGGAAGCATTTATATTAAGATAACTGATTAAGTAGTCAAACTCATTCCATATCAGCAGAATAGTGTGGTACAGAAAGTCTATGTCCATAGAACGGGTTCTGAATTAATTATGTTACTGATACCTAATGGTCAAAAACAATAAAAAAGTAATAGGTCAATATTATTAAATTGCAGTCAAAGATTTTGAATAGCTATGTTGGCTTGTACACTATATTGCCAAAAGTATTGGGTCACCCCCTTCTAATGAACAGGTTTGACTTTTTTATTAATTTCCTTGAGTACAAATCTTAATGTTTAAGCATATAACGATATTCTAGGGAATTGTGTGCTTTTAATTTTATACCAATAGTTTGGAAGGACCCTTTTCTATTCTAACATGACAATGCCAAACACCAGTGACTTGTACATATGCGTACAATCATTTTAGACACTTCCAAAACTGTGGCAACAAAGATGGAAATACAGTTTTTAAATACATGAATAATGTTTCCATCTTTGTTGCCACAGTTTTGGAAGTGCCTTTTTCTGTTCTAAAGAAGGAGGTGTCCCAATACTTTTGTCCATATAGTGTATGTACAAGTCATTGGTGTTTGGTGATGAGTTTTTGGATCAAGGTATGTATTTGAAGTCACACCAGAGGTGTTCAACTGGGATTAGGACTTGGCTTTCTGCAGACCAGTCAAGTTCTTCCACACTGACTAAATCAATCTTTTTTTATTTTATTTTTATTTTATTTATCTATTTTTTTTAAACCTTGCCTTATACACAGAGACATGTGTTAGAATAGAAAAGGGTCCTGTCAAAACTATTGGTAAAATTAGAAGCACACAATTCCCTAGAATATCATTATATGCTTAAACATTAAGATTTGCACTCATAGAAATTACTAAAGTAGTCAAACCTGTTCATTAGAAATGGGGTGTCCAAATACTTTGGGCAATATTGTGTATGTTTGGTGCGGTAGGGGGCCCAACCTCATATTCTTTTATAGGGCCCAAAATTGCTAGCGGCGCCCCTGACAATAAATATAAGCAAAGTAACGCATTATTCAATGCTTTTTACTTTTGCATTTAATTCTAGATTTATATATTAAGTTGTTCAAGTGGCAAAACATTTAAACTACTTTTCCTGCGTTATCACAAACTTACCATTGACAGAAACAGTCCGCTCTACTGCCTTTCCTTTTGCATTTAATTCTTTATTACAAGCAATCCTGAGGTTCATATCAACTTTTTCTACCTCCACGAGTGCTATCAATTATTGAATTGTTTAAAAGTGCTCTTTCCCTTTAAACCTAGCCAAAAAGCCATATGTATTGACTGAAACACAGTGGACTTTAATTATATGCATTTATGGTGTTATTACTACATTTTTGTGTTAATCCATGTTCATCTTTACTGCAAACAATGCGCTGTCACTTTAATTCAGTGCGAGCAGTGGAAACGATCTCTGGACTGCTGCAGACGCATCGCTCCTGGAACGCACCCGCGCGTAGTGTGAACGCTTAATCCGTTAATGATGAGCGCAGAAAAAATATGCACCGCATACGCACTGCAAACGGATGTGTAAGTAAAGTAACACATTATTCAATGCTTTTTACTTTTGCATTTACTTCTAGATTTACTTCATCACCTTGAGAACATTTTTTTGAGATCGGCCTTTGTAGAGACCGCCGATCAAACATCCCAACATGATTATCGGCCAATAGTGATCGGTAGCCAATCAGGCGGAGCACCCCTAAAATCCAGTATGGTATTGGTTACACGTTCAACCTCGTTCCCATTCTCTGAGTTGGTTCTGGCTCACCTTGGGCCCCACTCCACTTATGTATCTCTGGCGATACTTCTGACAGATTGGGGACCTCCTTAGTATAGCCACCTGAGGGTGGTTATATTTCAGCCATTGCCATGGCAGGACGGGCTTACTTGAATACAGCTATCTGAGGCTAGCTGTGCATTAACTTGCCTTTTCCTGGAAGCGTAGCCATCTGCGGATAGCTATGTGCTAGCTCGGTGATTGCTCCCCTGCTTGGGGTTGTTAAGTAGTGGTCTCCTTAAGCCCTGCCTAGATAGTGCTGTCTCCCCTTACAGGGTTTATAATTGGACAGCCCACTACTGGTGGTCTTGGCAGTTGCAGTGGTCCCTTTTCCTAGAGCCTAGCTATCTGAGGATAGCCATGTGCTAGCTCGGTGATTGTTCCCCTACCTAGCTTTTTAAGGTAGCGTCTCCTTGAGCCCTTACCTAGGACAGTGCTGTCTCCCTCTCTCTGGTCTGGGTAGTTTCAGTCGGTTCCACCTATTGTAGCCCTTCCTACACACACAGCTATCTGAGGATATCTATGTGCTAGCTCAGGGACTGCTCCCTTTCTTAGGGTTTTTAAGTAGCGGTCTCCCTGAGCCCTTGCCTAGACAGTGCTATCTCCCCTGCTAGGGTCGTAAGTAGATAGCTCACTCTTTGTGGTCGGGGCAGCTTCACAGGAAACTTTACCTGGTTTTGGTCCTGTCGGGTAGCCCCTTCCTAAGTATATAGTTATCTGAGGATAGCTATATGACTGCTCCCCTTCTTGGGGTTTTTAAGTAGCGGTCTCCCTGAGCCCTTGCCTAGGCAGTGCTATCTCCCCTGAGGGGTTTTATGTAGATAGCCATTCCCTTGGTCTGGGCAGCTCTTTAGGAAGGTTCTTTTTCATTAGACATTTTGGATATAGCTATCTGCGGATAGCTGTGTCCTACCTGGGATTGTTGGTAGCAACCTTGAGAACTCCACTAGGCTTCCACCCTCTCAATGGTCTTATGTATCTGGCTACTATTGCTCACATAGCATAGCTATCTGAGGATGGTTGTGTTCTTAGCTTGGTTAGGGTGTTCCCCCTTATCTGGTATCGGGCTCCCTCATTTTACCAAGTTATGTGAGCGGCCCGAGGCGTCAGTGGCTTGCCCCCTTTCTGAGGAAAGGTTTGGTGTATGTTTGTCACCTCCTTGGTGCTCTCTCATCAGGTGGACAGGCATGCGCCTCGGCATGGCGTGATGGGATATCGTTCCCCAAAGTGTCCACCAGGACGCAGCATTGAGTTCCCTAGAAGGGGAACATCTCAGGTTACTCATGTAACCATGGTTCCCCGAGAGGGAACGAGATGTTGCGTCCCCTTGCCATGCCTTCGGCCTGCCTGTCTACGTCTCCTCAGACAACTGAGTTGGTGACGTATTCAGCAGGTGCCCTTTATACTTTCGGGTACGTCCACGTGGCCTTATGACATCACGGGCCACGTGGACTAAAAGGTTTGGAGTTGTTTTACACATGCTTCAGGTACCGGACACGCAGACATCGTTCCCCAAAGTGTCCACCAGGGCGCAGCGTCTCGTTCCCTCTCTGGGAACCATGGTTACATGAGTAACCCGAGACGTTTCTCATTTCGTGCTACTTAAATTTCTCCAAAATATTTACATCTCTTGTCAACAACATTTATATTTCTAATATTTCATTATAGCATATTAGATTTAAAAGTGCCAGTTTTGTCATGGAAGTGACATAAGTATTTCCTGTCAACCATGAGCATTTATGAGCAAATATAACAGCCATCAAATGGTATATTTCCACTGGATTCAAACCTACAACCCTTTGGATACCAGCTCAGGTTTTTTCAATATGCTACACCACAGAACTTTGGCATGCTATTTTTAATCTGATTTCAGCAGTGAACTTTGATGACTAATGCACCACTTTGATGACTAGTGCGTCACACAGTGTTCTGAATTGATAAACTACTTTTAGATGACAAATGCTGTGCTCAGGGTAAGAACCAATGAACCTGTGCAGCCCCTTTCACGTCAATGCACAGAGACATAATTGGCCTCTCTGACACGTATATCATTCTAGAAAGTGTTTTATTTTGCACTGGGTTTTGAGTAACTTTTTGTGCCTTTTGGTCTATAAGAAGTCACACTCACGCTCCTATGAAATAGGCTATTACCAATTAATAACAATCTAATCAGTCTCTAACTAATTATTTTGAAATAAACATAGGATATAAAATCTACTGCGTTTTTCTCTAATAAATGTCTATAAAGCAAAAATTTTATAATGTAAAGAGTTTTTTGTTTTTTTTATTACTAGATGTCATTATTCTTAGTGATCATCATTAAAGTCATAATGCCAAACCAAACCTGTCACAGTTTTAGACTGCGTTTCCTGCACAATGGTGTGTCAGCTTGAACATTAGTAAGTTGTGACCAGTGCTTTTCTCTCTTTTTTTTCAGTGCTTTTTCATACTATTCTGGAATAGAAACATCAAGACAGGTGAACTCAACAGACAAATGGATGTCTGTGTTAATGGACTCTAACTCTTTATAATTGCAGAGAGAAGAATGCCCTTAAAATCCCAAGCGTGCTTTTACGGAAAATTATACTGTCTGCTAAGACAAAAGAGCCTCTACAGACTGGTCAGACTACAAAGAGTGCCAAAAAGAGGAATAAACATGGCAATCCTTTCATCTTACAGGAATCAGAGTCTACAATGCATCAGCCAGACCAAACTAAATATCTACAACTCAAAGCATCTAAGTGCTTAATTAAAAAAGGTATATATAGCATGAGGACATTTCTGTTGTAGTAGACAATAGATCAATGGCATTTACAATGTTTTATTTTTGAGCTTAAAGGTGATAGGTGGGTGGGACAATTTCAGGCTTTGTGTATTTTGTGTACATTAATTTAAAATAATAATAATAATTTGCATGGATAAATAATCCAAGCACTGCAATATTTTATAGAAATATTGATTCACAGTAACTTTAAATGTCACAATATGACAAGCCCTGAAAAACTGAATAAAGAATTCCTACAGAACTTAAAAACATCCCATCCATGACAAAACACATTTACTGACTTGATATCATAAACTGACTGCAGCTTTCAAATATAGAATTTGATGAGTTTAACTGCAATTTAAAAATGAAAATTTAACAATCAGTAATTTAAAATTTATCAGTAATTTATGTATGTTCAAATATAAACACATGATCACAAAATGCCTTTTGAAATATTTTTTACTTAGTTAATTCAAGGCACAAGGCAAAACCACTAAACTCCACAGACTGAATAAAACGACAAAACATTTCAAAAAAAAAAAAAAAGTTTGAAATTTTGATTTGCGTCCATAGAATCCATATGAAGCAGTTTCATCCAAGTCTGACATCATGATTGCATTATATGATGTCCGTATTTAACTGAGGTTTTATTCAACACTGATCAAGGCACTGTTTATATATGAGCTCATCAAATATGGTAAACATGAAAACTCACTTGTGCTTGCTTGACATGCAAGAACCAACTGGATATGTATGAACAGGCCTACATTTAATGATGTGAACAAAAAAAAAAAAAAAAAAGAATATTGGTAGCTTTAAAGAAATCATGAATGGTCTGTAGGCCTTGTATGCCTTTTGAAGACTGGAATCGTAAGAGGTGCTGTATTCTCTCTGACTGTTATGCGCCTCACGTCTTTTTCATCATTGCAGGCAAGAACAAAGTTTTTTTCCCCTCATTTTACTGCCCTCTGTCTCAATTTTCAAACGCAAAAACGTATTCTGTATGAATGGCCCTTGAGGTTTTTTCTTCTTTTTGAAGCTTCAATAACTTGAAATACATGGCAAAGAGTAAAGAAACCAGTATTCCCATTTTCTCTTTTCTCCTCTGCAGAAGAAACTGAAGCATTTGGAATGACTTGCAGGTGAATAAATGCTTTTTTTTTTTTTTTTTTTTTTTTATTTGTATTTTTTTTTAGATGAACTAATACCATCAGTTGCAAATAGAGCCTTATTTTTTAGTTGTGTGCCATTGTTCCAGTTTTTTAAAATATAAACTACTCTGCAGCTCTAAATTTTCACTTTATTTACACAGTTCCATCCCCCAAAGACACTGTTCATCAAAAACTTTTGTCTTATTCCACGTGGCTGTCTGTGTTTTCTCTGTTGAGGATTCTGTGAGATGACATACAGATGTTTCTATCTGGTGTACGGCGTTGTCATTAAACAATAACTTATATGTTTGAAAACTCAGGATTCTTGTGAAATCAGCAATGTGTGTCTTTTCAGGTGAGTCTAGTCTTTATTTTTGCTTATTGAAAATCTGTCATGACTTTCAGTTTATAACTGAGATCCTCTTGTGTTTCCCCTAAACAAATTAATAATATCTATATTTCCAGCTTACAGGCAAAAGCATAGATAATCAAAAAGCAGTATTTATATAGTTTGAAATTTCATATATCCCTGAAACACTCTGGGGAAAACCACAAAAAGGGATGAATTCAGTGAACACGATGAAAAACAGACTTTTCCACTTATTTGTGGTACAGTCATTACACAATTTATTTTTATTTATTTATTTTAATTTTTAATTTTTTTTTTTGACTTCTTGAATTTTCTGAAACATTTATACCTCAGTTTTCTGATAGGCAGACATGAGAGCTATAATCATAATCACTTTTGTAGAGTGTTATTGGTCGAACAGTTCTGTGAATTGTAATGAGAGTGAAGAGAATGAGAAGTGAAGAACGATGGAGTCTTTGGACCTGACAAGGCTGCAAATGCAGAGGTCAAGGCCCGGTGTCTGACAGCTCGGAGCAGACTCAAGGCCCAGGGTTGTAACTCTCAGACTTATTCAGTGCTGCTTTGTATGTCACTCTCACTGCGGCAGTGAATTACAGTTTGGGTTGGTGACTGAAGGTTTGAATCCCATGCAGAACAGTCCATGAGGGTAGGCTTGACCTTCTCTGCTGAAAAAGAGAAACAGCTTAAATGCTGGTTTGTTGATACTCACTGGTCTCCCAGGCTGGTTTCAGAGTGGTTTTGGACACTTTTCAGCTGTCTGGGGCTAGGAGACCAGCTGGTTAAGACAAGCAAACCAAATTAATAATAGGTCTATAATAAAGGTTTTCATTTAAAAAGGTTCATGTACTCAGGAATTGGTTTGAATCAGTCAGATGAATCATTTACTGAATGAATTTACCAAATCCTTACTCAGTAATCAGTAATCAGTATGTGTTGCATGTCATTGTGTTATTAGTTCAATATACTGAATCCATTAGTCTGTTCATATACAGGTGCATCTCAATAAATTAGAATGTCATGGAAAAGTTCATTTATTTCAGTAATTCAACTCAAATTGTGAAACTCGTGTATTAAATAAATTCAATGCACACAGACTGAAGTAGTTTAAGTCTTTGGTTCTTTTAATTGTGATGATTTTGGTTCACATTTATCAAAAATCCACCAATTCACTATCTCAACAAATTAGAATACTTCATAAGACCAATAAAAAAATAAAAGAAAAACATTTTTAGTGAATTGTTGGCCTTCTGGAAAGTATGTTCATTTACTGTATATGTACTCAATACTTGGTAGGGGCTCCTTTTGCTTTAATTACTGCCTCAATTCGGCGTGGCATGGAGGTGATCAGTTTGTGGCACTGCTGAGGTGGTATGGAAGCCCAGGTTTCTTTGACAGTGGCCTTCAGCTCATCTGCATTTTTTGATCTCTTGTTTCTCATTTTCCTCTTGACAATACCCCATAGATTCTCTATGGGGTTCAGGTCTGGTGAGTTTGCTGGCCAGTCAAGCACACCAACACCACGGTCATTTAACCAACTTTTGGTGCTTTTGGCAGTGTGGGCAGGTGCCAAATCCTGCTGGAAAATGAAATAAGCATCTTTAAAAAGCCGGTCAGCAGAAGGAAGCATGAAGTGCTCCAAAATTTCTTGGTAAACGGGTGCAGTGACTTTGGTTTTCAAAAAACACAACACCAACACCAGCAGATGACATTGCACCCCAAATCATCACAGACTGTGGAAACTTAACACTGGACTTCAAGCAACTTGGGCTATGAGCTTCTCCACGCTTCCTCCAGACTCTAGGACCTTGGTTTCCAAATGAAATACAAAACTTGCTCTCATCTGAAAAGAGGACTTTGGACCACTGGGCAACAGTCTAGTTCTTCTTCTCCTTAGCCTAGGTAAGATGCCTCTGACGTTGTCTGTGGTTCAGGAGTGGCTTAACAAGAGGAATACGACAACTGTAGCCAAATTCCTTGACACGTCTGTGCCTTGACCCCAGCCTCAGTCCATTCCTTGTGAAGTTCACCCAAATTCTTGAATCGATTTTGCTTGACAATCCTCATAAGGCTGCAGTTCTCTCGGTTGGTTGTGCATCTTTTTCTTCCACACTTTTTCCTTCCACTCAACTTTCTGTTAACATGCTTGGATACAGCACTCTGAACAGCCAGCTTCTTTGGCAATGAATGTTTGTGGCTTACCATCCTTGTGAAGGGTGTCAATGATTGTCTTCTGGACAACTGTCAGATCAGCAGTCTTCCCCATGATTGTGTAGCCTAGTGAACCAAACTGAGAGACCATTCTGAAGGCTCAGTGTTTTGAATTGAGTAGCTGATTGGCATGTCACCATTTTCTAATTTGTTGAGATAGTGAATTGGTGGGTTTTTGTTAAATGTGAGCCAAAATCATCACAATTAAAAGAACCAAAGACTTAAACTACTTCAGTCTGTGTACATTGAATTTATTTAATACATGAGTTTCACAATTTGAGTTGAATTACTGAAATAAATGAACTTTTCCACGACATTCTAATTTATTGAGATGCATATATATATATATATATATATATATATATATATTACCAAAATTATTGGGCCACCCCCTTCTAATAAACAGGTTTGACTACTTTATTAATTTCCATGAGTACAAATCTTAATGTTTAAGCATATAATGATATATAGGGAATTGTGTGCTTCTAATTTGAAAGCAACAGTTCGGACAGGACCCTTTTCTATTCTAACATGACAGTGCCTCTGTGTATAAGGCAAGGTTCAAAAAGAAATGATTGATTCAGTCAGTGTGGAAGAACTTGACTGGTCTGCAGAAAGCCAAGTCCTAATCCAAGCTGAACACCTCTGGCGTGACTTTAAATGCAGACCTTGAGCTAAAAACTCATCACCAAACACCAATGACTTGTACACATGGGTAAAGTCATTTTAGACAATTCCAAAACTGTTGCAACAGAGATGGAAATACAATTTTTAAATACATGCATTATGTTTCCGTCTTTGTTGCCACAGTTTTGGAAGTGCCTTTTTCTGTTCTAAAGAAGGGGGTGTCCCAATACATTTGTCCATATAGTGTTTGTACAAGTCATTGGTGTTTGGTAAAGAGTTTTTGGCTCAAGGTCTGCATTTAAAGTCACACCAGAGGTGTTCAGCTTGGATTAGGACTTGGCTTTCTGCAGACCAGTCAAGTTCTTCCACACTGACTGAATCAATCATTTCTTTTTGAACCTTGCCTTATACACAGAGGCATTGTCATGATAGAATAGAAAAGGGTCTTGTCCATGTCACGCCCCTGGACTGTTTTGTTGTGGTTTTTGCTCCCCATGTGTTCCCTGTGACCCAGTTTCTCCCCAGTCTGATTGTGTTAATTTGCTCCAGGTGTGTCTTGTTTTCCCCTGATTTCCTTGTCTTTAAAAGCCCCAGTCCATTCAGTTTGTGTTGGTCGGGTCTACTTGTTGGATGTCGTTTGTTTCCTGTGATGGATTTTCCCCTGTGATTCCAGTATTAAAGACTGTCCAACATTTCTCCACGTCTCTCTCTCGTTCCTCCCAACGAATTGTGACAGTCCAAACTGTTGCTTTAAAATTAGAAGCACACAATTCCCTAGAATATCATTATATGCTTAAACATTAAGATTTGTACTCATGGAAATTACTAAAGTAGTCAAACCTGTTCATTAGAAGGAGGTGACCCAATACTTTTGGCAATATAGGGTAATATATATATATATATATTCTAAATTTATGATATATACATAATACCCTATAAATATATTATATATAACCCTATATATATACACAGTGCCTTGCAAAAGTATTCATACCCCTTAATTTTTTTTCACATTTTCATATGTTGCTGCCTTGTGTTAAACTGCTTTGTTACTTTTTTTTTTTTCCCACATCAATTTACACTCCATACACCATACCGACAAAGCAAAAACAGAACTGTCACAACTTCGTAAATGTATTAAAAATAAAAAAAACTGAAATAAGTACATTGCATAGGTATTCATACCCTTTACTAAATATTTATCTGAAGAACCTTTACAGTTTCAAGTCTTTTTTGTTTGATGCGACAAGCTTTGCTCATCAGCATTTGGCAATTATCTGCCATCTTTCTCCTCACCTCTTCACCTCTCAAGCTCTGTCAGGTTGGACGGGGGCAGATGCACATTTTCAGGTTTCTCCAGAAATATTTGATTGGTTTCAAGCTCAGGCTGTGGCTGGGCCACTCAAGGACATTCACAGAGTTGTCTATAAGCCACTCTTGATGTGTGCTTAGGGTCATTGCCCTGTTGGAAGGTAAACCTTCTGCCCAGTTTGAGGTTTTGAATGCTCTGGACTGGGTTTTCATTAAGGCTATCTCTATATTTTGCTGCACTGAACGTTCCTTCTACTCTGACGAGACCCTCAGTCCCTGCCGCTGAAAAACAGCCCCACAGTATGAGGCTGCTACCAGCACACTTTACTTTTGGGATGGTACTCTGCAGGTGATGAGCAGAGCTGGTTTCTTTCAAACATGATGCTTAGAATTGAGGTTCATCAGACCAGAGAATCTTGTTTCTCAGAGTCTGAGGGTCCTTTAGTTGCTTTTTTGTAAATTCCCAGTGTGTTTTCATGTGTCTTAACTGAAGAGAGGATTGAGTCTTGCCACACTGCCATAAAGCCCAGATTGGTGGAGTGTTGCAGTGATGTTTGTCCTTCTGTAGATTTCTCTTATCTCCATATATAATCATGGAGCTCAGCTAGAGTGACCATCAGGTTCTTGGTCACCACACTAATCAAAGCCCTTCTCTATCAATTGGTCAGTTTGACTAGGAGGCCAGCTCTAGGAAGAGAACTGGTTGTTTCAAACTTCGTCCATTAAGGGTAACAGAGACTACATGCTTCTGTGACCCTTCAATTTTTTTTTTTTTCTGAACTCTTCCAGAGATGTGTGGCTTGACGCAAACCTGTTTCTGCGCTCTACAGGCAGTTCTTTTGACCTCTGTGCTTGATTTTTGCTCTGATATGCGTTTTCAGCTGTTAGACCTTTTATTAAGAAATGCGTGCCTTTCCAAATCATACCCATTCAATTGAATTTGCCACAGGTTAACTTCACTTGAAGTGTAGGAACAGCTACAAGCAATATGAATGTTCCTGAGCTAAATTTCAACTGTCCCAGATAAGGGTATGAATACTTATGCAATGGAATCATTTTAGTTTTTTTTTTTTTTTTTAATTTGCAAAGATGTTAAAAGCTTGTTTTTTGTTTTTTTGCTTTGCCATTATGGTGTGTGGAGTATAGATTTATGTGGAAAAACAGTCATTTAAAGCAGTTTAACATAAGGCAGTGTAATGTAATTGTAAAATGTAAGGGAAACAAGTCAATTTAGCTCAAAGGGAATCATTTATGATTTTATAGGGAATTTGAACAGAATCACTGTTTCACGGCTGATCGCTGAGGGCCTCTGTGGAATTTCGGCTCCTCATGTTTCGATGTTCTGATCGAATCTTAAATTTGTCTGATTCACTCTCTGATATCCTACAGCAGCAACAAAACAAAACGTGAAAAAAACGAAGGGGTATGAATACTTTCACAAGGCACTGTATATATACACTATATTGCCAAAAGTATTGGGTCACCCCTTCTAACGAACAGGTTTGACTACTAATTTCCATGAGTACAAATCTTAATGTTTAAACATATAATGATTTTCTTGGGAATTGTGTGCTTCTAATTTTATAGTAACAGTTTGGACAGGACCCTTTTCTATTCTAACATGACAATGTCTCTGTGTATAAGGCAAGGTTCAAAAAGAAATGATTGATTCAGTCAGTGTGGAAGACCTTGACTGGTCTGCAGAAAGCCAAATCCTAATCCCAGCTGAACACCTCTGGTGTGACTTGTGTTCTCTTGTATTCAGCTGTATTCTCCAAAATGGTGCTACGGTGATGTGGAGAGACAGAGAGGAGACGAATTATTGAATAAAGTCGTTATTTTTCTTTTCTTTGCATACAAAAAGTATTCTCGTCGCTTCATAAAATTCAGATTGAACCACTGATAGCAGATGGACTATTTTGACGATGTTTTTTATACTTTTCTGTGCCTTGACAGTGTAATTTACTTGGCAGTCAATGGGACAGTCACAAGCCTCCCAGTTTTCATCTAAAATATCTTAAATTGTGTTCCGAGGACAAACGAAGCTTTTACGGGTTTGGAACGACATGGGGGTAAGTGATTATTGACAAAATCTTCATTTTGGGGTGGAGTATCCCTTTCATAGTGAGTGAGTGAAATTACTGAAAAGTAATAATACACAATCATGTGCAAAATAAGTTGTACACTCTGAAGTACTACAGTATCTTTCACTCTTTCACTATCAACAGTGTACTAACATTTCTGTAAGTCCTTCAGGATTTAAAAAACAATAGAAACTGCAACTAGACTTGGAAGAGGCCCAGAAATATAGAATACTGACTTACAGTGACAGGAAGTAGTGTAAATCTGTGAAGGAATGTTCCATGTTGGGACACTGTTTAGGGACCGTGTCAGTCAGAGCACAGTTCATTCATGGAGTTCTTTTCTAACGAGCTCATGATCTGAATCAGGTGCGTTAAATAAGTGAGACACGTACAACATGTGGGGGCAGGTTGCCAGGACTGGAATTGAGATCCGCTGCTACAGGAGGAGTCCCAGTGCCGTCGAGATGTCCTTGCTCTCCTCTGTGATTACCTGTCCATCCAACGTGAGCACAATGTGGTCATACTGCATGAGATGACCCTCCCTACAGCCTTTAAGCTTCATCTTAGGTGTTGGGATGGGCTGGTCTGAGAATGGCCCTGGGGGAAAGGGGATAATAGCATTTATTTGCAAGGCAAACCTTGTGAGTTAAATTACTTTTAACTATTGTCATACAACTGCTCAAATACTTTTGGCCATGAACTGAAAATTAACAAAATTTCTCTTCAGTTTGATAGCATAGTTTGTGTAGACCAACAAACAAACAAACTAATGTTTGCATTGAAATCATCTGAATAACAAAATGTGCAATAAGTGTAGTGCTCTGATTAGATTGTGTTTCACACACTGTAGTCAACTGTTCATGGCTCACCTCAACTTCAAACAGCAACCCCGGGTCCTCCTTGAACAGAGCAAACAAGAGCAGAATAGCTGCTTCCAACTGTAAGCCTTTAAACAAAATAACCTCATTAGATTAACATAACATGGTGGATGCTTTTACCCATTTTTTTTTGTTTGTTTTGTTTTGTTTTTTTACATCCATTACTGTGTGTAAGACAGATAAATACAGGAAAAAAGACAGGTATGATACTGTGTGTAAGACAGATAAATACAGGAAAAAAGATAGGTATGATCTCAGGCAGAGAGGTAGGGTGTCAGTCAGTGGCACAATGAAAAACTAAGCAGTAATGATTTAATTACCTTTTTTCAGTCTGCCATCTTCACAGTCATCAATCATGCACCTGAACTTCTCCTTCAGGGGACTCCGCAAAACTTGAAGGACTCGGGGTGTCATTACAGAGAGCTGTGTGAGAATTTGTTGGTCCACATCAACATTGGCGTGGTCTCACATATCTGAAAGGAGCTTATGTTAAGAGGAAGGCAAAAGAGGAAAGACGTACTAAAATATAGTCATAACTCATACAATTAAATAAGGAGGCAATTAACACACTACTGTACTGAGCATTTTGGCCAGTCTGAAACACAGGAACTCAGAGAGAGTCTCCTCTGTGCTGTATTTGGACACACGATTTGTCCAATAGCATTTTATCAGCACCATCCTTTCTTTGAGGAGCTCTACGTTTGGTCTAAGCTTCTCTGTTTCCTTCTTCATTACACGTAGATGTTCCCTGATGCTTTGTTAATTTTCTCCAGCATCAACCGATTGGAGTAGTTAAATTGTTAAAAATGGGGGCAGTCAATAAAATGTAAAAAAAAAAAAAAAAAAAAACAGTCTTTAGAAAATCTTTAGTCGAGGGCAACTCTACTAGAAAGAGTCCAGACTTCTAATTATTATTAGGCAAATAACAAATAGTAACACAAGAGCTCTTTTCATCCAACTTGACAATGTACTGATGATTTTATACTCAAACAAATTTCCTTTTGATTGTTCAGTTATTCCAGCATGAACCATCTGTAACAACATTAGAGGAATAATTTACTCAAAATGTAATTCCAAACCCACATAACTCACTTTTGATGAACACAAAACACATTCTTAAAAAAAAAAACCCACAAAAACTTAAAATTTAAAAGTAGCTTATGTAAGTTTTGTGTCATATCTAATGAGGTGACAAAATCACATTTTTTTTTTAACTCACTCAATATAGAAGTTTGAGTATACTGTAAAGAGTTATTTCAAATGAATATTCGAAAATAACACTCAAATCCAGTAAATCGACATCAAAATAATCTCAATGTACAAGCTTCATGATATGATATGACATTTGGTCATGAGGCATGCAAGTTTACAATGGTTTGATTTGTCAATATGATGTTACAAAAAGCATTGCAAATGAGGTAAAACACTTACTTTAGGTCTCTTGTTGATAATTGTAACCTCTTTGCCTGCTCCGCATTGTGAATCAAAGCAAATGTCTCTGAGAAAAGTTTAGAAGCGCACATCACATAAATGTCTTTGTAAAACAATATGATGTTATAAATACATATTGTGAATGAGGTAAATCACTTACTTTTGGTGTTTTCCAAAAAGTAACATCATCTCAGTCTTCTCAGTATCACGAGTCAAAGAAAATTATGTCTATGAGGAAAGTTTAGGACTGCACAGCACAAAAATATCGTTATAAAATAATATAACGTCATAAAATACATATGTAAATGAGACTAAACACTTACTTTCAGTGTTATCTCTGTTAAAACCTCCGTGTCTGCACCGCGAGTCAAAGGAAATGTCATCTGAGAGAAAAGTTTCGGCCATTTAAAAGCACACAGCATATAAATATACGTTAACTATAAATCAATATGTTATAAAATACATATTGTAAATGAGATAAAACACTTCCTTTCAGTGTTTTCCTGTTAAAAAGCAACCTCCTCATCAGCTCCGCACCGCGAGCCGCACACACAGCACAGAAATATCATTCTAAAACAATGTGAAGTTATAAAATTAATACTGTGTGAATAACATAAAACACAAATCTCTTTATTTTTCGTCCTCGTGAGCTCCGGGTCAAAGAAAATGGCGACTGTGAGAAAAGTTTCAGCCAGTTTAGGCGCGCAAAGTATGTAAATATCCCGGATGTAACACCTTCTTCTTGTTTGATAGCGAATAACTCCTTAAGAGCATTATCGCCACCTACTGTACTGGAGAACTGGTTGTGGCTAATTCAACACCAGGGCTTTAACTCTTTACTGATTTTACTTTTATATGGTATGAGTAAATGAGTTACAGAGACATTTTATTTTCTGTGTGTTCATTAAATAAAAAAATATTGTGTGTGTGTCTGTTTGTGTGTGTGTGTGTGTGTGTGTGTGTGTGTGTGTGTATATATATATATATATATATATATATATATATATACATATATATATATAAATTAAAATCTGATGTACAATTAGTAAATTAAGTTTAATTTACTGCAATTACAAAATTTGGAGTATAATGAAGTGAGGTGTGGGCAAGTATGGTAACTCATACTTGGAATATTTGTGTTCTGCATTAATCCCATCCAAGAGCAAACACAGTTAAACAACTTAATGGCTGGCTTAACGGCTTCTTTATGTACAGCAGTGGTGCTCTATAGCACCTTAACCACCCCAAAGAACCGCTGAAGAACCACTGAAGAGCCATACAGGGGCTTGACAGGTTCTTTATACGGTAGCGGTGCTATATAGAACCTCAACCTGGCCAAAGAACCGCTGAAGAACTTTTTTTTTTTTTTTAGAGTGTAGTTCACATGACATAAACCTTATATTTGTAAATTCTTGTGAAAGAGTTGCACAGAATGAACAAAACATTTTTACTCACATACATGATCAAAAATCAACAGGCCAATGTTTGTTCATACATGAAACCGTCTAAACAGCAGCACCTTGATTATTCATTCTTTCAGTCTCTCAGTCTTTTCTCAAATGGAAAGTCCCATCAGGTTTAAAGCACTGGAGAGATTTTGTGACAGAGCTCAGCCCATTCAATAGATGGATCTAAATCTCCTTTTGTGTTTAAGCTGTCTCAACACAGGCTCTTTCAGGCTCTGTCTGAATGCATGTGAAAGTAAAGCCTTCAAATTGCATCATAACAGGTTATCGATCGCCTTCACTCTTTGTACCAAAGCACTCGTTTTTGCCTCAGTAATCCCTTTTTCAACATAAGACTTGTACAAATCAAGGTTATCAGACACTAAAGCATTCAGAAGGCATATGTTATTTTGGGGGCTGCCATAAAATATCTTAATTGCGCTTTTTGTTTATATAGACAAATTTATTGTTAATTTTTTTTATTTATTTATTTTTTATCTGTGGACACCATTAGTGGCATTTAGAACCCATTAGAACTGTGTGGTTGCCACTTGAGGTCTAATGTAAAATCTGGAAGCAAATCCAGTTAATGTTCTTGATAGGACAAGGCATAGCCTTTTGAGTTCAACTCTTGCTCTTCTTCGGCCTGTTCTTTTTGCTTAAGTAATTAGATACAGTGATTACACTTTAAACAGGTCTGTAATGTCTGCTGAACTGGCTTCATATATATGTTGAGAAGATAAGGACAGAAACCCTAATTTTAGAGCATCTTCTGCCTCCTGCTGTTTGATGATAAGCATTGACTTCATCCTCACAGACTGGGTGTTTTAGTCATGTGCTGGGTTCACTGTAGAGACTCAGTTTGCACTTCTTTAGCTAACAGAGTTAGCTAGACTTTTGACATCAGGAAAGGGTCTGCTAAAACAGTTAAAGACCCTATCAAATCAAACTTTTGTGGCCTGTATTTGAGGTTGTCATTGTGTGTACTCCTAAAAGTTGACTAAATTTAACCAGAGGTGTAAAATACTTGAGTAATTTTACTTGATTACTGTACTTAAGTATTATTTTGGGGGGATTTGTACTTTATTCAAGTACAATTTAAACTGACTACTTGTACTTTTACTTGATTACATTTTTACTCCTTACAATTTTATTTAATCTTGAAAAGTACAATACATTTTTTATTTTATCTTATGCACATTAAATATGGTAAATGGAAGCTCAAACGTGCGTGCCTGATGTGAGAACCAATGATCATTGTTTTCACGCATCAAGTACACACATTTCTACTCCATTTATGACTTTCATCAGGTAAATGTCTGGCTTCAAAAGTTCACCATTAAATCTGAGGAAGAATAGCAAAGTTGTGTTTTCCCCAAAAAAGCTTATTCATTATTCATTCTGTTTTGATAGAGCCATTAGCTGTGTAATATATTAGCTGAATGCACAAGCTTGAGATAAAAACAGTGATGCGAATTTAAATACAATTAATATTTTTGTGGGAATTTTTTTCTAATTAAATAAAAATCTCCAAAAGTGTTTAAATTAACATTGTGTTAAATTAATTGTAATTCATGTTTAGTGATGTTCTTACCAGGTAGTGGATAAGCCGTATTTATAATATGTCTTTATATGACACATTGAGAAGGAATTAGGACTGTCAATTATTTTTTTTAAATCTTAATAATTACATGATTTGCTCATTAATTAATCTAATTAGTCGCAAATAATTATTGATCAATATTTGCTGAGAAATAAACTCTAAATGACCCAAATAAACAATTAAAAGATTAATTATCCTTTTAGACAGTGACGTTGAATAGACAACACCAAAAAAAAAAGTGGCCTTTAAAAATGTTAGTGTTGTAATTCTATGTCTCTCCTGATTAATTCAACACATTCTTGTATTCTGTCTGAAATATGTTTCTGGCCTCAGCATCACATCTTGCTCTTCAACGGGAATAGTTCACCCAAAAATGAAAATTCTCTCATCATTTACTCACTCTCATGTCGTCCCAGATGTTTATGACTTTCTTTCTCAAGATGAACACCAGCAAAGATTTTTAGTCCAGATAATGCAAGACAGAACCACTTCAGAAACCACACAAAGTGAATATGAAGGTCAAGTTTAAACTATTACTATTTGTATCCTTCTTACATATGTCTTCTTACATCGTTTGACTTAAGAAGACACTGATTCATTAAAAGGGGTTGGATGAGTCACTGCCATATTCACTTTGTGTAGTTTTTGAAGTGTCATTTTTGTCCCATACACGTGATTTTTTTCTAAAACTCTTAGTTTGTGTTCATCTGATAAATGAAAGTCATATGGGATGTCATGAGGGTGGAAAGGATAGAGTTCCCTTTTAATCCCTTTCCCTGTATTTTTTTCTCTGTGTTCCGTTGTGCTGCATTTTAATTGTTGTTGCACTAGATTTATGTGTCATTGCCATTGCATTTTGTTTCATTTTCTCCCTTTAACCAAACTTCTGAATGTCTGTCAGAAAAGAAAGTACTTCTACTTTTTTAATACTTGAGTACAATTTAAAGTTGTACTTTTTTTTTTTTTTGAGTATCTGTACTTTCACTTGAGTAAAATTTTTGAGTACTTTTTACACCTCTGAATTTAACATTTAAATTTGACAGTCTTAGTTCTATTCACACCAAATCTGAATAATGTGCAAATCTTAGGTATTAGAAACTTCTGAATAGAAACAATGAGTTCCTGAGGTCCTGTTCACAGTGGGGTGGGAACATCTGAATACTAGCAATTCAAAGCATTTCTACTGTGAAGAAAACATGAGTTTTGGTCACATTTCCTGATCCTTGTCCCTGTCTCTGAAAGTCTACTATAGTATAGAGTATGCGCATATATACGGTAGTATTTGTGCATAAATGTGAAGATGCAAGACAGAGGTAATCTTTTACTAGTCTTATGCATAAGAACAAACTTTTTTTTTTTTTTCAAAATGTGTAGTGAATGCAAATGATGAAAACCTGCAGCACTTCTAAAAAAAACTTTTCCCAGCTTTTATGGACTTAACCTGAAATTCCAACATTGTTAAGACTGTGAGCTTGTGAGATTATTTTTGTAATGTGCTGATGCCTTACCATACATGTTTTTTTAATCACATAGTCTTGCTCTACTTTATTTAATGTATATTTATATCCTGCAGTTGGTTTGGCAAACTGTTTGTACTACATGCATGAAGACAGCAGACAGATGTAGATTAATGCAAAAGTGTGCTTTACTTTTTTCACTGACACAGGAAACATAGACTCTATATTCCTCAAAAAGCATTAAAACATCTTGTTTGAACTGCGTCCTGTCACAGTGTCTCAGGCTGTTGGACTGTCTTCTCTTTCCTCTCTTTTGTCCACAGACCAGCTGAAGGTGTGTTTGTAGATTGGTGTGTGGAAAACGGACCAAGAATATTGATGACTTGTCCTGCATGCATACACTCATACAAACGTTTGTTTAATAAAATGTTCTAGAATGAGAATTCGCCTCCAACACCACCTGCCCTCTGACTAGCAAGTGGCAAAGTGTGTGATATCAAACAGTACATTGGTTTAAAAAAAAAAAAAAGTCCTTTCATATGTCTTGCACCAACTTCAGTCACTGCAGAATATACCAGTGAAATAAATGCTGGTGTGTCTGTGTAAAATTAGAACTGGATAAATAGATAAATAAATAGATTGAATTTGCTACACACAAATGGAGAACTGGTTAGAAATAAAGATAATGTTATTTAAACTGCTGATTAAAGCTCTCTCTCTTTATGTTGACAGGGTTAGATTAAAATCGTATACTACTGCATCCTACCTAATACACATCCCTTAATGTGAGCAATTCATCAGTTTGCATTATTCCAAAAGGACAAAAACTTTTTCATAATTTTGCATCTAAACAAACTTGTTCTGCTTCAGAAATGGGTTTTCTTTCCAGCTCATCTAGACTGCATGGGCTGTTAATGTCAACCGAACAGCTGTTGTTATTGGCTACTGTTGTTCTCTATATACAGCTTTTCTAAAAATCCTGCCAGCAGTTAAAATGATAGTTCACTCAAAAATTAAAATGGTCATCACTTACTTATCCTTATGTCTTTCCAAACATATATGACTTACTGTACTTTCTTTTGTTGAACACAAAAGATATTTTGAAGAATGTTGGTAACCAAACAGTTTTGGTGATTTTTTTAACTTTAGTTTTAAAACAAGTAAAAAAGAAAAAAGCTAAAACTTTTCTCAAAATAACTTTGTTTCAAAAAAGGACCTACTATTCTTTCAGAGAATTTTAATGCTGTAATAGCAAACATTTGAAAAATAAGCTTTACCAGATGGATTTTTAATATAGTGTTTCATTTAGAATACAGTCAAGTCTGCAGTCACAATACAGAGTAAAGGGAGTCGTGAATGCAGTTTCATGTATAAAATATGGCTATGAGCCCTCGATTATCTGTAGCCACAATTGATTTGTAACGTCTGCCATTTAGATACAGTCCCTGTCTTCTTTATTAAACATTTGATGTAACATCCAGATTTCATTGTGGCAGACATACAGTCAAGCATAGTGCCACAATAGCATTAAGAAAATCACATATATATATAGGGCTACAGCAGATGAATGTATTTATATGCCTTTTCTCTGCATTAAACTTCTCTAAAGAAGTGTTTCCCCTTTTTCAAAGACAGATACTAATTTAAAACCTTCATTCCAGTTCACAACAGTGTTTACACAACTTCTTTTAAAAGATGAATAGTTCAGGACAGTGTGCGTGTGTGTGTGTGTGTGTACCTGTTTTTCTATTCAGGTGGGGACTTAAACCTGAATACACACAGACTCATGGGGACTCGTGTCACGGTGGGGACCTAAATTGAGGTTCCCACGGGTAAAGAAGCTTATAAATCACACAGAATGAAGTTTTTTGAAAATCTAAAAATGCAAAAAGTCTCCTGTGAGGGCTAAGTTTAGGTGTAGGGTTGGTGTAGGGCAATAGAATATACGGTCTGTACAGTAGAAAAACCATTACGCCTATGGAGAGTCCCCACAAGGATAGCGAAACAAGTGTGTGTGTGTGTGTGTGTGTGTGTGTGTGTATGCTCATCAATCTATTCTATCACACTCTGAAGAAATGGTACGAAGTGTCACACTGCCCCCTAGCCAAGCAAGTTAGTAATAACTGCAAAAAACATATCAACATATTTTACAAAATATTTCAGTACAACTTTGCCTTATAAAAGATATAAAGCCTACACTTTTCTGTTTTATTTCAAGTGTCTGTAAGCTAACCTCTATTGTAGTATGTAGATACATTTTTAAATGAATTTACATATTACATGTAGCGGTGTTACGTAATTTAATTACAAAATAAATGTAACTGTAGTCCTTTACAGTTACTGAGACAAAATGTGTAATTAAATTACAGTTACTTATGAAAATGTTAATGATAACAAAGGGGGTCACATCTGAATATTTCTTGTATTTCCTGTAATGATTTTAAATCTGTATTGAAGCTAAGAAGGATCACAAAGTAGAAAGAGGTGCTAAAGTATGATTTTGTGGTGGCTGTGCTTTAAAATTAAATCATTATAATCTCAATTTAAGAGATGAAGGATTTTTAAAGGCTGACAGTAACTGAGCAATTTGCAAATGCAGTTGAAAGGTCAGCATTCACACGTCTAAAAAAACAAAAAAAGCTATTTTGTGATGGAAACATCAAATGATAGCCTATTTAAAATGTTTAAGATTTAGAATTACATAGGTGAGACCAGGGCTTGTACCATGATGATAGATGAACAAATTCAGAGTTACAGGATTAGTTTCGAGTTGACAAAACCAAACCACTTCAATCCGGCTTTATTGGTACCATGATGCCGATCATCAACTTTCTTTGTCAACTCAGGCTTTGATCCTGAGTTTGTGGAGCACATGCACATGAATGTGTGACATAACTGGCAAACAGCCAATCACGAGGCTTGGTTGAAGGTTAAAGGTTTTGCTAAAGGTTAAGAGATTGAAGAATATAATGAATTTAAATGCATTTACAATGAAAAAAGTACTTGTTCATGAAAGAGGACAAATAAAAGAAATTATTTTGCTTTATCAGTGCAGTCACAAGTGAAACTTGTTAAGTTAGTTTATATAGTTGGAAACTATATAAAGCATCTATTGATTCTACAACTTATTTATATTACATACGATCTGTATATATTAACATTCATTTAAAATAAATGATTTATAATAACTATTAAACTAAAATTGCTTGTGTGTAATGGATTAATAATAATATAAATCATATAATTATATAAATCATATAAAATAACTAAATTAATAGTAATTATCATTAAATACAGACAATTTTCTTTTAGCAATAGTGACCTTTAATTTTTTTGTGTCAGACATGTGTTACTTTGCTCACATCTGATTGGTCCAATTTCAGTTTGTGATCTCTTGCTCAGAACATAACCTGCCCCGGAGCAGGTTTGCTGTGGAGTGTAAGTTATGGCAATGAACGCAGCTAAAAGCCAAGCAACTTTCATGGTACCTAAAACCCAGGATTGGTGCAAACTAAACTGAAACTTACCTGGCTAGCCAGCTAATCCGGCTTCATGGTACAGGCCCCAGGGCTTGTTATCATACTTTTACTCAAGTGAGTATTTCTCATGACAGGTTTATTTTAGTTTTTTAAAGTCGACATGCCTTAATGTCTTGGCTTTTCAACATGTCCACTGTTATTGCTAAACAATAATGTGAACATTTTAAAATGTTTCAGCTTTTGTGCTAAATGTAAATAGTAAAACAGCCATGAAAATATGAAACAACAGGAGTAAACAGAAGTAAAATTAGAACATAATTAAAAACCTATTCTAATTTATAAAGGTTTTAAACTAGATTTTTAAAACCAACATGCAAAGCCATTGCTGACAACTTGTACAGAACAGCGCTTGTGACAACTTGCCTTGAGCAGATAAAACTGAAACAAGCCTATTTTATTTGATACACATCTGTGGGAGCTAATAATGAAACTGTAATTATATTGTAATATCTAAATTGATCTGCAGTAGGCCAAGTATCAACCAAAATGGTATTCAAAAGAAATGCATCGTGTAAAACACATTTTCATAATGTTCTTTTAAAAAAAACCACCAATTACGTCCTAAGTCTGGGAACACGACCACATGACCTCATGGCCTGGATGGAGACAGAAGTCCGGTCGATCGGTTCTTATACAAGAATCCGTTCCGCGTTTTGCAGAAATTCTGTGCGTGGAAAAAAAAAGTCGCCTCACCTGCTGAGCGCTCCAACATATCACTCCGCAGGGTCAGTTTATATTATTTTTACTTTACACTGGCGTTTGTAAAACCGCCAATATGTGATTTAAAAATACATTCTAGTGTTATTATGAAGAATAACGACATGCGTTTCTGCGTGAGAGGGTGTCGTTCCTTTGAGTGCCGTGCTTAATGTTGTGGCACTATTTAGCATGGTGTCGCTCGCAGGGCGTGATTCGGTTACACTCAAATATGGCTACCATGGAGTCAGAGCTACAACTTTAATATTTGTACTAATGCAAAAAACGTAAGGTTTTGCGTCATTCTCCGCTCTACAGTCGCGTCGAATTACCGTTTTTTGCGTGTACACATTGTGAATACCCAGGCAAGGAGATCATCTCGATGTGTTAATAAAGTATTGGTCGAAATTGCAGCTTGCTCCGCGAGCTGATCGAAATCGTCAGGATTGAAAGCTCGAAAGCGAAATCTGCTTTCGGTTTCTCCTCATTTGAGGATCTTTTTGGCTGTTTTCCCGAATGTGGCCCGGGCTGGGCTCCTGTCATCGCCTCGCAGGAGCTCAGATAGCGTTAGCGGTCGGTAGGGCTTGTTTTCGGATGAGGGATGTAACCCGTGAGGATTTGGCGATGTGGGATGAAGCGGAATAAAGAAAAGTGATCCGTTCAAACCGAAGGAAAGCGGCCGCTTTCTGCCTCTGGATTAAACATTGTAGGTTTTCTGTATCTAAAAGTGGATTTTACTGGAATACGTGTAACAGATATCGCTTTGTCACGCTGGCTTATTTTCCTGAGGAATAGTGGTGTATTCCTCCCCAACCCCCCAGCGCCACAAACACTAAACAAAAGTACTGTATGTCACGTATATGACGGTTCTTGTCATGAAGGAAATAAATAAAAATTGCTAGGGTCAAAGAGGTAAGTAAATAAAGATCGACGAGTGTGTTGTGTGTTTCTCTTTTGTCGTTTCTGTCGCCTTTCTGCAAGCGAACACTTCATTTCGATCGAGTGTGCAGCTTTTCTTCATCTTATATTATCGCTAACCTCCTTATTTGCTATAGAACCGTCAAAATACGCTTAAAAACGCCCTGCATCTTTACTGTCCACTGCCTTTAAGGGGTCGTTATATGATTCCCGCTTGGATAGGCGACTCCAGGCTTGAGTAATGTTTCCAAGTTAATCAGCCGGGCTTCAAGGCCTCTACTGTATCCACTTATAGCCTTTCTTGCGCATTTACAGTCATATTTCCACTCTAACATCATCTCATCTAAGTTGACATCACTTTGAAGGCGATTATCATCGTAAATGTTGCGTCTTTGGACAGCAGCGATACTTGGCGTGCAGGTAGGTTTAGCCTTTGGACTCCCTAAAGAGTTCAAACACGTCTCTCTCCTTCAAAGTAGCTGGCTTGTTCTTGGTTTTTCCATTTTATAAAAAGTGTTAAGTTTGGAAAACGTTGGAGTATTTCATGGCATGATGGTATTATTGGCACCCTGCGTACGCAAGGCTCTGAAACAAAGCTCTGGAGACAACTGAACAAAGGCAAAAAGCTGGACATGCCCCCTCATGTGAAGAAGCACTTGCTTTGTGTGCTTCTGTTGTTTCACTAAGGCTGTCCTTCTGGTTCCTGCATGTGTTGTGATATCAAATCATTTCCAGCACATCTTTGTGTGAGGTATGCATTGCAAGGACAGTGTTCAGAAGTATTTATGCATTTGATTGACCCACTCTCTAGTTAAGTCCTGTATACATGGCTGATTGAATGTTCCTTCATCATTGCATAGATAGATGGAGACATTAGAGATCCAATTAACACACATGGATAGATAGGTCTTTAATGGTCCTCATTGGAAAATTCAGGTACAAACAGTTTTTTTTTTCTTTTGATTGAGCTTACCCTTAGAATTATTATTGTTGGTATAAGTTAACATAGTCAAGTTGAATTGAGTATTGTATTAAATAACTTGTTGCTTGAATTTAACCATTTAGGTTAGATGTTACCACATCAAGTAAATTTGATGCTACTAGAGAAATTTTTACAGTATGTGTAGTTTCATAGAGTTTATGTAGCTTGTTATTGAACCCAGTAGGAAATTCAGGTGCAAGATTGCAACCGTATCAAATGTAGACCGCAAATATTCACAAATAAACATTAATGCAGTTAAAACACAAATGTGAACACATTAGCTGGTGCTGCTACCATGTTGTGAGTTAGAAAAACCTGGTTATGAACAATGTTCTTACATCTGTCAGAACTTAAGTGAAAACTTGAAATTGCATGTAGAGATACAAAATTTGCAAATTGTGTTGTAAAATGAATTTAAAGACTAATATAAAGTGGCATCATTCTGTACTGCTGTTTAATTGAGTGAAGAGAGAGAAAGGTTCAAAGGCCCGTATCCTTTTGTAACCTTTAACCTTTTATTACATGTAGCTTGTTATTTTGTCTTTTTTATTGACTTAGTAATACCTCTTGAGAGGTTTGGAAATCCTTTGCACTTGCAACGATTATGCAGATGTTAACTATGGGCTGATGATTGCTATGGACTCAGTAAACCATTGTCTTTATACTTCTGGTCAATATGCTGATATTTTATTTTCTGTTAAAGACCTCATGATATCAGAATTGGAGTTTTGGCAACTTTTAGTTCATGTTTCATTTACTCTTGGTTGTCAAAATAAACAGCATTTTTTTTTTTTTTTCTGAAAAAAGGACTGAGAATATTGATGAGTCATCCTGCACTGAAGGGCGTATACAAATGTTTATCCAATCAAATGCTCTCTAGAATGATAATGTCCATGCCCCAATATCAACATTAGATTTGTTTGAGATTCATCAGTGCTGCTTAGGCCGATCGGTGTGACATCAAAGTACCGTGAGCTATTCAAAAGCATAAAAAGTCATCTGGTCTCCAATCACTCTTGCCATATTTTGATGTCATATGCCAATCGGTCTGCACAGCGCCTATGCATCTCCAACAAGCCTTTTTACTAGCAATAGCATGTAGCAACTCATGCATCTCAGCTGTGATGTAAACTAAAGCCTACTGGCTGTTTAAAAATAGGAGACAGTTTCTTCGATTTATCCTCCCTCAGCTTCCTGTTTCAGTAGGAAATCAACACGAAAGAAAAATGCATTCGCCAAGCCATTTCATGAGGTCTTTAAATGGCTACCACAGACAATGTGTACGTACGCAATAATGGCAATGCACACAGCCTCATTGAAGGCTTGACTCAACCATGTGAGATCTAATTGTTTACTTAAGGCAGGATACAATGAGAGCAGCACAGGGAGGGATCCCACGTAGTTCCCGGAAAAGACAGCATCCCGTTGGCAGTATGCCTTGTCAGCTGAGTGGACAGGTTGGCAGAAGCACCATGCAGAGCAGGCGCAAGGGTCAGCACTGGGGATCCAGCAGAGCAACGACTAACAATATGCACAACATTCAGAAAGAATACAAAAACATGACCGAAACTTGGTCTGTCACCTACAACTGTGTTGCATTTACTCTATATTAGAGCATGGAGGCCCATGTACTTCATGCTGTGCTAATATGTCAAAAGTAAAAAATGATAGATAGATATTTCAAGAACTAAACTTCCCCTTTGAAAATCACATAACTGATAATGATTCCGATTTTTAAAAAAATATATTTTTCCCTTTGAAATTAAGAGAAAAATGTGTAGCCAAAGTCTAAGGGGTTTTTTGCTCCGGTATCTAATGCAACCAATAACAAAACAGCATTGTGAGGATTGTTTTTATTGGAATTAATAAGGTGTGCTAACACCTGTTTTGACAAATTTTCATGGTGGTTCAGTTTTGAGTTGGACCCCTTATTATGAGCAAATCATGATACGAGCTAATTAAAATATTGTTTAAGGATTAAGCCCAGGTATTATTTTCTCCTCTGGCATTACCAGTGTTTAATAAAATCAGAATTAAAACCTCACTGGTTGGAGAATGTTGTGTTTTAAAGGTGTGAAGCTGCTGCAAAGCTGGAAAAACTTGCTGTATTGAAAGCTTTCTTGGAAATGTAGCATTTTGTGATAGTCTACATTGTAGCATACAATTATATGTTTTCTAATATATTACTTATACATAATTTTTCTCACAGAATGTCATCAGAGGAGAAAAGTCTAGACCCCTCTGACAAAGGACCCTCGCCACCTCCTAGCAGCTCTGGGGCCACTCCCACTGGAAGTCCGGCCCCCACAGATAAGCGGCCCCGAGGCCGCCCTCGTAAGGACGCGTTATCCACGGCAACACCACTTCCAGCTGTGCCCAGACAGAGAAAGAAGTAAGTTCAATTAAACTTCTGAATTGCTGTCATTATTAATCTAAATTGGAAGTCTAAATGTCTTCAGAAAATGAGGATCATTGGTCCTAAAAGTGAAGAATAGTATGATCTTATGAAATTCATCCTGTTGGTCAAACTTTGTGTCTATACTGGAAACAAAGTAAACTTAAGGCTGCCAATGTTGATGACATTAAAGCTGCGTGTCACCTCAAAATGTTCACCAACCACGAACCAGCTGGTTGTGAGTTTGTGGTTAGACTTCAGCAACTTTGTGTCCCATTTTATTTTGAAATGGAGGTCCATTGCTGTCCATTGGTGGGTTGTTTTTGAATTCCAAAAGAATTTTGTTCATAATTTTATTATTTGTTCCAACATCTTATATATAGGAAACTTTAAAAAACAAGAGGTTATTTAAATGAGTAGGTCAGAACAGAAACATCACAAACTGCCATTGGTGTAATGGTCAAAGTCAACATGTCATAATTTAAGAAAAATGGGTGTTATGTACCGGAATAAAGCAAGGTGGTTAGAAGAGAGAGTTTGAAAGGCAAAAGATTACTGATGAAGCTGTTTCGGTAGCAGAGCAAGTTACTTTTAAAAGGAAAATGTTGATATGTAAATTTATTAGAATTTAATTTTTTTTATTTATTTATTTTTTTACATTTACATGACCTTTGCTGTCAACTAATGCTGATTTAAAGTTCATCTTTAAAAACACCATAATTTAATAATACTGTTTTAAATGCAATTTTCAGCAAATCTTCATTCATCATACTGGTGTGATGCCAAAATTCACTAGTGGCCTTTAAATCGATTTTAGTTTTTAGTATTTATTTTTTTTAATTATAAAAAAATCACTAATCAGTATTAGCCAAATTTTCAATATTGCATGGTGCATCCATATAAAATAATATTTCAGATGCATGCTAAAAATAACGTGGAAGGGTTAGCAGTGCAGCACATCGCAAATAGAAAGTGAAATAGGGTGCAGTGAGGACACTTTCCATCTTTGTTGATTTATACTGAGAACATTCTAGTTTTGATGCACCGCTCATATCCAGTGTTGACATGATGCAAAAATTTGATTCATGGATTAAATGATTAGCTTTCCTCCTATGCAACAAGCCATGCATTTGACCAGTTTAGCTTCATGGACACGTGACAGTGGAGACCTTCTCACCGGCTCTGATATGTCTCTCTGACAGTCAGCTTTGAATGACGGTGCGTTCAATTAACCCCTCTGAGCCCTTAGGCTATTTACCCATAGAACACATCAGTTCCCCTAACGAGAAGCACCTGCTTAGAGTTTACCTGACTGGCAGCATAATCCAGGGAGGGGCTTCAGGCTCACCAGAAGCTATTGAATGTACAGGAGCAGTTATTGAACGGTAATCCTGGCAGACTTCCTCTGTTTCACATCTACATTTGAGAAGAGTATGTGCATCTTTCTTGCCTTGGATAGCAATCTAAATGGAGAGGAGGCACTTGGCATTTTTCCTGAGGGGATTAATTATATAGGAGTCTTTGAAGTGAAAAGCACAGGTGCCCCTGCCAGCTTAGGAGCTTACTATGTGTGTGTAAGGTGTGATGGCAGTGTCTGCAACTGGGAACGGTCTAGTGCAAGGTGCTTTTCATTAATAGATCTCACAAAATCCATATTCTTCATAAGAAGAACAGCCAAAGAGTACCTACTACTTACCTTTCAAATATCTAAAACTATTAATGTGCTCTTGTACTTAAGTAAAACAGTTGAAATTACTACACTTTCAAAAAAAATGGCAAAAAGTGTACATTTAGTGGTACAAAAGGACGCCAAAGGGATACCATTAAATTACACATTACTACAATTCTTGTAAAATTATTACATTATTTGTCAAATTATTTAATTAAATAAAATAAATGGTTAAATTAATTAAGGTATTTGTAAATTCAGGTTTATAATTTTTTTTGTTTTTGTGTTTTTTTTTTTGTTTTTTTGCATTTTGCATATGCAACATATAACATATTGCTTCAAAGTGTTTTTACAGATAATCGTATCTCAGTGACCTGAATGTTATAAATTCTTATTGTTTACAAGAGGAAAACATGACCTAAGTGAAGTATTTATTTTAATACTTAATAGACATTATAATGCAAAATAAATAAATTAATAATAATAATAATAATAATAAAAATAATAATTAAATCTGGTTTAAATTTCCAACAAAAATAAAAGTCATTATGAAATTAACCATGATGATAGGGTGTTGTGTGTGGTTGCTATGCAGTTGCTAAGTTAATATGAGGCTGTTTCTTCACAGTGTTATAGCCCATGACAACAAATCCAAACCCAAGTATGAGATTCCATTCAGTGTAAGTCTGGAGGTTTATTCACCCATCTTATCATTCACCAACGCTTAGAGAAATAATGGCATTCTTCTCCTCAACAAGCCACATGGTTTGAGGTGTCATCCAAGTCTGTATCACAAACAGTGTGGGAAAGATTACACATTTAATATTCAGTATTATATGTTGGTTGAAATCCTTAATTGTTAATAATAGCAATAGTGCTGCTTGCCTTGGCGACCAAAAGGAATTCTTTAGTTTATTGTTTTACAGTCCCTTTTGTTGCTTGCTTTAGTCAGTTTAGTGGATCTCTAAGGGTTCGATTGAATTTTGTCCCATGTTTTTGAGGGAAACCATTGGGTCTGTTTGCATCACGTTTAAAAATCCATTCCATAAAACTCCACTCCAGATTTTATACTGTAATCCTGCATTGGCTCTACTTTCTAAAACAGTTTTTTTTTTTTTTTTCCCCCTCTGGCTCTCTCTCTGTATGGTGGGATCATGGGGATAAGTTATAGGTCTCTGGGCTTGGGGGTTGGGTGCCGAGCACGCCTAAATGGACCGTGCATTACTGTGTTCTCCTCTTTTCGTTTTGCAAACACATAGACCAGTGCCTATGTGTATATATGCACAAATATACCAAACCTCAAATGCATGTACTGCATGACAATTTTTATCTTAACGGTGACATTTAATGCTGTGCAGAGCCAACACAGGGTTTTAAAACAAACAACGTAAGCATTACGTAGTGACACATGACTGGCAGTTGCAGGTGGAGGCTAGATGACATCATAACTGTCAGGCTATGATGTTATTCTTGAATGAGACCAAGGTTTAGTATTTAAAGTCATTAAATCAGTTATTAGAATTGTCATGATGCCATATTCTTCAGTTTTTTTCTCATTGAATGCTGTTTCTCTTGATCCCATTATGGAAGTAAATTGGTTTGCAGATGGGATTTTTAATGTTGGCTTTAAATTAATATCATTTTAAAATGAATGCATTTAGCAGATGCTTTTATCCGAAGCAGCTTACACTGCATTAGTGCATTCAAAGCAGGTTTGATCAGCTCATGCATTCCTTGGGAATCAAACCCATGACTGTGGTGTTGCTAGCACATCGCTCTACTGTTTGAGCTATGGGAAAGCTATTCAAATATTCTTCCATTTGTTCGTTTACATTCATAAAGACCATTCATAAGTAGGACATTTTCATGTTTCCTCATCCAGACAGAGTTCATGTTTGGCTGTCTGGGAATCGTGATGCATATTTAATCCTCTGTCTACTATAGAGTCGTCTTGGGTTTGGGCGTTAACACGGTTCATTTCTGTGGTGCCTCCATCCAACCCATTTGAATAGCTGATGGTTTACTCTAAAGGTACATGGACCAAACAAATCGATCCTAAAGTGCATTGAATGACCTGTCGGAGCTGTATTAGCTTCATTGTGTGGCACAGGGGTGTGCTAAATTAGCATGTTTGTGTTATATGTGTACTAAATGATTTCCTCTGGAAATCACAAAGGAATATGTTACTGGCTACCTTGGTGCTCAGCTTACAAACGCTTTTGTCCTCTGACAAGAGTCATTTGAACTAGACACATTGAGCTCAGGCTCCAGTGGTGATACGCTTTGTTTACTTACTCATATAGGCTCATGCAAATGGCTGGCCATATTACAGCCAATAAATATTTCAACAGTGAAGCTGTATGTAGCATTTCAATTTTTATTTTTTTTTAAATATACATGTCTATCCTCATGATAATGGGATTATTTTGATTGATTATTATGTTGTTATAAACAGATAACTCATTGTCATTTTGTCTCTCACAGCATCATATATGAGATGAGCCAGTGACATTAAAATGTAAACGCATTATAATTTTTTCTTCCTATTTATATTTTGGTGGCTTAATGCAAGTAATATTCCATATATGCCTTGGTTTTTTGAATAAAATACATTATTGTTACAATTCAGTTGGTTAAGAGATGATGTACTGGCATGTAATTCTGCAATGCCAATTTTTACTTGCATTTTGTAATGTTCAAGTTCATTTATGTCAGCTCTTTTGAGATTATCAGTATAAACCGATAGGTTTTCCTGCTTGGTTGATTAACAAAAATATGTCATTTACTGATAGCTTGACAAATTTGAGTAATACACAATTTCTGCGTTATGCTTTTTGGTTCATTTTTAGATAATATTGATTTAGTATTTTATATAACTGTGCATGTGCATATATTTATTTTAGTTCAGTTAAGTTTCAGTAAGTTGTTTTATGTTATTATTATAATTTTATTGCATTTATTTATTTGGTTGTGTGTTGATATTTTATGTATTTTGATTTGGCCTAGACGACGTGTCTGCATCCAGTAAAATTACAAAAGTCATTTTATATACATAGGAAGCATATTAAATGCAACTCAAGTGTCGAATTCACTGCTTCAAATAACTTTTGTGAAAATAAAATGTCAAAATATGAGTGAAATAAAGTTCCATTGTCATTCAGTGTTACATATATATTTATGTAAAAATGAAACAACATACATGTGACCTGTACTTATTAAAATACATTGTAAAAATAATAATAATAATAAAAAAAAGGATCATACTAAATTTTATTATATTTTAAATTGTTTAAAACGCCTTCCCAACAAATGGGTAAAACCCAGTGGATTGAAGGATAGTGGCAAAGATTGATAAAGATTTAAGATGACAATTTGTTTTTGAGGGCTGCACTGTGATCCTATATTTTATTTATGTTGGTGTATGTGTATATATATATATTCACCACTGGATATATTAAAAAAAAAACAAAAAAAAACTGGTCGACTAATTTCAACTACTTTTGCTCCATGTGTGTCTGTAACCTCTAGGGTGAAATCCCTCCGCCCCTTTGTCAGCGTTCAGCCTTGTTAACTGTGTGGTATAGGAAGTCATTTGCAGGGAGGAGTCATTTTTGGCATGGGACAGACTGCGATTTCTCTCTCCAGTGGCACTGGTAATTACCCATCCATCCCTCACACTCCCTCCTTACTCCAGCCCCAGAGAGGGGCAGGCTTCTCTTTCAACTCTGCTTGTCGTACCTCCTCCGTCTTCAAACTGTGAGACTTTAATTTGAATGCCTGACAATTATCACCCTGATGAAGTGATACATAGATCAGACAAGAAGAGCCCCCCGCGGGATTCTGACAGCCATGGATCTTTACTGCGCATTTGTGGGCCGGATGTGTAGAAATGGATGTTTGGCTGAAGATGGATGTGTGTTTGTTCTCAGTTGGGGGATCGTGACCAAGAATGGGTCGCAGGACTGTTTTATTAGTGTTACAGACAATAGGACTGCGCAATATGTGTATGTTATAGGATTGGGAATATGTTTGGATTGAGAATGAATTTTGGATTTTTTATGGAGTGGATTTTCATCACACTGCGAAGAAAACTGGGCAGCCAGTGGGATTTGTGCTTTTGGTCACATGCCCAGAGCATTCGTGTTGTTGTGAACAGGCCTTTAGAAGCCATGATTTACAGCCTCATGTCGTTTGGTTAAGAAAAACAACCATAAGAATCAAATTTTACATCATAAAACTTTTTGATGAGGCTATAGGAAACAGAAGTATTCTGAGGTCAGATGACAGCATCATACAAAATGTGAAAAACTCCAGAGCTCTTTAAGTTCATGACCACAACAAATTAAGCAACATGACCGAAAGGAAGTGTCAAACTAATTTCACACGCATGAGTTCGAACTAGAGGGGTTTTTGGTCAGTGCAGTAAAGCCATTAAATGGTCACAGTTTATACCTAGTTTATGGTGGACTGGAGAAGCCTAAATGCCGGAATGATGCATATTCAAGTAACTAAATTGACTATGTATCTGTCAAGCATTTATTGCAAAACTCCTAGTTAGGGTTGGGTATCATTTGAATTTTATCAATTCTGATTCCGATTCTGCTTATCGATTCCAATTCTTATAGATTCTCACTTTCGATTCCAATGTGGTTAAAAAAAAAATTAAGTCAAACATTTAGATATCAAACTTATTTATTCTGTCTCTTTTTGCTAAACATTTAATTGCTGCATAAAACCATGAACAAAAATCAGCAGGCTACATAAAAACTGGACTCAATTAAAAGCTGTTTGTGTGCAAAAAAAGAGCTGCACAATTCTAGATATATTGAGACTTTTTTTTTTTTTTTTTTTTTTTTTAATGGAGGTTGTAGTTCTCTCACAATTCTGAAGAAAATATATTAGACAACTAAACAAAATCTCATGGAATTTATGAATAGAATGAATCAATTACTCACTGAAGATATCACCTCAAAATAAACAAAATAAAATTACATTTAAATAATAATAATAATAATAATAATAATAATAATATTTTTTTTTAATGAATCTAAATAGTAATTCTCATTAGATTCCCAATACTTTTATACACATTTTATTTATTTATGCAAAATTTACTAGTCTGTCTTTCACTGTACTATCCAAAAGGCAAAAGTTCAGAAATAAATCTTAAAAAAGTGTTAGTAACAAGCATCACTAAGTATGTGAAACGTTTGAAAATCTTTATTCTACGGTACGTTATAAAAGTAGGAGATGGTCCATTAACCAAAAAATAAATAAATAAATAAAAATCAATAGGAAAAGCTATCACTCTCTGGCTATATGGTTAAAAACAACTCTGTTAAATGTGTATGTGTGTTGGCTCAGTAAGCCTGAAAAATATCCCTTTAGTGTCTGATTTAAGCTAAAGAAATGTATCAATTAAGGTTACCACTGTAAGAATTCCTAATGTAAAATGTATTATTTAAATATAGTCTTGAAAAACTTGAAATTTCAGTCTTACCATTCAAATAAATAGCAGCTGTACTTGCATGGCTGGAAAAAGCTGCCGGGGTCATATCCAAGATGGCCACCAAATGAGCTGCCTTCCCATAGAGGTATTTTTACAGCTTTACTGTTACTGTAAACCCACAGCGGAACTGTGAATGTGTGTATACGTGCTAACGGTGTGTAAATGTTTTAGGGAAGCAACATATAAACATATATAACCAGCTTCACATTTCAGCCATTGTTCTGTTGTAGATGCTGTTGAAACAATGGCCGACTGTGAGGCACTGGACCACCGACCCAATCTCACGAGAAAACCTGTTTTACAAAGTGGCCATTTAGTATGTAACATGATTTTTTCCCACCCCTAAACCTAACCGTCAGTGGACTTTAAGCAGATTGTACAAATGAAATCATGTAAAATCACCCAAAAAAGCGCTTGAAACTGTTGCGAATTGCCATGAGAGTGTGTTGGACCACCCAGATATCTTAGTCACTGTTAATGTAACTGCTCTCTTCAGAGGCTCTCTTCCAATGGGCTGCATTAGATGTTAGTATGTTGTAGTATGTTCATATTGTCCATCAGATACTGTGCTCTTGAGTACTGCTTGTTCTGAAAGACTGGAGCGTCACGAAGCACCATGGCAACAGCTTCAGACCGCGCTCTTTCTGAGGGCAATCATGACACAGTCCATTGAAAGGGTGAGGGAAAAAAGAGAATACTTTATTGGCATCAGTAAAGGGATTTAAGTAATGAGATTTGCATTTCTATCTGTTCTTTCTGAAAACAAAGGTGGATTTTACTGCATGAATCAGTGTCATCATAAATAAGGGAACAATGAGCTCTTCAAACGACACGGAAAACAGTAAAAATAGTGGTAGGATTGGTTGTGCTCAAGTTCTCCTAACATCAACTCTTCTGAAAAGATTCCCGGTCAATCAGGCATTGACAAATAATAACCTTTGTGTGTATAAACATGAGTGCTGGTTCTGCACACCAAGAAAACTCCAGCAGGAATCTTTGAATTGGTCCTGGCTGATTTCTGTAGCTGGTGAAGCAGGTTGACTGAGGAAGTCTTGATGCTGGTTAAAGACAAGATAAAATTAAATTTGTTCCTGTTTACTTAGTTAATATATGTTCTAGGTCTAATTGTGCACAAGTGTTGTTATGGAAGCCTGTTTTCACCTTAGAGTGAGAAAAAAAAAAAAAAAATTAAATAATTAAATGAAAGGTACATTACTGTTCAAAAGTTTTGAGTCAGTAAGATTCTTTTAAATAATTTTTTCAGCAAGGATGCATTAAAATGTTCAAAAGTGACAGTGAAGACTTTGGAAACCTGTTGCCCCCATGTAATAATAATATTAATACAAATAATAATAATGATTATAATAAATATTAAAAAAAAAAAATAATTAAAACATAAATTAAAAAAGGTAATTGTTGCTTTTTATCTCACAATTCGGACGACTTCTTGCAATTTCGAGACAAAAGTCACAATTGTGAAATGTCGCAAATACTACTTTTTTATTAAAAGAAAAAAAAACCACAGAATTGCAAGAAAACTAAGAATTCCAAGAAAAAAGTTACATTTGTGAGATATAACTCAGAATTCAGAAGTGCAAGTAACAAAGTTCGAATTGTGAGAAAAGTCACAATTACATTTCTTGTTTTGTTTATTTATTTATTCATTTATTTTAATTATGAGGTGGAAATGAGTTTCCATAGAAAACTTTTACATTGTTACAAATAATTGTATTTCAGAAAAAAAATGATTTTTTTTTTTATTATTTTTTTTTACTTTCTATTTATCATCATCAAAGAGCCCTATAAAAAAAATCCACAATAATATGAAGATATGAAGCAGCACAACTATTTTCAATATTGGTAGTAATAATAAATGTTACTTAAGCTGCAAATTAGCATATTAAATGCTAGAAGCTTTTTTTAATTTTTTTTAACTGACCTCAAACTTTTGAACAGTACTGTATTGGGGATTTTATATCTTGCGAAGTGACTTTATTCCTCACAATTGTGCTTTAAATGTTATATTTTTTATTCTGAGGTGGAAATGGAAATGCCTAAGTTCTTATCCAACGTCTCCAAGCCCTCTCATTTTTCATTCCCTCCAATCACCTGCCATACAGACCATTTTCTGCTGTTCTGGTTGGACTGTTATTTTCCTTTCAAGATGCATGTATCCAGCAAAGCTTTAAAACCATAAAAGTTTATTTCATTGTATTTTAAATGTTCATGCTTTTTAATTATTCCAAAAAGGCTTATTATTGTGCGATTACAGCTCACACAAACACAGGATGTAGCGCACCGCTTAAATGCTCACATATGCCATGCACGGACCAAACCTGATCTGACTGGACGCTGCTCGTGAGAATGAGTCACCAAGAAGATGAAACCCGGTTGAGTGTGTAATCTAGGTTTTAGAGCAGGGTTGTGTATCCGCCCTCAGGGCTTCTGAGTAAATACGGAAATGACATCTTCATGAAGCTCATCTATTGAGCAGCAGCTTTAATGAGAGGTCTCGCACCCGTTACTTCCCCCTCAGCGCACGTAAACAAACGTGCCCACACACAAACACACGGTTTTCACAGGGCCGCCCCACCCTCGCCCGGGGCAACGGACACTCGGCGACAGCTGGCACTGTATTTAACTAATTCACAATCAACCAATCTTCCCTCAAGCAAGCGTGCTAATGAATGTCTCTTTCTCAGGAATCGGGGGCGAGGAAAAGCTCTGGTGGAGGATGAAGACAGCACAGATGGAATGGAGACCGCAGAAACAGGAAGCACACAGGAGACAGGTAACTGCAGCCCTCTTTTCCTTGGTTTCTTTCCCACTCTTTTCTTCTCTCCTCCCCCACATATACCCTGTTTAAACGTCTTTTCCTGTGTCAGTCTTTTCTTTTCAGCCGTCACATCCCCCTTCCTCAAGAGTCAGAGAGTGAGGCTGCCTCTCCTCTGAGGCAGTTCCAATGATAAACAAAATCACAATGTGGAGCCCAGAATTGATTTTCTTTCCCAGCTGCGCAGTCAATCTAACTCAAACCTTGGACGGCCGAGGAGGAGCTTTCGAGAGGCTCGGCCGTCCACACTCCTTGAGCAGGATTGATGAGATTTTCGCCCGTCTCCACATGGCTCCGCTCTCTAGCTCTAATTGAAAGGATTTGACTCCAGCCACAGCCTTTCTGCTCTGGAGTCGCCCCAGCACCTCTCAAAGCATGTGATTGAGGTTCGCGGCAGCCGCTGGAGGCTAATGCCCGCTGAAAGCCTTTTAAAATCTCATCTTGTGCATTTTCCTCTCATTTTCTTGGCCCTTTTGCCTGCTCGTGGTTGCCCACTTTCTGTTGACGGTATGATGTACGTTCAGGTTCACAAGCAGATTAATTACTTGTTTTGGCTGCAGTTGTGTTTATAACACTTAGCTTTAGAGGGGTTTGCAAATTAGTGTTATTTTGTGAAGGTCATTAGTATGACCGATTTATATTCTTACTCCTAACTCTTATAGGGGTCATGAACTGCCTCTGTTTTTATTTTGTACTGTGCTCTGAGGTCCACTTACAATGTTATCAATATTTTTACATCAAAAAGCATTTTCTGTCCTGTTTTTGACCCCCCTCATCAGAACGCTATGTTCGAATAGACATGGCAGATTGTAGACTCGGAAGTAAACACTCACTGTTATGATTGGCTAACGTTGTGTATGTTTGACAGCCTACGTCCTTCACTGATGGACTGCTGTGTTTTAGGTTAAAAATGCATAAATACTCATATCAAGTGATCAGTTTAACAGACAAAGCAATAGTGATCACATAATGAAAACAGGTACTCACGCTTGTGTGCTGAGACATTTACTGCTGGATCCAGTGTAGTCAGCACAGCATCATCATTTGGTCTCAATCTTTCTGAAAGTCCCGCGTCGAATTTTTGTGTGTGTTGGTTATTATGATTTCAGTGAACTGATTTTTATATAATGAACTGGACTGTCTAATGCCACATCTGCGAGAGACGCACAAAGTGGCAACCAGAAACAGTCTTGTTACTGGAATAGCTGCGCAAAACACGTCATCCGTCAGACTTTTGAAAGCTCCAGGGCTTTAGTTAAAACTACAGCTCGTACTTCTGCATTTTTCTATCACCAACTCGCTGACAACTCACTGAATGTCATAGTCGGACAAGTTTTATTGAAAGTCCATCTCGCCAGTGCTGAATTACACCTATAAGTATCACTACTTTTAGTTACTCTCCAATGCTGCAGGAACCCACAACATTTAGCACCACGAAAGTGAATTTATCATGCTTTTTGTCTTGTCTAAAACCTGAAGTAGTAACACTGTACGAATACAGTCTGTTTTTGTATTTATTTAAAATATAGGCCATTTTTCATAGTTGGATTAGTTGAAACTGTCATAGTAGTTTCTTCATTCGTTCTGTGGAGTCTGCGTGGAGCTGTAATAGCCAGGTGAATTGTCTTGACACTGCCGGAGAGCTGACTCTGCCTTTGAATGTCAAGTCACTTTCACCTTGGAGGCTGGAACACCCCCCGCAGTCAATAATACGAGCTGACATCATTAAAGGTGCTGTCAGTAACTGCTTAGCCTCCTGAACCCCTGAAATAACCTCTGTGTCAAGGTCACCACTGAAGTAAATGGCACCATAATTATGAAAGACCCTTCAGTACCCAGAACTACTCAAGATTTTTTTTAAAAAGAAGTGCTGCTTCTTGGAGGAAGCTGTCAGCCTTTTCATTCTTTTTCTCAAGTGCTGTTCTAACTACATTTTTACTTTTTCTAAAGAAAATGTGAGCGATGTTTGCCTGTACAAAAACAGTGATGTTTAGTTGCTAAGGTGTTTTTTGCATGTTGCTGGTCTTTTGCTGAACATTTCTAGGGTGTTCTGAGTGTTTAGCAAATTGGTATTCAGATGCTAACAGTGTTTTTAGCACATTGCTATTTAAGGTTTTCTGAGGTTTGAGTGTGTTTAGCATATCACTATTCAGTTAAAGTATTCTTCGTAGTATGTTTTTTCGCATGTTGCTGTTTAGTTGCTAAGGTGTTCGCATGTTGTTATTTAGTTTATAGGCTTTTCTGATTATATTTAGCATGTTCTTACCATTTCTAGGCTAGTGTTTGTAACATTGCTATTCAGACATTATAGTATTCTTATTGTTTTTAGCACGGTGATTTTTAGTTGCAAAGGTGTTCTGAGTGTTTTAACATGTTGCTATTCAGTTTATAGGGTGCTTTTAGCATGTTCCTATTTTTCTAGGGTGTTCTGAGTATTTAGCATATTGCTATTCAGATGCTAACAGTGTTTTTTTAGGGCATTGTTGTTTGGTATTCTGAGCTCTGAGTGTATGTAGGGGAAGTTGTGGCCTAATGGTTAGAGAGTTGGGCTTGTAACCTAAGGTTGCCGGTTCGATTCTCACACCGGCAGGAATTGAAGGTGTGGATTGTGAATGAACAGCACTCTCTCTGCCTTCGATACCATGACTGAGGTGCCCTTGAGCAAGGCACCGAACCCCCAATTGCTCCCCGGGCTGCCCACTGCTCCGGGTGTGTGTTCACGGTGTGTGTGCGTTTGTTCACTATTCACTGCTGTGTGTGTGCACTTGGATGGGTTAAATGCAGAGCACCAATTTCGAGTATGGGTCACCGTACTTGACAATACGTCACGACTTTCACTTTCTTTAGCATAACACTATTCAGATGCTAAGGTATTTGTGGTTGTAATGCTTTTTTTTTTTAGCATGTTGCTATTAGTTGCTAAGGTATTTCGATTGTTTTACCATGTAGCTTTTCTGAGTGTTTTTCTGCATTTCTTACCATCTCTAAGTTGTTCTGAGTATTTGTAGCAAATTGCTAGTTTTTTAACATATTGCTGTTTAGTTTCGATGGAGTTGTTATTAAGTTTATAGGCTATTCTGAGTGTGTTTACCTCATTCTGGGCTGTGCGATATTGAAGAAAAATGTGATATGCGATACCTTGGTAAATAATGCAATATTCAATATGTGATACAATATTGCTTTAAGTGTGTGAAATCAATTTATATTATATTTAAACAATTTTAAAAACTAAAAATTATATAATCAATGTATATGTTTCACATTCTTTTTTGGAAAAGAAAGCATCACTACAACTTCTGTGACCAGCAGTGTTTTAGCATTACCTAAGCAATGTCACAAATCTAAAAAAAACAAAAAAGACCCAAAAATACAAATAAGAAAACAGTGCTTTAACTTTAAGACAGGCTTACATTAGATATATTTAACAGTAGCTTTCAAGAAACAATACAGAAACTTAATAATCAAATGTAAAACTAAAACACTGCATAGTCTCCACATGAATTAATATACATTGATTCATAATAAAACTTCAAGGAGCTGTTTTCTGCAACTTATTGCACTTAATAACTTTTTTTAACGTCAAGCAATTCACGTAAGTAACAGTCGCATGCCAAGTCTATTCTCTGCTATATGCATTGACCTAAAACATAACTTTTCGCAACAATTAGAAGTAGCCTATTATTAAAATAATAATTCAGATATCACATGCCATTGCGATATGCATATTTTACCGTCTCTTTCAGCTTTGGGGATTTTTCAGCCATTTTATCATCCAGCTAGTGGAAATAACTGATCGCTTAGAAAAATAGTGGCACATCTCTTCAACAACTATTCAGTTTATAGGGTCAGTTTACGTCTTTGGTACAAATGTTATGGGATGGCTTGTTGAAGTTTAATGCCAAGCACCTACGTTTTGCTCAAATCCCTATCATAAGTATAAGCATTGCTAATAATGATGCTTTCCTTAACAAAATCCAGTAACTAGTTTTCTTTGCATATTGACCCTAATTTGTAGTGTCTGTTGTAGTTCCATTGAAGCCCTCTGCGATTAGACTGCAGTGGATGAGATGAATACAGGAGGTGGTTGACTGCAGCTGTGGTTTCAATGCGGTCTATTTTAGACCACAACTAGATCTCGTCTTAGTCACCGGTGACTCACACCTCTAATTGTCCACATTGTGTACGTTCCGAGGTGACAGTTTTCCCAATTTCTCTCTTATTAACACACGGCACATGTGCTCTGCATATTTCCCCATAAATCAAAAAGGTTACTTGTTTGCATTTGAAACAGCGAAACCAAAGATCCTGGGTCTTTCTACACTTTTGTTTTGTAGGCTGCTGTTGACATTGTGCAAATCCATTGTTCACATTTCATTTGGGATCTTTAGAAGACTAAACTTATTGGCCTGAAACTGAAAGGCTGGTTCCCTGGAAACAGTTAGCACTCTTCAAAAAACTTTTCATGGATGAAAATTCATTTGAGGCAAAGGTACGCAGTCAGAGGCTATTCATGCTTGTCAGTCTCATTAGCCGAGGCTGTGACGTTCCTTTTGAGGGGTTCAACACTTACACTGACCTGGAAATCTCACCTTTCGGTTAAAAGAACCAGTTGCCTTTTTGATAAATGCATAATCTGTTTGTTTACTCCACAATGAAAATACGCATTAGCTGGACCAACTTGAAAATTACAGTGTTTTGGTGTCATTTGAGCTGAAGAAGCTGCAGTTTGGAGATTTCTGCCTTTTCTTATTAAGGTAGACATTAGCTTTGCTTGTATGCCTGTTGGAAGAAAAAGAGGGCCACTTAAAAATAAAATTTAAATAAATAAATAAATAAATTGTATTAATAAAATTTTTAAAAAATCAGTTTATCAATAAATCATTTATTTTCAAATTGACAAATAGACATATTTAAAACTATTTAAATAATGTTAAGCAAAAAAATAATGCACTAATAAATCACATGTACATGAATAGACATGAAAATGTCACAACATGCTTTTTTGAAAGTCATTTTAATGCAATCGTCATGCAGTTTAAAATGGTTTAGCAGTTTTTGTTACATTCAACTAAAATTTTCAACAAGAATTAAATAAATATACCCACTTTCTTTTAAATGTACAAACATTTAAATTATTCTTTTATACCGTGCCTTTATTGTGTACATACGTTTTTACATTGTACTTATCGTATTAATTTTAACAATACCTGCATGTAATTACATCTCTAATTCATTTATGTAGTAACATTTATAATTTCACATTTCACCCTGACCCTTAACCAACCCTTAAAGGGATAGTTCACCCAAAAATGAAAATTAAATCATCATTTGGTGAAAAACAAACCAAAATTTAACATCGTATTTAATGAATATCCTGACTTGGCCATTTGTTGTACACTGTACCTATAAAATCTTTTTCACAAGTACGTAGTAGTTAAAGGGATAGTTCATCCACAAATAAAAATTCTGTCATTAATTACTCACCCTCATGTCGTTCCAAACCCATAAGACCTTCGTTCATCTTCGGAGCACAAATTAAGATACTTTTTATGAAATCTCAGAGCTTTCTGGCCCTGCATAGAGACAGCAACACAGCCGAAAAGTTGCTTGCGTTTTTTTCAATCAGTAAATTGATCATTTGTTTTCATTTTGAAGTGGTTTGCATGTCTGAGAATGTCAGCAAGATGGCTGCTGAATGAACTGACTTTCCTAAAAGGACTTTAAACTTGCTCCAACTCTCCCAAAAGAGTATCTGAGAGCAATTAACTATCCAGGCCTTTAATGCTGTGTGTTTGAGAACTCGCTGATGTACAAGTGAAATCATGATTGGTAACATATAAATAAATGATGTCAAGTTTGTTTTAACAGCATTTCTTTTATTTTCCTCAATGTAGATATAGTAGACCACATAAATGACAAAAATTCTAAATATAAAAGATATTTTTAAATTACAGTAATCGCTGTAGTGTATAAATTCATCTTTAAATAGGTGAATACAGCAGGTGAAACACTCATGCATTTAAGGTTTAATCTTTATCTTATGTCTGTATTGGTGCAGCTGTAGTTAACATGGATGTATCTCTCCTTCTGTGTCTCTCGTCGGTCACTAAAGGGCAGCAGGAGGAGAAGGCGGGCGCCTCTGCCGTGGCAGTTTCAGCAGAGGGGGAGGAAGAGGAGCAGTCGTCATCCCCTCTTCCTGCGAGCCTTGAGACGGGGGCGGCACAAACATCATCAGCCTCTGGAGGAGCTAAAAGCAGGTCAGAGCAGCATCCTCTCGCCAGGCTGAGTCACCGCCGCCGTGGGAAGCGTGCGCATGCGGATGTGTGTGTGTGTCAGTGTGAACGTTTGTGAATGGCTTCGTGTTTTAAGCCTTTTTGGCTGTATTGCGCCTTTCTACCAAAATCTCAAAATGGAAGGTCAAACGATCAATGCCTGTTGGCACACATGTCCAAAGTATGTGTGCATGTATTACTGTTGGCTACCGTTCTGTCTTAACATGGGGGATGGGCACTTGTTCAGCTTACTAAAAGAGCATTCTGGGTAAAGACAACTGCAGTGCAGGAGCCCAGGAAGAAGTGCTAACGTGGCGCAGCCCTCCGGCTCAGAGAGTTCACTGTGTTTCTCAGAGATCAGTAAGGTGCTACGTGAGGCCAGCTGCAGTGTGCATCCTGTGTGCAGTATGCAGATTTTGTTTACATTCCCCAAATGTGCTCTATAGGTACAGTATAGAGTATTGTATCCCACAATGCAATGTGCTCAATTTGACCTTACATTTATAGTATGACACAGAAATAATATTGAGGATTTTGACATTATTGGCTATAGGTGAAAATGTTACTTCTGTGTCATTCATTGTTCAGAATAGAATATTAACTTACTGCTATTAGTAGTATACACTGCATTCAGTAAGTATACAAACAGTGGTATGTTGACCACTATTTTTTGCATATTAAATGAAACCGTAAGCATTGTGTACAATAAATATTTAAACAGAAGTATGCTACATTGTGTTTGCATCAGGGTTATTATAGTTAACTAAAACTAAAAATAATAATAATAATAATACATTTACGCTACTTGAAATAAAATAAACTTTAACTGAAATCAATTAAAATTAACTTAAATTTATTTTATTAATTTAAACTTATTTTAGGTAAGATAAACTAAAAACATTCAAAATATTAATAAAAACTAAAATGGTATCTCAATGATAGGTAAAATAACTAATAACTAATAAACTGGTTCACACGACCTCACATTGCATGTGTCAAGCTTTTTATGATCACAGCACAGGTGCAATTAGAAATTTACAAGATCACTGTATTACATTTGTAAAATGTATATAGTTACAGATTAAATAAATTGTAAATATATAAAGACATAAGAAATATATATTTTATATAGATATGTCTCTTTAATTCCCAATTTATTTAGGCATTTATGCCACACGTGTGTGTGGATGTATATGTACACAAAATACGAAAGAATACAACAAAATATACAAAAGTATATAATAATATGGCAGTGAGTGGTGTACAGTTGTCATCTTAAAAACATATCTAGTTTTTTTTTTTTTTTTTTTTTTCCTATCTGAAAAGATGTATAATGACTGTTGGTATCATATAATAGAAAAATAGTGCAGAAAAAAGAGAGCTGAAAATACTTAGTTAACTTCTCACAATAGAAATTAATTGCCAAGTCAGATGCATAGCATCCTGCTGTTGCATACTTCACATTTTAGCAAATGAAATTGGCAGTCCAGGTATTCTATGCATACTGTGCACTGTATACATACTATATACAGCAGAAATGGTAAGAGTAAGATTTTAGTATGCTATTTCAAACACAGACCTTTTTTGTAACTCATTTGATTGGACCGCCAAATAGATGGTTTGGATTAAAATCCAAAAATGCAACCACATTTAATTGCAGTTGACAAAAATTTAGCATACAACAGTTTGAAACATTTGTAGTGCGCAAATGCATGCCACGTTTTCTTTTATTAAAACAAAATGCGTTATGCAGTATACAGTATATAGCAGTCCATAGCCTTTATTGCTAGTTTGAAATCTTTTTCTTGGGTTTGTCTCTGGGTTTGTAGACATGTTCATGCACCGTGTCTGTTTGTTTATGCTCTCAGCTGAATGTGCCTCAATGTTGATGTTACACTACAAATTTAAGGTTCCCCTGCCACACGTGCACAAACACACATAAACACACAAACCCCTGTCCAAACAGTCAGCTCACCACGACCGTGGCTCTCAGACTAGACTCCAGTCCATGAAAGGCTGTTAACAGACTGAACGTTTAAAGGCTCTTTGGGACGGACTGTACTGCCCATGAGGGCCAATGATGTGGGGACCCGTTTTATATCTGATCAATATTTACTGTTTTCCTCCTTAAGCTGTGATGACAACACAACAGCCTCACTGATAAGTATTGGAGGATTTGCTGCAATGGTCAAATGTTATTTTTTTGCAACTACAATAAGTGATAGAAGATTTGACGTAGCAACATTGCAACACAAATTAATGTTTGTCCAGTCTATAGTGAATGGTGACTAGAATTGTTGTTTTCAAAATGAGGGAGTTTTTGTCTGTCATGAAGATCTGATGGTTGCGGTAGAAAGTTGTGAAGTATAGGAGTTACTCATAATATTGCCTTTCACGGTTAAATCTGTTGTGTCTAAATGCTATATTTAAACAAGTTAGCATGAAACCGTCGCCTCACTCTTATTCCAGTGAGGAGTTCTAGTTTAATTGTTGAAAATTTTCCCGTTTTCAGGGAGTGTGAAAATAAAAAACACAGCATGTGTGAATTCTAACACTCCCACATACTTATTAGTAGTATAAACTTTATAGCTTTCATCTCCTTTGAGTGTAGCGTGTAGAGATTTACACTCAGGTAGTTTTTTCTTTGGAGCTTTTGTTCTCTTGCAGTGTATTTCAGTCATTTCAAATATATAGTACAAATGTAAAGATTCCAGTTAATTGATATCATCGATATCCTTCCTTAAATGTGTTTTTAGAAAGCCGCAGGTTATAAAATGTTTCTGTTTATGCATATTTTACAAAAATAATCATTTTAAAAATGGCTTGCATAGTTTCAAAGGATTTAAAGGAACAGTTCGCTGGAGAAGTGAATACTGTCATTTACACATCCTTATGTCATTCCAAATCCAAGACTTTTATTCATTGTCGAAATACAGATGTAGATATTTTCTGTAAAATCCAAACAATATTGGATGAATTCCAAATAGCTTTTTTGCGCCTTGAAGGGCACTTCGGGAAGGAGATGTCATTTGTAGAGCGTTCCAAATTAAAAGAGAACAAGTGAATCCCTTCACGAAGGTTTGTGGCGGCATATATGCAAATTTATTCTCTGCCAGCAGGCGCCGCTTTTAGAGTGGGAGAGATAGCGGTTTTCCCGATAACGGCTGTACACAAAGCAGCGCTCCGCTCACAAACGCTGCTTTATCAGACATTTACGGTGGCCGAGAGAGCTCAACGCGCTGCAACTTCAGAAAACACGTGCAAACAGAAAAAGCACCAGCAAATCAAGAAAACATCTTCTTCAATTTGAATGAATGAATGAATGAATGAATGATGCATTTATATAGCGCTTTTATGTGTATTGTTGTACACCCAAAGCGCTTTACAATCATGTGGGGGGTCTCTCCTCAACCACCACCAGTGTGCAGCATCCACCTGGATGATGCGACGGCAGCCACAGGACAACGGCGCCAGTGCGCTCACCACACACCAGCTACAGGTGGAGAGGAGAGAGAGAGATAGAGCCAATCAAGTGGATGGGGATTATTAGGAGGCCATGATTGACAAGGGCCAGTGGTGGGAATTTGGCCAGGACACCGGGGTTACACCCCTACTCTTTACGAGAAGTGCCATGGGATTTTTTTTAATGACCACAGAGAGTCAGGACCTCGGTTTAACATCTCATCCGAAAGACGGTGCTTGTTGACAGTACAGTGTCCCCGTCACTATACTGGGGCATTAGGACCCACACAGACCACAGGGTGAGCACCCCCTGCTGGCCTCACTAACACCTCTTCCAACAGCAACCTAGTTTTCCCAGGAGGTCTCCCATCCAGGTACTGACCAGGCTCAACCCTGCTTAGCTTAAGTGGGCAACCAGTCTTGGGCTGCAGGGTGATATGGCTGTGGCTAATTTGACAGCAGGTGCTGCAAATGCTCACAACACAACCAAATAAAGAGTTTTATTTGCAGTGCGTTTCTTTGTTTGGTTGTGTTGTGAGCTTTTGCAGCGCATGTGTTGTCAAATTGATGAAGTTGTTTTTTTCTTAATTTGCAGGTGTTTTTTCTATTTGCAGCGCGTTAAGCTCTCTCGGCCACCATAGGCATTACATGCCAGATGAAATCAAAATGATATCCAATATTTTTGGTTTTCTTCAGAAATACAGTGATATAAAGTCCAATTAATTGATTTTATAAAAAAAAAAAAAAAAAAAAAAGACAAGAAATTTTCAGAAATACTGCACATTTACATTTTTCTCCTAAATAAATTCTGGTAAATAATATTTCTGGTAAATACTCCTTTAAAAAAGTGTTTTTTGATTATAATTTTATTAGTAGTAGACTAGAACGCGTGGCTATGTTGTCATTCTTACATTATAATACTGAACTGTGATTTCAGTGATTTGGACTGAGATGGACACTTGCTTCTTGCACTCTATGTTGCACTTTACTTTTGCTTTAAAAAAAGGATTTCATGGAAATTTGAATTTCACTTGGTTTAATAAAATATAGTTTAATAAAATATTCTTAAGTAATATTGTTGATTTTTTTGTGCAAAATTAATCGTTTATATTAATCGATAAGTTAGTCGATAGATTAATCGAAATAAAAATAGTCGTTAGTGACACCCCTGTTGTGCATGTTAGTTTTTTGACAGACATTAATGTTTTAAAGACATTAATATTAAAATGACGTGGATTTAAAAACTGATTAATCATAAGGTAATAATTATTCCTTTTTTTAGGCTACAAGTTTTCAGTGAAGTGATTGATGTCCATTAGTGTGTTATGTTGATGTTTTTATTTCCAATATTCCAGTCGACAGCCAACCAAAGTTTTTGACAGACATGATAATGTGCATAAAGTGTGAACTATGTTTGAATTTTGAGTAATTATAAAACATGCTGGAGACGGTTTTAATGCTTTTTGCATAGTTCATTATACTTATTTAATGGATATTTTATGACTTAAATTACATGTTACTCAGGCAGTGACATGTTTGCCTAGTCAAAAATGTTACACTGTCGCAAATTCATTGACTTTTGAGAATCAAGTTAGTTTTTTTTTTTTTTTTAAATCCAGGAATGTGATGCACAAAGCTGTTTTATTGTCTCTTATAACAAAACTCTTATATTGAAACCCCTGCAAATGCATATCCTGTTTTTTAAAAAAAAAACTTTTTAAAACTGTAGTTCCATTATTACCTCTTAGCAGATTTTGACTCATGTTGTTTATATGTTATACACTGAGTGTAAATAGGTATTATTTTATTGCAATGGTTGCAGTTTTGCATCAGTAGATCTCTGAGGGTTAAAGGAACGTTCAGCATTCAGCCGAAACATTCCTTCAAACCCATTAGAGAACTGTAATATGTGCCATCTTGTTTCACTGGCTGACCGCATTCCTTTCGTCTCCTCACAGCGAACAGCTCTGTGCCTTCTGTTACTGTGATGGTCGAAGCCTGTTGGGCCAGGAGGATCTGAAGCCATTCAGGGTCACACCCGGATATGACCCTTCACTCCCACAATCCTCCGCAGAGGAGGGCCACGACCGTGACGACAAGAGTGGGGCTGCCAGCCAATTAGGGAGGCACAGGGGCACAGAGAGGTAAGCTGATTGGCTGAGGTGAGCGGGGCTGTCGTGTGATATCAGCTGTGATGTAGCGTAATGTTTAAATGAGCTCAGCTAATAGGGGATTCTCTCACAACTGTTTTTTATGGAACGATTTTCCGGACTATTTTCAAATAGAATTGCAAATTGTATTTTCAGTTGCGTTTTCCATATGTGGACGCATAAATTGTGACATAATCCAAATGCAATTGCAAATCTTGCATTACCGTTTGAATTTTCGCTTTCGCGAACACACAGTGACTGCCAAATTTCTATTTGCAACTGTATTTCCCATGTCTTACGAGCTATGAACCTGTCATATTTAAATAGCAATATTAATTACCACATTTGCTTTTTCACTCTCTCTGCGCCGCGCATATAACCTGCCAAAACTCAAATGGAATCGTAATTCCTTTTACATTTGAATTTCCGATGTCTGCACTGAAAGCTGGCAATCAATGTCAGGGGGTGGGACTAAACTAGGGGGCGTGTTTGTTTTGGGAGGTGACGTCACTCACAGATGACCGTGCTGAATGCTTTGATCAATAGAGGTAATCGGTAAAGCCTCCGCTGAAGGCAGCTGCCAATCAGTTCGTGCCTGTGTTAACGAACAGACAGTGCAACCTTCTTGGCACAATACATAATTCTGTCTTTTTTACCCCAAATACAGCAATTATCCCCTGATAACAGAGCCACAAACGGTACACACAATAGGTCAAAATTCACTATTACCCAAACACTTTTCATCTGTCTCAACGTCTCTCACTGTTTCTCTCACTCTGATTGATGCAAGTGAGAAAACAGTTCTACACTTATTACAGTTCTACACTTATTACAGTACATTTTATTCCTTTCTTTTAATCTGTAATAGTATGGAAGTTCTAAGCGGCCATGCAACAAACATTGATTGCCAGCTTTCAGTGCAGACATCGGAAATTCAAATGCAAAAGGAATTGCGATTCCATTTGAGTTTTGTCAGGTTATATGCGCGGCGCAGAGAAAGTGAAAAAGCAAATGTGGTAATTAATATTGCTATTTAAATATGACAGGTTCATAACTCGTAAGACATGGGAAATACAGTTGCAAATAGACTTTGCTTTTTCATTTGAAATTTGGCAGTCACTGTGCGTTCGCGAAAACGAAAATGCAAACGGTAATGCAAGATTTGCAATTGCATTTGGATTATGTCACAATTTATGCATCCACATATGGAAAATGCAATTGAATATACAATTTGCAATTCTATTTGAAAATAGTCCGGAAAATCGTTCCATAGTTTTTTTTCTTCTCGGCCGGCCCCTGTGAAATAGATCGGATGGTATTGGCCGTTGTTAGAGAGAGGAAAGTGTTACGCGAGCCAAAGGATGTGCGCGTCTGTGCATTTGCGCTCTCAGTGACGGTGTTTGTAAGGGCTCTTCTGAACGGTAGGCCTGTTACAGGCAGCGGGCCGCTGATATCTGACGTCACTGCTTGAATCATCCTCATCTGGATGAGATTTCAGGCAGTTTGAATACGGATCATTCCAGTTGAAAATTGCATGCAGTGCTCTAGTATGTGTGTGTTTTTGCTTAATATCCTGGAGACAGACTCATGTGAAGCAAACACAGGATTTGTCCTAAAGTGACCCTCTGCATCGTCTCAGCAAATGGCAGTGCTTATTTGTCCCAAGCACATACTTTAATTTAAAGCATATTGTAGCAATTCAGTGTCTCCTAATGCTTTGATATGATTGTAATATACTTCTGTTAGTATTAGTAGTATACCGCTCTTCACAAGTTTACGGTTGGTAGGATTTTTAAATGTTTTTAAAGAAGTCTCATGCTAACCAAGGCTGCATTTATTTGATCAAAAATACAGTAAAACCTGTAATATTGGGAAATATTATTAACATTTAAAATATTCTCTAAAATAATATTTATATATTTTAATATGTATTTATTGCTGTGATCAAAGCTGAATTTTCAGCATCATTACTCCAGTCTTCAGTGTCACATGATCCTTCAGAAATCATTCTAATATGCTGATTTGGTGCTCAAAAAACATTTCTGATTATTATCAGTGTTGAAAACAGTTGTGCTGCTTCATATTTTTGTGAAAACCGTGATTAATTTTTTTTCTCAGGTTTTTTTGATAAATAAAAAGTTCAAAATAGCAGCGTTTGTTAAATAGAAATTATTTAATTAACTGAATTATTTTAAATATTTATAATCATTTAAAATAAATTTTTATTGTCACTTTAATTTAATGCAACCTTGCTGAATAAAAGTATGTCAACAGTCAAACAGCCAAACTTTTGCATGGTGTAAAATGTATATTGACATTTACCTTTTATTTATTTTGTAATGATATGTGCTGGTTGACTGTATGTTATAAATTGTATATTTAAAGAACTGTAAATCTATAAGTTGTATATAGCAGTCAAACATTTGGAATAAACATTAAGAAATATTTTTAATAATGTTTTTGAAAGTAGTCTCTTTTGCTCACCAAGGCTGCATTAATTAGATCAAAATACATTAAAAACAGTAATATTGTGAAATACTATTCTAATTTAAATTTGCAAATAACTGTTTTCATTACGTGTGCCATAATAACCAATCACATTACAGCCTTGACGTCACTGAATTTCACTCAGAGTTGTGCGACACTCAGTCGTCATTTACGGATACCATAGGAATGAATGAGAAATGCCGTAAGCTGAATCCCACCTGTCGCAAAAAGTCAGTGACTTCTCTAATAAAACAGCATTTTTTTCATGGTAAACTCTAAAAATAGTTCAATCCAAAAGTTTTGTTTAGTGTACAACATGTTGAAAATTAGCAGATAGGCTGTCGATTTATTAAATGATAAGCCGTTTCCTTTAAAAAACTGTTTATTCGGCATAGTCGAGCCTCTCCTCCATTGACATCCATTAAAAAAAACGGCCTCTGGTCTCCTTTCCCACGTACTGGCAGACCGGAAGCGTTAGCTTTAGCTGTTACGCTTTTTCGGCTAATGGTTGCAGGCTTGCCTTCTAGTGGCTTTGGCGCTCACACCTTTTTCACAGTCTGCGTGTCGTCACATCCATCTTCGATTAGTAGCGTAAAGGAATTTCCGGCTGCATTATTGTCAATGGACAGACGCCAGTTTTGTGAAGAAAATTAAACTAATTTAGTTGGACTAAGCAATAAACGTCCATATTTGACACAGTTTATTTATACTGATGCCCTATCATGTATGTCATCATTCATTTTAATGTTTAACATTAAGTTATCTGATCGACGCGATTATCAGCGCTGCCGCTGTTGCCAGTCATGAGATTAATGAATAGCAGCACACTGGTCAAATTACTCCCAGAGGAATAATCGGGCTGATTTACATTTATTTTTATTTTTTTATATTATTTTGTTTATTTCTGCAGTATATTTATTGTGATTAACATCCCGTTTTTGTATACAGTGTAATGATGTTCAGTCATTGCACTCAATCAAGCAGGATACGACTAGTTATTAAAATGATCAATGTAATTATTTTTGAATAATCCTCTATGGGCTGGAAATAGTCGTTTATTTTACAACTTTAATTTGATGTAATTATTGAGGATTGAATCGTAAAGTAAGTGCATGAAATGTTAAGCATAATAGTTTAATTCAAAACGTTTTCCCCAAACCTTTTATTTAATCATCTAAAACAGTCTTTAGTCGTAAGTAATATTTTAAGATTTGGTTAATTTAAATGCTCTTTAATGTGATATGCTGTTGTATTGTTTGTATTAAGGTGCTCAGACTCTTAAGTATTGCGCATTCACATACAGTATGGCTCGCACGCTTCCCTTTAAGTCACGAAATATACATCGCAATATTATGAAACCATCTTCCTTGGTTTCACAGTACTCAGTTAATGGTTGTAAATTGAGTTTGGGGTTTTAGAAGACGTATCTTTGCTGAATTTTACATAAATAAATCACAACAGTCCCATGCTATGGGCACAGCCATTGATTCAAGCTGCAGCGGAAGTTTTTTTACGCTACTATTTGAAACTTCCACTCTTCAAACGCGGAAGTGTGAAAAAGCCTATTATCCCTCTTGTTCACTGTCGTTGTTAACAGTTCTGTCTCATATGGATAGTGCATTTGTATCCTGCATGATCGCGTGTGCTCTACGTGACGGTCGATCCGTGGGAATTGAATGCAGACAATAGGAGAGTTCAGCTTCACTGGAGATGCGTGATAAACAAATTTTAAACTCGTGATTTCAAATTATGCTGCGATGATGCGATTTCAAGTTTTCCTTTCTCTTTGGAGTATTACAAGCTGTTTGTGCATAGATAAGATCCCTGAAGTTGCAAAGACTAAAGTCTCAAACCAAAGAGATATTCTTTATAAAAGTTAAGACTCGACCACGCCCCCCTAAAACGGCTCATTCAAACACGCCCCCACGTGTCTACGTCACGTTGTAGGAAGATTTGCAAAACACTGCCCAAATATTTACGCAATGTAAGAGGGCGGGACTTTTATTCTCACTGTAGTATTGTTGCTGCCGCCGGCGCCATGTCGTGGAGACGCTGTGTTTCTTTGTGAAAGAGAATGTACTTTGTTTGGGCTGCCAAAAGAGAGAGACACAACTAGAAATCAATGGTTAAGTTGTGTTTACAACACTGTTCCAGAACAGTTCAACCCAAATATTAGAGTGTGTGCAGCACATTTTACGAAGGACTATTTCCTGAACCTGGGAGTAGTCTGTCAGCTGTGCTCAAAGGCTGTTTCTATAAAGTGGGGCAATTTCAACTTTGCAAGGACAGTCTGTCACTTCTGACTCACAGCCTGTAAGTATGTTTTCATATTTAAAGAATTTGCCACTGACTATTCAAATGTGAGTTTTGAGCAATGTAGAGTAGTGCTTGTTGTTTGTCGTTTCTCCGATCACAAATGCAGACATGGTAATGTCGCACCATAATGCATAAAAAGACAGTATAAGTCATTATAATCAGTAATTATGTCCCCACTGGATGCAAATGCCTTGTTTATAATGGGTTTTATTGTTTTTGTGTCGTCGCGCCGGGACATGGCATCACAATACGGTAAGGGGCGTAACATTTCCGTCTCGCACTTAGCTGGCCAATCAGAGCACGCCTCGCTTCTCAGAATGATGAGCTTTGTAAAAATTGGCACGTTTCAGAAAGGCGGGGCATAGAGGAGCAATACAGTATGTGGAAAATAATGTGTTTTTTGAACCTTAAACCACATAAACACATTGCATTACACCAAATACACAAAATAATGTTCTTTTTAGCAACGTCATATGACCCCTTTAATTATATTTATTAAATATGTATTTATTTGTGAAAAATACTTTGTCATCTAAAGTATAAGTATGTTTATTTTACACATTTATTTTTTAATCCAGTTTCAAATGATTTCAAATTTCTTAAATTTTAATTATAAAAAAAATTATATCGGCTTTATATCAGCCATTGGCCACCCTGCTTTCCAAGATATCGGCATCGGCTGTCAAAAAACCCATATCGGTCGACCACTAATCCTTATGTAGGTGTAGGTGAAATAAATATGAAACATTATTGGCATAAATTACCATTTATGTTGTCCTCTACATTATGGAATAATCTAGCCCGTATTTTGTGTGTATGTTTAATCAATAAACAAATGGCATGTTTGAGCTGCATTTAATGGCATAGTGCTACAGCGATATCGTTTACGCCTTAAATAACCCAGCGTTATGGGGATAAATGTAAATCCTGAGGCCTGCTCTTCAGTCACAAAGGTGTGAACACGCACATGACTGTTGGCTGTTTGCTTTTGATATGTGGCTCTCTGCGAGGTTCTCCCCAAGCTGATCATTACCCTGCAGCTATTGGGAGTCACAGAGCGAGATGTGAGACGCCGGCCCCAGCGTGCACTCAGCCCAACAAAGGGCCCTCTCCCTGCTCTCTCGCACAGCTGCCTAATTTGTCTTGGCTCTTTGGAGCCAATCAGCCGTCTCCCAGGGGCCCGTGTGACGTAATGTGCTGCCAGTCTAATGTTGGCGGTTCGCCAGCCTTGCTGAGCTTTGTCATCTGTGGGCCGCACTATCGAGCAGCAGGTCTGAATGTGGAGTAGTGAAACGCGACGGTGGAAAAGGGCGATTTTAAGGTAGTTTCTGGGTTGGTTCGTTTTGCAGCAGCATGATAGAAAATTATCATAGATTTATGATATTGGTTAGAAAATATTGCATTTCATGTAATTGTCAAGAACCACTTTTTTATTATTTATTTGTTTATTTTTTTTTTTTTAATTGAGCCTATTTTTTAAAGGGCTTTTTTAAATGACATTCTTTTTGGCAATTAACTGCATTTTTTTGTCCCCAGTTGTCCCTGTACTTTCTTTTGGGAAGTAGTCATTATAATTATTAACCTTATGATAAGTAGTTTGTCCCAAAATCAAAAGAAATTTGTATTAAAAAAATGAAACCTATCTTTTTATTATTATGTACATTTATTATTATTTATTATTATTATTATTATTATTATTATTATTTCCATTAGGATTTTATTTTTATGACAATTAACTTTTCTTTTGTCTCCCACTCTTATATCTATATACACACACACACACACACACACACACACACATATATATATATATAAAATTATATATATATAATTTTTTTAAGATTTTTTTTTTCAATTATGACACTGTTTTTATGATAGTTAACCACGTTTTTCCCTTAGATGTTTGTATTTTTTTTTCCAGAAATATTTATTAACTTTATTAACTAGTATTTTAAGACATTCACACACAATTGATACCATTTCAATTATTGGTCAATGTTTTTTTTTCTTTATCAGTGTCAGCCCATATTAAATATTTAATATGTTAATGCTCATTTTCCTTATTTTTTACATTTTCTGTCATCTAACACTCACTTAAAGTTAATCTTTAAAACAATCATTTAAATTTAATGTTTAGCAAATTGAATATCTCAAGATGAACATCCATTTTTCATACATTACATTATAATAATGTTAAGGCTAAATTCATTTGTAGCTTTTACAAAGATGTTAAAAAAGTTTTTAGCATGTAATTTTTAGTTTTTTTTTTTTTTTTTTTAGAGAAAATAGAATTGTAAAACCATTAATTTATTAACCATAACATAATTATTGACATATTGGTACTGGCCTGAATTCTAATATTAGTGCATACCTACATCCACTGTAGTACAAAGAAGAAATGAAGCAGGTCGCATGAAGCACCTTTACACATTTCCAGCACTGCATGCTAGTTATATACTGTCTTCAGCTGAAACATGTTTGTTTGTGTTGGTTTCCATAATGGAGTTTGTTGGCTAATGTACATCATTTAATTGCTTTGTAAGGTTATGCAAAATAGCATGAAACCCCATTTGTGTATACAGTATGAGTGCTACTAGGTAAAATAATCTGGCACGTTATTTTCAGAAATTATATTTCGTATCATCTCTATCTATTGTCGAGGGATTACTCAGAATGTCAGTCAGCAGCACACGCTGCGTTTGAAATCACCGCTGACCCCTCGTATATGTCAGCCGTCCCAGCTGGTGGATAGAGGAGGGGTATAATGAGATGCGCTGCTGTGATGGATGCATTTTTGTCTCATGATGTATTTACGATGAGTCATTTCTGTGTAAGTGGTTAATCAATCAGCACCATCCCACACAACCCCCCCACACCTAAATTAAAATGGCTGTGAGTCAAACCCCTCCAATTCCTGAATGTCAAGAATAAATTAACACTCTCCTGGTGCCGGTGGCTCATGATAGAGGGCCAGCAGTTAGACAGCATGTACACATTCATCTCACTCTTCTCAGTCTGTATGTGCTCTATAGAATTTAGGGCTGGGAAACCTTTTAATTGAATCAAGTACATGATATGAACTTATTAATTAAGATTTAATCGATCGCACTTTCATATATCATTATTATTAGTGAAAAAGCCTAAATGTAGATAATTTATAGACATTCACAATTTAAAGATAGTTTACAGATGAATAATCATTTAATAGGCATTACAAAAAATGTTAAATTAACATTTATTTGCATGTTACAATAAGAATGTATACACAGTATTTATTTTGTAATTGTACCTTTTTTTTTTTTTTTTTTTTTTTTTTTTTTTTTTAACCAAGTCACCTAAAAAGCATGCTAAGAGGATATTAAGTTCTTGTAGAATTGAAAGGGAGCAATTAGGAATACAGATAAAATAAATTATTTTATATAAAGTAAATTTGGATCTGTATTATTTTAGATACTGTTATAGGCTATATATATATATATATATATATATATATATATATATATATATATATATAAAGTTAAAGTTTTAGTCATTTTGTTGTGTGTTTTTGTTATTTGTATTAGTTTTTGTTATTTTTTAAATATGTCTATAGTGTTTATACATTTTTATTTCAGTTTTAGTTATTACTTTTAGTACACCAAGTTAAATTAAAAAGTTATAATTTGCCTTGGAAACTTACTGAAATAAAATAAGTTCAAGTTTTTCTTTTTCTTTTTTTTATTATTTCTGTTAGCATATATTTTATTTGTTTATATATAACCCAGGTGACTGTTACTTGATCTGACCAAATAATTTTTAGGTGTAAGTAAAAATATTTAGTAATATTTGTATATGAATTAATGAAAGCTGATGCAGAGACACAAATGACCAATTTCAGTGTTTTCGGCTACCTAATTCCATTAATAGTGGCAGAAATTTAAAGGCAGAGCAGCCAGAGACCGTTTGTTTAGAGATTAATTGGACTTGGATGCAGTTGGGTGATCTAATTTGATATTTGGCAGACTGACATTGTAGCATATTTCGTGAATAAGCTGGTGCCAGACCATTGAAAGGTTCTGTAAATGTTCTACATTCAAAGGAAACATATTTTGGAAAATCACATCTCTGGTGTTGTGTTACTTGTTTTATGTGGCAGTGTGGTCGCACTATTATTATTATTATTATTATTATTATTATTATTATTATTATTATTATTATTATTACAGAAACAGTCAATTATTGCTTTTGATATAATGGTTAATCTTTTCATTAAATTAAATATAAATAACATTTGGTTTGTTAATTTTGACACATCCTCTCCTAATAACAAAGCACAAACCGAGTGTTTGTCCAAACTAGTTTCGACTGTGAAAAGCACAGAGCAATAAAACATTGATGCCTTATTGGTTTCTATTTTAGTCACATCATGCTGAGTAGCTCTGCTCACAGCGAAATCTCATTGGTCCAAAATTTCAGTCAGTGTACCTGCATATTAAAATGATCATTTGCACAAAAAAATTATATATTTGCCAAAAAAAAAAAAACAACTCTCATTCTGACCCACTGTCTGAAATGATCCGTTTTAGGGGGGCATCTCGCTTAAGGCTTGTCAATAAAACAGCCACAGTTTTGATTAGTTTACACAATTACATGGGAAACATTATTAACACCCCCTCATTATTGCATGTGAGCAAGTGTTTTGAAAACATTATTCATATAAAACCCATCATCTAAAGACAAAGCATTATGAAATTGTTTAATTGTGCTTTGTGATGTAGCTGCTCTCAGATACAATACAGCTGGCTGCTACATCTTTCAACGAAAGTTTCTTTGCAAACTGCCCATTACACTTTGCCTCATTTACAAGACAATCTGTCATAAAAGACTGTCATAAAATGCTGTACAGAAGCTAACATGCTGCTTAAAATGGATGTTGCTTTACTCTTCCATTTGTCCTGTTGTCGGGAGTAGCTCAAGTGCATGAAATGCATCAGAAATTGTATATTGTATCTAGTATAGACAATGTCAGTGATAATAATGGATTCTGTTTGTTTCGACATGATGCGACGCAGTGCTCATGTCTGGTGTAAACAGGTGTCAAGCTGTTAAAGGGGACATTGGATGCCCATTTTTCACAAGTTGGTATAATGCTTTAGGATCTCCATGAAATGTCTGCAAAATACTTTGGTTAAAATTCCTCAATGGCTGTGTAAAACAACACCTTGTCAAAAACAGCTCTGTTCACAGTGAGCCATTTCAGTGAATGTCTCTTTAAATTCTAATGAGCTACTGCTCCCCCACCCCCTCTTCAGTTTTTTGTGTATTCGGTGGCACATTACCATCAAAAACAAAACCAATCCACTGCGTCCTCAGAGACTCTGATGTTGGGAGAAAATTAAGACTCTTATGTTCACTTTTACATCCAAAACACCTACAAACACCTGCATTGCTTACAAGACATTGTTGTCACTACAGCTGCTTGAGAGCAGAGAAAATGGCGGACAGCACACAAGTGGCTGAAGGTGGGAATATGTTAATACGCGACAGTCCGTCAACGGTCGTGGGCGGGGCATGAGCAGTATGATGTCATACTGTTCAGAAATAATTGAGACTGTTTAGGTTTTTGGGGGATTAATGCATTGCAAGTGGGCGGAGCCTATGATGTGATAATGTATGACTATTTGTTGATATTTATGTCTTGCTCTGGAGGCAGTCATATGCAAATGTGTTTGCCCATATGACAGCACAGATCCCACAACATCCAAACAAGGATCATTTTGGAAGCTTATTTACATAAATGTTTTTTTGTACTGCCAAAAGATATGAAAATTTGATTTCTTATGTTATGACCCCTTTAAAGGTCACTAAATGGAAATGCAAATGCAAAAACAATGACTGTTTTAATAGGGAGTTGACTAGTTGACATTGGAAATAATAGTCGACTAGTAGAAATGTAGTCATTTTAATATTTTTTATTTTTTATTTTTTTTGGCATTTTTGCCTTTATTATGATAGGACAGATCAGAGCTGACAGGAAATGAAGTGGGAGAGAGATAGGGGGGCGGGATCGGGAAAGGTCCTCCAGTCGGGATTCGAACTCGGGACGCCTGTAGCGCAACGGTGCTGTATATCGGTGTGCTGCCCAGAAGGCTATCAGAGCCGACTGTCATTCTAATGTTTTTATGCAGTAAAACAAAATTATTTCAAGTCAGACATTGCATGCAAGAGTTCTTAGTGTCACTCGCCGAGGGCTCAGGGAAATGTCCGCTTGGAAGATGAGCAAGGAGTGGCAGTGTTCCGGTTTAGAGGGGGAAACATTATGAATGAACAGAAACTGACTTACCTCAGAAAGGTTTCGTTGACACTTTTTTTCTCATGTTATCTCCATATAATGCCTAATAAAATAGTGCTGCTTTGTTTAAAGGGGTAACCATGTTAACTGCTATATTTCTGTTTGTCCAAAAGCGCCACCTACTGTCATAGAGTGAATTTGCATTTTCATTCATCCCGTCTGCTGTTTCTGTTGCCCCAGTGTTGTAAATTTTAACCGTTTGATGGGAAAGGATATGGTTAGGATATGGTGTAAAACTAATCTGGATGATCTCTAATCAGTCTGTCTCTGTGCTGCAGTGTCGGGGCCGAGGAAGGAGGAGGCAGATTCTGGGACGAGCTCCACCACGTTGGTCTGCCGGACGGCATTGATGTCCGAACACTCTTTGATGAGTCGGGTAAAAACTTGTTAAAGACTTTACCGAGGCACAGACAGAGAAAAGCTAACTATAGAAAATTTGTTGCCTAGACTGTAATCTAGAGTGTTTCTTGTAAGTAATAACAGAAAAAAACTATATTATACAAGACAGTGCAATTTCTATAAAGAAACCAAGTTTTTTTCTCTCATATCAAGCTGTTGAAATCCATTTTAATATGTTCAAATGACTTTTACCACTGATTGTACAGAGGATGATTTAAAGAAGTTAAAAACACAGCCTGATGGCTTTTGTCAGGAAACAGCCTGAAACTAGACAGTGTAGTCAGACACATCACACATATTTGAGGTGAGGAACTGAAATTGTTAGTCCAGTAAAATGAACTTGAATGGCTGTTCTGCCATTAACTGTCTTTACTATGCTTCTCAAACCAATGTGACTTTCTGTCTTCTTTGAAACACTGAATGAGAGCTTAGGCAGCATGTCTCCTTATAAAGTTGAAAAGAAATGATGACATTTTCCTGTAAAGATCTCATGCCATCTTCTGATCCCTTTCCCCCTTCCTTGTGTTTGCAGGTCAGTGCTGGGCTCATCAGAGCTGCGCGTTGTGGTCAAATTTTGTGTGTCAAGCGGAGGATCAATCACTGCTAAACGTGGACAAAGCCATCCACTCAGGGAGCACAGAGGTATGCTGGGATATCTCTGGTTTAGCTGACGTTTATCTTGGCTGAAGTATGCTAGGACTCGTGAATAAAGTAATGACTGTAAACTTTATGCAAATATTACATCACCTCACTGAAGTACTTGAAAGGTTATGCAAATGAGGGTTAAAACGCTCAGCTCTCTTAATGGCTGCATCAAAGTGCGTTTTTTTTTTCCTTTTGCTGAATGACCATAATGTGTGTGTATTTTAAATGTATCCATGGCAGCTGTCTTTCCTGTAGCTGCTTTAAGATTTTGTCCTATTTGGCTTCCAGCATAGTTAAACACCAGAATATGTTGTGTTTTTGATGATGGTCCATATTATCTGCTGGTGTTACAGGGTTTTTTTTGTTTTTGTTTTTTTTTTTTTGTATAAATATATCATGCATATTTTATTTCAGGCAATTTTTGGATATATAATTTTTTATTTTTATGTTTAGACATCATCTTTTATGTTTAGACTGTCATCTTGCTCTAACTTAGTTGAACATTAAAAAAATGTAATCTTCAGCAAATCTCAAAATTCATTTTCTGATTTTTGAAAAAAAAAAAAAAAAAAAAAGGAAAATCAGTTTAAAACTATTGATTTTAGTTTTTAGTGCTTTATTTTTAATTCATTTAGAGAAATACTGCAGAATTTTTCACCGTTTATCAGGTTCTACCAAAATGTTCATATTGGTGCATATAAACAATGATAATGTAAGCTGGTCCTGTTCAGTTCCAAAATCTCATATGTTAAATGAATCACAAGTAGTTTTAAAATAATTATCCTAGTATTATTTCTATACTATTATATTATTTAATAATATTTATAAAATGAGCTTTTATCTTTGTATTATTCATTATAATTTTATTGATTTATTGTTTTTTAAATGTTAATGCTTTTCATTTGTTTGTTTTTTGTTTGCTTTAAAAAATATTTCTATTTAGCTTTTATTTTTTTAACTTTTACTTTTTGTTGTTTTAGTACATTATCTTTAACTCATTTTATTTAAATTTGTTGCCAAGGCAACATTCCTAATATTAGTTTGTTTTGATCTAATATTTATATTTCATTTTATTTCAGCTTTATTTGTTTTAATAAAAACAATTTGTATAGTTTTAGTTTTATTTAATAACAACATCTGTAATTTTATAGTAATTTATGATTTTAGTCGAAATTCTACTGTTCTATATATTGTATAATTATGTCATAATTACTGTTTTTGGATAATCTAGTCTAATAGTCTAGATCTAATCTAGTAAAAAAAAGTAGGGTTTTTTTTGTTGTTTGTTTACAGGGGCAATGCACACGAATAAACATGGCTGTAAATGTGCCAGAATTTGCTAAAAAGGCTATTTTTCATCTGTAGACCTTTGACAGAATGTTAAAAAGTCAACCTAAAAACAAAAGCAGAGCATCTCATACAAATACACACCCACAAGAAGAAGAAGAAAAAATTAAATGCTAAAAAATACAAGTACATAATTCCACTTGGAAATCGCACTAAAATACAATGATAGGAAGTTATCTAAACAAAATATTGTGCTACATATGAGGTAAGAGAGATAGTGACAAGAGAAAGCAAATAAAAAATCTTTTAAAAGTTAAATCTTTTAACAAATGAAATGCGTTTTACCTCATTTTTGTTTTTTTACAGTGTACATACATTTCCGTGTACATACTTTATTTCTGCGCAGGCCTAATTTTTAGTTTATATCTTGCTCTTGTTTAATATCACTCTAATGACACCTGATAGGATTGTGGGTTCTTCATATACCTGCTGACTCGTATGACCGTGTTGCTGTATTTCTGTGAAAGGCTAGAGCTGGAGGAGGAATCTAACTGGCTGCTAAAGGTCGCCGCTGATCAGCTGTGAAATAGAAAAGGTCACGACACTCAAAGGGGCTACGGCGTCATTGGCTTCATCACTTAACACCCCCCCGTGCAGCTACCCTCTCCAATCACATTCCTTAATGGCGCTCTGCCATTTGATCTCCTGAATTAACAGTAATGCGGCGTTTAATAGTAAATGGCAGTTCAGAGCTAAAGAAATACGTGTGTGTGAATTGAACGTTCATGTAGGTGGCTCATCAGATTGAGTGGAAGCACCCTTAGATGGATGTGCGTAAATCACGCGGCGCTCCATTTGACCGCACACTTAACGCAATCCATTTGCTGTAGGTGCGAAATAAAATGCGCAGTTAACAAGATGCGGACAGCAGCTGTAAACATAAGGGTTGACGGCATGTCACGTCTGGACTCGTCTCACGGTGTTGCATGACTTTTAGCGGACAGCTGCTTTCTGAGCAGCTCATTAAGCAGGACGATGGACAGAGACGCAGAACTGATCGATTCCAGTAGAAAAAGGAACACTGGCCTAGTGCTGGTGCTCAGAGGGAAATACTTGCGTCTTTTCAGGAAGCTGTTATGGGTTACAGTTATACTTTATGCCAAATGGAAGCTAACATTAGGGAAGAGTACAATTAGATTACCTGACCCACGAAATAACCTGTCATATCTTTGTTACTCAGTTAATGATATGCCACTGTAGAGCTGAGATGCATGAGGAATTACACGCTTTTGCTTTTCCTGAATATTTATTAGGAATCGTCTAACTAGTAGCACAGGTTCAAAAGATTATGTAATTCACAGCGAGGCCACAGTGACAGTTGTTTTTGTAAACAGCAATTATTATTTCACAATTCTTGTGGGTTGTCAGAGGTCTTGCGTGCTCCAGCTGCTGGTTTTTGGCAGTGGTTGTTGAGGGCTGCGGGCAGATGCAGGTACTTGATGAGGGTATGTGTGAGTCATGTTGTCAAAAATGTTGATTTTTCGATGCATACCTATTCTGAATATTCAGAACTGTTTCAATACTAATTTTCCAAGTACTGATACACCATTCCCAGCTGCGCTTTCTCCCTCTCTTTTCTCTCCGACATCAAGGTGACTCAGACTGCAGTGTGTGTGTATTATAGTACATTGTGCTTCAGAGTGTTTTAGAGTGAAGCGTGTCACTGTGTTCTCACATGCAACCAGATCAAGATGCAGTGTTTTCAGAACAGCTCTGTTAACAGTAAATATAGTGAACTCTATCTCTGCATGTGAATTTGGGAACACAGTATGCACCAGTTAAATTTTATTTTCACAGTCCAATAATTGTTTTTTTTTTTTTTCTGTTTTGCTTTATTATTTTATTTCTATTTGTAGTTTTAGTGATTTTAGTACTTCATCTTCAACATGTTTGTTTCAGTTAGCGTTTCGAATTTAAATTTAAGTTTTTCATCTAATATTTATATTTTATTGTATTTATTTCAGTTTTATTTAGTAAATAATAACAACACTGGTCGTTTTCTTCTTAGTTTTTTGTTTTTGTAGAAATTCAACTCAGAACTGTTTTATATATTATATAATTATGTCATATTACTGTTAATGTTTAACAGATGATTACACCATTTGGAGATTTGTAATGAGAAGCATTGGTAGTCTTATCACAGACACGAATGTCTCACTGCACTTTACTGCCATAATAAAAGCTTGAAAACTCTTGAAATAAAGTCATAAGTATTGTATATTTTACTACTTACTAGTAACATAATATGATGAAATAATAAATTTAGATTTTACTGAGCAGTTGTAATTTAATATTAATATATTTCTCTTAGAAATAATAATTAATAAGAAAATTATTATAATAATAATAATTATTATTATAATATAATCCCGCTAAAAGGTATGAAGAATTTCATACAGCAGAATTTCAGTTGTTAAGAAAATACCTTGAATATGGTGAAAAGTAAAGTAACCTTGATACTTTTCAAATTTTATGGCCTTAATTTTGTGGCAGTTGTTTCCCTGTGGTATTGAATATTGATTTATTTATTTTTTTTCTAGGTATAATATCAGAAGTACCAGTATTATGACAACACTAATACTGAGGGTTGATGAAAAGCGTGGTGAAAATAAAATTACGATGAGAACATGATTGTTGAAAAGTATGATGAAAGGGATAGTTGAAATGAAATGAAAATTTACATTTACTTAGAAGTATGATGAGAGTATGGACTAAAAATGAATTATTGAAAACATTGTTTGTTTGTACATTCTGTCAGAGTTGTTTTAACTCCCAGTTCACTAAAGGAATTATGCAAATCTGTATAAAGGCCTCCCCAAAGACCCCCACACCCCCAAATTAGTGTTGCACAGTGCAGTTCCCAGTTTGCAAGCCGATTCTGAACACATTTCTATGGAGAATGCAGCAGATTACTGTAATCTGCTGTACTTTACTTTGACTGCATCAATTTCGTTCACACACCTGAATCTGCTCTTTCGTTCGCAGAAAGTGCACTTGACTTACGGTACATCTAGATGACAATGACTTCATTTCAATACATGGTGCTGAGATACTGCGCACAACTGTTTCGTGAATTGGCCCTCTTGTCTGTGGTCTGTGGGAGATTACAGGCATGATGGGATAATTACACATCCGTCAGTCTGTCATCATTGTGGTTTATGTCACAGCTCTCCCTAGCTGTTAGTCTGACCACAGGCATTACATTGTCAGCTTTCATGTCTCTTTGTATAGATTTATTTGGTTTAATATTAGTTGCCAGACATTTAAGCTTGAATGTTAATTATGTGACGAGCAGTTAATGCATGTGAGGTTTCGGTTAAGGACTATAGACTGTGTTTAAAATAATTGATGGCCCTCTTTTAACATGTTTTAACATCAAAACTGGAGTCTGCTTTGTCAGTGTCTCATCAGTTGTGTTGTGACTCTTTTTTTTTTTTTATAGCATTGTGCATATTGTAAGCGCCTTGGAGCATCCATCAAGTGCTGTGAGGAAGGGTGTGATCGCTCGTACCATTACCCCTGCGCGGGGGCCGCCGGCACCTTTCAGGACTTCAGGAGGCGCTCTGTCCTGTGCACAGAGCACATTGAGCTGGCCGTCAGCAAATGTGAGGACCATCTTTATTTTTTGGTCTTTTTATGCACTCTTTTAAAGCGAGACCTTGATGTAATATAAAACTGTCAGACTCCAGACCCCAGTTTAAAAAGAGCATTGAATAATACTCTGCCACAAAAACAATTCATTCCATCTCATTTTCATACACTGTCATTGGAAAGTTCAAGAGAGACATTGAAGAGACTTTTTTTAATAAAAATGCTGTAAAAACTGTCTTATTGTGAAATAGTATTAGAATTTAAAATCACTGTTTTCTACTTTATTATATTTACAAATGTAATTTATTCCTGTGATGCAAAGCTGAATTGTCTGCATCATTACTCCAGTCTACAGTGTCACATGATCCTTTAGAAATCATTCTAATATGCTGATTTGCTGCTAAAGAAACATTTCTGATTATTATCAATGTTAACTGCTTAAAGTTTTTGTGGAAACTGTGCTAATTTTTTCAGGATTTTCTGAATAGAATGTTCAAAAGAACAGCATTTTGAAAATAGAAATCTTTTGCGTAATTATAAATGACTTTATCAGAATTTTTGATCAATTTATGCATCCCTGATGAATAAAAGTACAACACAGTGTATGACCACTAACATTTACTTTGATAGCTGGTCAGTCACATCTATTTGATACTCGTTAAATTTTTTTAGGTTATTTTGGCTTTTTAATTGTCAAAAATCTCTCTTAAGGTCATTGCACATTGAGTTTGAAAATTTCGCCTGAAATTTTTGCACGTTAAAAAATAACGACCTCACGTTATGTCAATCACGTTTACACACTGCCTCCAAAATTTTCGTTTGTCATAAAAAAAATATTCGGATCGGGTTCGATTTTTTTTTTTTGCGTTTTTCGCATGCGTAGCAAGCATTTTGAGAGGTGTTTTGACAGTTCAGAGCCACCGTACAAGCGAACGCCAAAATCCAGAATGGCGATTGTCAAATTCATCCACTTGTCTCGCAGCACAAAGCACTGTATATAGATCCTTGCACACTGAGTTCACAGAAATTGGTGGTCTTATTTTTAATATGTGGCTCTAGTATCTAGTATGCAGAGACCTTTAGTCTGAATGTTCTGGATGTTTTTGTTGTTTTGAAAATCACAAATAGTGCTGTCCAACGATTAATCGTGATTAATTGCATCCAAAATAAAAAATTTTGTTTACATAATATATATGTGTGTGTTGTTGTGTATATTTATTGTGTATATATAAATTCACACACATGCCTGTACATGTTTAAGAAAAATGTTATGTTTATATATTAATTATGTTTATATATAATACACATGATATGAATATAAATATATACATGTAAATATTTTCAAAATATATACTGTATGTGTGTGTATTTATATATACGTAATAAATATACATAACAACCACATTACGTAAACTAAAACTTTTATTTTGGATGCGATTAATCGCGACTAATTGTTTGACAGAACTAATCACAAAGCGTCTCACTGGTGAACAGAGAACATAAAAATTTGCCTGTATTAAAAATTCCTTTAGAGTAGGGATTCACAGTACATATTGGTTATTGCCAATATTATTATTGTTTTTTTATTTAACATATTAATAATGATTATATAATTGGATGTTTAATATAATTAAATAATTATTTAATTAAATTCTAAAAGTCATTGGAAACTGGATTAGGTCATGTAAAGTGGGCATAATGTGCACTAATAGTTCACAAGTACACTAGGACCTTGGATTTAAATGGTAAATGAAGTTCACGCTGATTTTCCGCTCATCTTTCTTTCTCTCAGTTGAAGAAGAGGCGAACTGTATCTTGTGCGACAGCCCCGGGGATCTCCTGGATCAGCTTTTTTGCACCAGCTGTGGGTTGCACTACCACGGCATGTGTCTGGACATCAGCGTCACTCCTCTGAAGAGGGCAGGCTGGCAGTGCCCCGAGTGCAAAGTCTGTCAGACATGCAAGTGAGTTGCAGCCAAGCTTTGCCTTTCATTCTCCCCAGTCTGTGCTGCGTGCCTGCGCTGTTACTCATTTCTGTAGAGCCATCTTCAATAGCTCATCTTTATTTGCTCATGCATCCTTTGAGGTTGCATTAGTTTGCTTTTCTGTGGAATAAACGGACACCTGCTCACGTCTCATGTGGGCTTAATGTATAGTCACTAATTAGACACATTAAATGATATGTTGTATATAAAAATCTATGGGGTAACATACAGAGTTAAAAAACTGCAGCTGTGGTTGCTAGAACTTTACCTTAAAAAAATACAGTAGAAACGTTAGGTTTTCACTTTTTTTTTTTTTTGTTTTTTACATTTTGTCAACCTATTGAAGTACTAAAATATCTTTTTTATCTTTATAATACACATTGACAACCATCAAAAACACACATGGTAATGAGAGCCACATGATGAATCAAAGTTCATCACACATAGCTTTTCCAAAACCTGAGGTAAATAGTAATATATAACAGATTCACACAGTCTCATACACACAAATACTAAACACCATCATGGTAACACATATAACACTAAAATAATGCAACCATTAATTTAACGACATACAATGTGATATAAAACATAATGTACATAGCTGATAAGAAAAAAAAAAAATTACTTATATGAAAAAACATCAAAGGTGAATTCTGGTATATGGTTTTTCACTTTAAATTATCAGAATGGGAGTCAGAATACCTTTGTTGTTGCACTAATTTTACAACAAAATTAAAGTGCAAACCTCAAGATGCTTTACACAAAACAAAATATATGTTTTAAAAATATATCTTAAAATATATCTTTTTAAAAGAATATCTTAAAAGATGATTTGTTTTTCACTTACAAAACAAAAATACTGTAAATTTAAGAGAATTTGACTGAAATTACATTAAGGTCCAGATTTATTAATCAGGGCAAATTAGCGTTAGAGCGCAATTCCATAAAAGCGCCGATGGGTGGGGTAAATTCTGCAGTTGGTTTACTAGCAATACACACATTAAAGAACACAGATACAGCCAGATCATTTCCATAATGACCAGGGCAATCTACCAAGAGCAGCACAAATTACCTCCTGCTTTAAGACGTGCTTTTTTGGGCATTAAATAATGGCGCAAATACCGGTAATTTGACGAGCGCAAACGTTAGTAAATCGCATTGCGTGATTCATTTTAATACTCTCCTCCCATAAATTTTGCATCTGAAAGGGAAACTCCTACAAATGCATAGTCAATCATTTCAGGATCAAAAATAACTTTGTCCGCGCCTTTTCAGCGCTAATTCTTTACTGCGCGTCTTTAGTAAATCCTGACAGTACTATTTTAACGCCAAAAGACGGTTTGCGCTGGCACAAGCTGTTAGTAAATCTGGCCCCAGATGTCCTATTAGATTTACTAGTTTTTCACCATATATATTTACCACTTAACTTACCATTAACCAATGAACAGATGTTTAAGCACAGCATATTTTTCCGTTAAAATTACAATAATTTTTTTACAGTGTAGGAATGTATTCATTAAAAAAATGATGCATTGGTAGAATTAATTAGACTGATTGTGTCCTTGTATCTTTCAGGGAGCCTGGAGAAGACACTAAAATGCTAGTGTGCGATATGTGCGACAAAGGCTATCACACTTTCTGCTTGCAGCCAGCTATGGACTCTATCCCCACCAACGGCTGGAGGTGTAAGGTATGGGCGACTCTGAGAGACATTATTATCATTATCTCCCATTTCTTGAATGCAGTATAGCTAATCTTAGCCGTGTGTTTGTAGAACTGCCGGATGTGTGTTCAGTGTGGCACCCGGAGCAGTGATCAATGGCACCACAACAGCCTACTGTGCCAGAACTGTGGCGATCAACAGGACACCACCGTCCCCTGCTTATGTCCCAGCGACGTAGATCCCGACATCCACAAAGACCTGCTTTCTTGCCATCAATGCAAAAGGTACATTTATATCTTAAATCTGTAGTCTAGTTCAGTAGCAGTTACACATCCAGAAAGTCCATATCTGGAACCTAATTTTGGATGCAGTGAAAAGGTGAATCGTTGGCTGCCTTTTTTTCTTCAGGTGGTTCCACCCAGAATGTGAGCGTCCAGATGAAGGTCACACACATCCACAGTCCAAAGAAGATCACATATGTTCCGTCTGTAGAAACGCCGGCTTTGAATCAGATCCTGTGCGCGCAGATGCAGAAGGAATCCAGGCGGAGATTCAATCACATGTGGAAGAAGAAAACGCACAGCCAGTTCCATCAAATGATTCGGAGCCTGTCAAAGTTCAAGACGCAGAACCTCACCAGCCTGTCAGTGAGATGCCGAGTGAAGAGAAGCAACTGGATGAAAAACAAATGACGGGTAGGACCCATCATTTTAGTGCCTGAAGTTATCGTTGGATCATTCTTGGAAGAATTAACCCATTGCATGTGGGATTTATGGAGTTTTTCTTACATTCTCAGGAAAAATGGTACGAATATCTGTCACCTTTCTAAGAGAACACAATCAGGCATAAATAACACTGATACTAGTCACTAAAAATGTAATTTGTTTGTTGAAATCTGGAAGCTATAGAAAGGAAAAGGAAGCATTTATATATATATATATATATATATATATATATATATATATATATATATATATTTAATTATTTATTTATTTATTAATTTTTTTTTTACCTATATTCATTAAACCAATCACAGGTCATTACATTCCAAGTCTATTTATTGAAACTTCGAAGCAATAGAAAGAACATAATTTGTCACACTTTATTTTAAGGTCCAATTCTCGTTATTAACAAACCATTAACTATGACTTTTGCCTCAATAAACTCCTAATTTGCTGCTTATTAATAGTTAGTAAGGTAGTTGTTAAGTTTAGGTATTGGGTAGGATTGGGGATGTAGTATATGGTCATGCAGAATATGTGCTTTTTATAAAATAGCTCTTAAAAAATTACATTTTTAAGAATAACAATCTTTATATAGTTTCCAACAAAAGTACTGTTTAGTGTAAAACATGTTGAAGATTAGTGAACAGGCTGTCAATACATTAAATAAGCTATTTCCTCACAAAAGCTATTTAGTCAGCATACTGAAGCATCTCCTTCGTTGTCTCTTTCACTGCGTACCCACAAAGCCACAGCATTAGTGTTAGCGTTACGCTTTTTTTTGGCTAAAGGTTGTAGGCTTGCTTTCTAGTGGCTTTGCTAGAGCTAAACCACTGGAAGTTGGGATGCATATTAGCACCTTAAAGGTACATATTATTACCTAAAGTCTACATATTGGTACCTTTTGAAAGCGTACTACCCCAGTGACAGCTTTTGTGCCATTTTTTCCTGAGAGCGCATTATATAAATTTACAGATTGGCTGCTTTCTTACCTGTTTTTGCATGGCCCAACAAATCTAGTTAGCCTTAGAATGAATCATCTTTGTAAAGGGATTTTTTTTTGGATTGGTTTCTGACAGATTTTTGTGGTTCTCAAATGGAATCTTTTAAGTCTTTATTTGATTTTAGTGTCTTATTAGCTTGGTTTTGGGTTTGGTGTCTTTACCGTTCACTTACTTTCGCAGTGGTCCAATAACTGTAAGTTCAGCCCGGAGTCTTTGAAGCATGAGGACAGAAGTTGCTCTCTAAAGCACCCCAGTCCTTCAGGCCAAAAGTTGCTGAAGTGAAAGACTAGGCCAAAGCATCCCATAGGCCAACATGCCTCAGATCTGTCTGGATTAGTCTGGACTGGTCTTGAGGAAAGGGGTATTTGAAACTTGGCCTACTTTGCCTGGGGAAGGCAAAAAGTCTCTGAAAGTGTTGCTTATGTGCTTTCGAATATTTGGTGATTCACTGAAATAGTTCCTTATTAAAGGGGTCATTGGATGCAAAATTCACTTTTCAAGTTGCTTGAACATAAATGTGTGTTGGAAGTATGTGTACACATCCATCCTATAATGATAAAAATCCACCCAGTGTTTTTTTTTTTTTTTAATCCCTATTTTAAAATCCCCTTTCTCAAATCAGGCTGTTCTGAGATTCCTGTCAGAATGACGTAGTTCTGTACAGGCCCCTCCCACGATAGTTGATTGCCTTATCTTAGACCCGCCCTGAGTGAGCTGTCATCCGTCCACCATTGTGTCGACTCCGGTGAAGGGGAAGACAAGAACGTCTCCGATTGAGCGATTGAGGTGTTGTTGTTGGATGTAATAATGAATAAAGCAGTCATCATTTACTCCTGACATCTGAGCCGCTGAAGTCGCAGAGGATTAATGTTACTTTTGCTTTAAAGTGAATGCGCCAATCCCCGATCTGCCTAAATGCATCTATGTTCGCGCGAATCATTCGTGATCCAGCTTCATCTACAGAAGAAGGGAGTATAATGTTTTTTTTTATGAATCTTTGCAAATCGCCTTTCCTAATAATGTGCTAGTTAGCAAATTTCATGGCTAAACTAAACAGTACTGCTCGTCACTCCATGGATGAGAGGGGCATGGAGTGAAAACAACAGAGCTCATTAGCATTTAAAGCAACGTGGACTAAAAAATGGCTTGATAAAAACAGAGCTGATTTTGACAGGGTAAAGAAGGTGTTGTTTTACTCTGCCATTGAGGAATTTTAACCAAAGTATGTTATAGACTTTTCATTAAGACCCTAAAGAATCATATCAACTTGTGGAAAATGGGCATCCAATGACCCCTTTAAAGGAAAAATGACAATCCTGTCATTAATTACTTACCCTCACACTGTTCCAAACCCGTATAACTTTCTGTCTTCCGTGGAGCATGATTCAATTTTCCACTTGAAGACTGAAGACCATCTCACTTTGCAGATCTGCAGGAAGTTTTACACTCCTGCCAATCTCCTCCATGTGTAATGTACCATCACAGCTTTGCGTTCAACCAGCTTTGGGTATGCGGTGCATTAACACCCCGCTGTCATTGTAAATGTTCAGCACAGTGTCGGTAACTCAATTCCCCAACCTTTAGGGGAACAGCTGCCCACAGGCCTTTTCAGCATTATGCGTCCTGGTGCAAATCTCTAGATGCAGAGGTGACAGATCTGGCCTCATCCCACGCTGGGTTCATGGTTATTCAGTGTGCCACAGGGCGGCCTGAACATGTGTGCTTGTGTTGCATGGTATGCTGTTGCTGTAAGTTGAAAAGGTTCAACAGAGAAGAAACCCAAACCCAAGTCTGATTTCACCCTGTGCCTCCACAGGTCCCTTTTTGTGTATTGCTTGGCTTAGAACCGCAGTATGTTTCTATTATCAGCCTCAGTACCTGCATGAGGACTAGTGGCAGCTGTAGGTAAAAATCAAGAGGAAAGGTGCCAGTTGTGCCATGCTATTTTAGTGTTTCTCTCTCGTTTTTCCTAAAATTTTATATACTCTCTACTTGCATTGCAGTTGACATTAAATAAACACCAGACCTCCTTTTCAAATATACTTAGTGCAGTTCTCTCATGTGAACCAAAGTTCAGAAGATAGCTGTCACACTACTCAAACAAACCAAACTTTATAGTAGGACTGGGCATTTAGGGTCTTATAAAATCCATTTTATTTTTTCCCAATCTGTTTAATGAAAAAGGTGTTGAATGAAATGCACTCATTAAACGTTAACATTTTAAACAGTCTTTAAAACAACTGCACAACAGAACTTACATGCTGTATGAATTAAAACATGAATATATATATATATATATATATAAATATATGTATGTGTGTCATGCAACTGTTTATGATATAATAATTATAATAAACATTACAATGATTATCTTTATTTATTTATTTGTTTGTTGGTTTGTTTGAGAAATACATTTTAGTCTACAATAACAATGTGTTTATTTTAGTACAAATACTAGAGGTCGACTGATTCATCGGTTTTGCCGATTAATCAGCACCGATAGTTAGGGGTGCTCCGATTGATCGGGTACCGATCACTATCGGCCGATATTCGCTTTGGGATGACGCGAGTGCTGTGAGAGGTTTGACACGAAAATGTAGTAATTACACTATAAATGCATATAATTAAAGTCTACTGTGTTTCACAGTCAACACATATGGCTTTTTGGCTAGGTTTAAAGGAAAAGAGCACTTTTAGATAAACAAGGCAATAATAGATGGTACTCGTGGAGGTATGGAATGCAAAGTTCTTTGTGAAACGCAGGATTGTTTGTAATAAAGATTTAAATGCAGTAGAGCTGACTGTTTCTGACAGTCATAAGTTAATTTAGAATGTTTGTGTTAACATAAGAAAAGTAGTTTACATGTTTTGTCACTTGCATGAGCAACTTAATATATAAATCTAGAAGTAAATGCAAAAGTAAAAAGCATCGAATAATGTGTTGCTTATATTAATTGCACTTAAACACGTCTATAAACACTGTATTACTGTAAAAAAAATAAATAAAAAAAGGATAATGAAAAAGCATTTTCAGTAACAATGTTTGGATTTGAAATCAAAATAATGGATAAATGTTGTGTTTGTGGTAAACAGATGGATCAGTAGTGGACTCCTGTGTGAAATCAGGCTTGTGCTGTGTGTAAGCTTTTCTGCAACAATTGCACGATTGTAAAAACAAAAATGCACTGGATGATCGAACATTTAGGTGAGATAAATGTATATTTTTGAAAAATGTCTAAAAAATGCCCACCTCCACCCCTCAAATTAAAAAATTCTCTCTCACAAGAGTCACCTAAGAGGGAAATTCCCCCATTTTCAAAAATGAAATTCAGGCACTGAATAAATGTCAAAAAATCCTGATTGGAGTATCACTATAAATAATTTTACATGATAAAAAGATGGCTTTAAAAAGATCGGTATCAGTGATCGGTATCGGCAGATACTGCTTTCTGTGATCGGTGATCGGCCTCAAAAATCCTGATCAGAGCACCCCTACAAAAATCCATGCCGATAGTTTTCCATGTTGCGTTTTTTGCTGGAGTGGCCAAGAATTGTCTGCTGTCATTATACAGTACGAGAGCGGCCTCTAGAGATGGAAATCACTGACAGCACGTTGTTTGTTTTGGCATGTGACAGCGCGTGCAGCGGGAAACTTCAAACGCACATTTAAATGCAGCCGACAGAAAATCCTGCCGCGGAACAGAGCGCAATTCACATAGTTTCCATTAAATAACATTATATTTGTCCCAAATCATTGTTAATGTACATAATGACTTCACCCTAGGCTATAAATTATGTATTGTGCATTTTTCAGCAAAACGTTTGTCTTTCTGTGGCTCTAATACAGTCTGTATGCGGGGGAAGTCGTGGGCTAATGGTTAGGGAGTTGGGCTTGTAACCTGCAGGAATTGACGGTGGGGATTTTGAATGAACAGCACTCTCTCTGCCTTCGATACCATGACTGAGGTGCCCTTGAGCAAGGCACCGAACCCCCAATTGCTCCCCGGGCGCTGGAGCAATGGCTGCCCACTGCTCCGGGTGTGTGTTCACGGTGTGTGTGTGTGCGTTTGTTCACTATTCACTGCTGTGTGTGTGCACTTAGATGGGTTAAATGCAGAGCACCAATTTCGAGTATGGGTCACCATACTTGACAATACGTCACGACTTTCACTTTCACTTTTTTTTCATGCTTCATACAGAGAGCTGTAATACAGATCACGCTTTCTCTTTCCGTTTGCTCTGTTTTTTTTTTTAAACACCGAACTTCAAACTCATTTATGCCACATAGTTCATTCTTGAAGCAAACTTATGTCCGTTTGGTGATTAAATAAACAGTTTTAGACCGCTGCTTGAATTGAACTTGACGCGTCTGTTGTGTGTGATACCTGTAACTTCTCCAAGATGCAGCGCTGCACTTTTGCACCGTCACTTGCATTTTTTTTTTTTTTAATATATTTTGATTAGATAATCATGCAGTGTTCTAAAATAGCAGCAAAAAATGTGAGAGTACACATACAATATCAATAACCTGTGCATGTAATTTTAATATGGCCTTGTGTAGGTATTTCAAGACGGCCATCTTTAAGCATGACTGTTGAAATGAAATGGTATACTTAACAATAAAAGTCCATTTGTAACATTAATGAAAGCTGTAGAAGTATTGTTCCTTGTTAGAGTGTTCATTTCATTTCAAAATTTACTATTACTAATAGGCTTCACATTAAAATTTTTAAGTTTCTTCTTTTAACATTAGTAAACTATGAAATAACTTTAATGATCAATATAATAATTAATATTAATACTAAATTTTTATTCATTTACAAAGTATGGTTCAGTACTGTTCCAGTTTTTTTTTTTTTTTTTTTTTAAATAGTAAAGCTCTATTTTAGTTTTCATTCAGTATCCGTTTTAAAAACTATCGGTTGATTAATCGGTATTGGCCGGTGTGGTCCAACCTAGCTATCGGTATCGGTAAAATCCACTATCGGTCGACCTCTAACAAATACTATTGTAGAGTACATTGTAAATCTTTTTTATAATTTCAGAATATGTTATAATAACAAAATCTCTTTCCAATATCTTTTACCAATTTTTTTTTTCTTTTTACTTTTTTTATTATTATTATCAATATCATGGATTTATTTTTGTCAGAAAATATCAATATCAATTTATTGCCCAGTCCTACTTTATAATCTAATATGCAGTATGAAAGCTAATTTAGTAAAGAATGTTATTGAACTAATTTATTTATTTATTTATTATTTTCATGTTGAAGTTAGTTACATGGCAACAGGTGGTGATGTGGATGGCAGCTGGATGAAGGTGATGTCTTTCTTTGCAGCAACTAGAATTTCAGACTTCATTGGTCTTTGACCCTCATATTGATTTTAGAGAGGCTTGTTTACGGCACCGCTCACCAGAGAGTTAACCTCATTCACCTCTGGAGATGATGCCCACTTGGACAAGTGTGGCTGGTCATTCTCTCTAGCTGTCGTTCTCCATTACATTACATTGAATTATGTTACATGTCTCTGTCTACCGGTGTTCACCCATTATAGAAAGACCTCTTATGTGCCTGATGGATTATGAATGGGAGAATATGTGCTTATCGGACCATAGGTCTTTTGAATTGACCTTGTACCAGAGGTTACCGTGGAGACTCCACATTTTAAATGGCTCTGAGACGCAGTGGATGATCAGATGTGACTGGAGATCAACGAGTGCAAGCGGTTTATGAAAACACACTATATCTTCCTCAACTAGAAATTCCTTCTCAGTCCACAACTACCATGTAAATCTTTTAAATCTTAATACTGGGTCTTTAGGTTCTTAAGATTATTATGGATGGAAGAGATAGTTCACCCAAAAATGAAAATTCTGTCATCGTTTACTCACCCACATGTTTGTTCCAAACCTGAATGAATTTGTTTCTTCAGTTGAACGCAAAAGAAGATATTTTGAAGAATGTGGGTAACCAAACAATTCTTGGTCCCCATTAACTTCCATAGTATGGGGAAAAATAGTATGGAAGCCAATGGCTACCGGCAACTGTACAGTTACTAACATTCTTCAAAATATCTTTTTTTTTTTTTTTTTTTTTGCAGAATAAATAAATTAATGATGCCAGAATTTTCATTTTTAGGTGAACTATCCCTTTAAACTAAACAAAAATGTTGATAAATATTGCCTAAGTAAGTTTAAGTTGAAGCACTAAAATTGAAATAAACTGGAAATAAATAAAAATTCAACTAAAACTTAAATGAGAATATATTTAACCTAAATAGTAATATTTAGCTGACATATAGTAAATTCATCACCATCTTAATAAATTCAAAAATAAAACACCAAAAACTAAATTCAGTTGGTTTGCTGTAAGTGAATTTAGGCATCACAACATTATAATGTACAGTATGAAAAATGGATATTCTGAGGATTATATTTAACATTGTTTAAGTCAGTGTTGGATGACAGCAAAAGTGAACTAAATGTAAAAATAGAGGTAATGAATATAAGCATTATCTGATAATCTCTGATACCATTAAATGAAAATAAAATCTAACATTGGTTGATAACTGATATGTATGGAAGCCCGTTTCTGCCACTGAATAAAAAATAAAAAAGGTAATTGCGACTTTTTATCTCACAATTCTGACTTTTTTTTCATAATTGCGTGACACAAACTTGCAGTTCTGACTTTTTTTCTCAGAATTGCGCGATATAAACTCGCAATTGCGAGTTAAAAAGTCATAATTGTGAGATATAAACTCGCAATTCTGAGAACATATCAGTACACCCCCCCCCCCCCCCCCCCCCGTAATTGCGAGTTTATATCATGCAATTCTGAAAAAAAAAGTCAGAAATGCGAAATATAAACTCAAAAGAAAATTGTGACTTTATAAATCGTAATTCTGACTTTATAACTCGCAATTGCGAGTTTATATCTCACAATTCTGTGAAAAAAAGTCAGAATTGTGAGATAAAAAGTTGAAATAACCTTTTTTTTATTCAGTGGCGGAAACGGGCTTCCATAGAGATGGTACCAATATATTGTGCGTCCAAAAAAAAACAAAAAAAAACGGTATGCCCGTTTAAGTTAGTCCTCTTACATCTTGACATCAACTATGTCTTTGTTTCCATCTTTCTCAGTATGTCTCATAATTAGGGGTGCACGATAAATATCGGGCGATAATTAATTCGCATCTTGTCAGTAAAGCCGGTTCTCTAATTAGCAGTAAATTCCAACACTTGCGTGATTTCACATTGAGCAGCATTTACTACACAGAGCCGTTGTTAACTGACAAGCTGCGCAAATCCAGGGTGATAATGAATATGGATTTGCGCAGCTTGTCAGTGAACAACGGCTCTGTGTAGTAAATGCTGCTCAATGTGAAATCACGCACGTGTTGGAATTTACCGCTGATTAGAGAACCGGCTTTACTGACAAGATGCGCATTAATTATCGCCGATATTTTTCGTGCACCTCTACTCATAATGAATAGGGTGTATCACCATCTTTTTTCTTTTAATGTCTTCTGTTACCCAGAAGTGACTTCATCTGACATAACAGGCCATAAGTAGCAATTGTCGCTTTTTTCTGTAATTAAAAGATGTGCTGAATAACCAGACATGCGAGTCATTATCGTAAGCCTGTATCTTCTCTCCATTATAGCAGGCACCGGTCCAGATCAGAATCATGATGTATCTCTGCTCTTCTGATTAGAAAGAAACCTGCCCTCTAATTACCTCAGAAGCGCTCAGCTGATGTCAGCCGTGCTGGACGATAGTCATTTAGTCTTCTGTGATTCCGTGATTTCTCTAATGGCTGCTTATCTCTTTGTAGAGGAGATATGAGGTGATTTATCTGATAAGGCTTGCAAAATCAATGAATTTAAGTGCTTCAGGTGGAAATTTGTTGTTCTAGACATGCATTGAACAGAAGAGAATGACATTATAGAAAGTAAGAGGACAATAAAGCATGTTAGCGTGTAGTCAGAGCCACAAATCAAACGTACGGTGGGTATATAAGACAACACTGGATAAATCAACCTAATTAAAGGCGTATATTACTTTCAGTACTTGTGTACTGCTCAAAGCCATTGTATTCTCTTGAGCGCAATGTTTTCTGAACAGCACACATGCCGTATGTGCCTGTGTTCACACTTGCACTTTTCTACCCTGTTGAGTTGTTTTTCCAGTCCTGTAATTATTTCCACTAGTGCTTGGAGCAGTTTGTATTACATAACACAAGTCGGGACTGTCTATTGACTTTTTCCCCCCTCCTCTAGAAATTGGTGCAGATGCTAGTGGCGATTTAGCCAAGCCAGAGTGCAGCGAGACCTCAGACCACAGCACGGAAAATGAGCAGACTTCAGGTACTTCATGTACTCTCTTTGCCTCCAGTGACACATACATGGTTAATGTTATCAAAGATGCTCTTATCTTAACCATAACCACCATTCTTGGATATGTCCGTTTTAGGGGATGTTCAAAACAAGTGGTTTAGAATTTGTTGAAAAATATAGTTTTCCCTGACAGTTTGATGAGCGTTTGACAACAACAGCTGAAGACACTTATCTTCCACAAGCAATTAACTAGTCCATAACCATAAATCTTGAAAAATGAAATCAGCAGAAAACGGCATTTACATCCTATTTTATTTCTATAATTTGACACTGTCAGGGCAGGATGTTCACAAAGAGAAAATTTAAACAGACAGGATGGGATTTTATACATTTGGATTGGGTCACGAAAAGTGGATGTTGCATATTGGCAGATATGCAGCCAACAAAATACATTTTTAAAGTTTTTCATCATCAAGATTTTTGGTTAAAATTAATATTAATGTATAAGATCATCATTTCTTTCCTTGTTCCCCACTCCCGTTTGCTCTAATTTTAGAGCCAGTAAGCCAATATATAAGACAAAATGTTGAAATTGAATAGATATGATTGGAGGAGAACAGAAATTATCACTATTTGCAGATTATGTGTTAGTTTATCTAGGTCAACCAAATAAAACTTTAGAGACATTGGAATTCTTTGGAAAATTATCAGGCTATACAAGTAACAAACGTACAAAAAAACTCCAATATTAACCTTTAATTATCAACCATCTGAGGATTTTAGAGACAAATACAAGTTTAAATGGGGAGAGGATTCTTTGAAATATTTGGGGGTTCAAATACCTAAAGATATTACATAATTATTTGATGAAAAATAATCAACCACTAATTTCTAAACTTAAATCAGACATATAAAGATGGAACTTTTACCATATTTAGGCCTAGTCTCCAGAATTGAATCAATAAAAATGAATATACTCCCACATTTTTTATACCTTTTCCAAACACTTCCTATAGAAATAAGCAACGATATATATTAGAAGAAGAGTATATGCTTAGAAGGGTAAAATCATTTTTTAAAAGGTACAAATAATCAATTAACTCTCTCAATCAATATGAGCTCATATGATGCATTAGTATTCAGAGTATTGTATTGAAAATAGTTTTGGATGTAGTGTAATATGTCAGCTTCCCAAAAGTATTTCTGCAATCCTATTCAAGCAATAGTAAAATAAGCCCAAGTGGCTAGAACAATGTACTTATTTGCGAAATCATAACAATATGGTTAGTATTTTTTATAATAATAACATTATGGTCAAATTTTACCCTCTGACCTACAGTGGAAAATCCCTGTGTATTTTTGTACATCCTTGAGAAGTCATTTTGAATGTTTTTCTGCTTCTTGCAGTTGCGTCTCCTCAGAAGACAAAAGGTCCTGAAGATTCAGAGCCGCATGAGCAGAAACTGGATTCAGCTCCAGAGACGTCCACAGTCCAGCAGCTTGTGTCATCCCTTGAACCAGAGGAGCCTCTAGAGACGTCAGCTGCACTCACAGAAAACGTCTCCCAGAATGAGGATGACAGCAAACCCTGCCTGGAGGAGCAAAAACCCAACCTATCACCCACCAAAGAGCCAACTCCAGCCTGTACCTCCCATGAGGAAGAACCTATGGAGGTTTCCTTCACAGAGGAGCCTTCCACAATGGCTCATGGAGTTACTGTAGAGCCTGAGGTTAGTACTGCTAAGACTACACCAGGAGTTCACAGCCAGGAGGAAACGGATGTTATGGTGCAGCAGCACGACATTATTCCCGAGAGCCGCACACAGGAAATGGACATCACTATGGATGGTGATGAGCGATGTTTGGCCAAGCTGAGTTCACTAGTGGAGGAGAGGACGTCGTTACAGCAGCCTCCATTCAGGCAGCCTGAGGGTTTGCCCTCAGTTGGGCATGGGGCGTCCCAGCTCCAGTTCCAGGCCCAGACCCAGGCTGTCTCAGGACAAGCCATCAGCAATGTGCCTTCATCCACCTTCATGCCATTCACTCCAAAAATCGGCATGGGAAAGCCGGCCATCTCTAAGAGGAAGTTTTCACCTGGAAGACCCAGAGTCAAGCAGGTCAGTCATATACTTTATGACCAGTTGTGTGTTAGTTTATTTAATCTGTTGTCTGCAGATTCCTGTATAGTTCTAGGTTAATTAATAGATATAAGGCTTTGTTCAAACAGACAATTAAATTTTTGGCAAATTTGGCGTATCCGTCTTAGTTCTATTCCGCAAAATAAACCAGTCACAATTTTGACTTTATTTCTTGTAATTTTCAGAATTTTCATCTCATAAAAGTAATTAGTTAATATCTCATAATTTGACTTTATATCTCACTTTATTTATCATAATTGCAACTTTACATCTCAATTTGACATTGTATCTCACAAATGCAGATTCACCCCCCCCCCCCCCCCCCCCCGTAATTGTGATCATATATCTCACAATTATGATTTTATTTCTTGTAGTTGCAACTTTATATCACATAACTGCAACATTATTTATCATAATTGCGACTTTAAATCTTAATTTGATTTTGTGAAATGTGATTTTTTTTCTGTAATTGTGACCATATAAAATTGCAAAATTGCGACTTTATTTCTTGTAAATGTGACTTTTTTTCTCATAATTGCAACTTTATATCCCAAAATGACATTGCATTTCACAGATGCATTTTTTCCTGTAATTGCAGTCATATATCTCACAGTTGCGATTCTTTTTCTTGTAAATGTGACTTTTTTTCTCATAATTGCAATGTTAATTCTCATAATTGAAACTTTATCTCAATATGACATTGTATCTTACAAATGCAAAAAAATCCTGTAATTGTGACCATATATCCCACAATTGCGACTTTATTTCTTGTAAATGTGACTTTAATTCTCATAATTGCAACATTATTTCACGTAACTGCAACATTAGATCTCAAAATGACTTTGCACCTCACAAATGCTATTTTTTCCTGTAATTGTGATCATATATATCACGATTACAACCTTATTTCTTGTAAAAAAAAAAAAAAAAAAAAACCTCTTAATTGCAACATCAGTTCATACAGTTGAGACTTTTGCAAATGTATTTCTTGTAATTGAGACTAATTCTCTTAATTGCTACGTTATACCTCACAAATGCAATTAGCTGTTTCATTTTTTTACTCAGAGGCAGAAAAATGTTTCCTTATGTTTCAGTCTAAACCCAACATGTTTTAGTCTCAGACATGCTGTCTACTGGAAATATTTGTGATTTGTGTGTAAAAGTTTGATTTTGTGCTGGAACAACTTTCCGTGAATTAGAAGCTTTATTATAGACTAAACATTTGATAAATTGGATGTTTTATGAAATGACACAGGCTTCAAATATCAATTCAAAGGGGATTATTTCAACATTAGACATCTCACATACATGTCATACTCCGCCATCAGATCATCATTCATGCATCATGTCCTGTTTCTGATTGTGTTTTCCTGTTAACCAAACACTCTCTAATTCATAAAGGCTGTGTCCGAAAACTGAAAGCATCTGCCTTGCTATCCAATCTGCATAGGCAGTTTTATTCAGACCGGCATCCAGGGAAAAATAACATCATGTCTAATGATCTAGAACTCTAGAACTAATGAAGTTTAAAATCCAAGTGAGCTCTAGATGTAACCAAGTGAAGAAAGAAATAAGAATCTGAAAAAGAAAGAAATGAACATCTATGAATTAATATACTTCTTTTACCTCTTCTGTCAGATGTATTTATTTTATTCTTCGTACACCACCAAATCGCACAAGAAAAAATTGACAAGCAGCGAAGAGCATCTTAAATGGATCAGATGGCATCTTAGTAGACAGAAAACATCGCAACTACATTCCCCCCGGTTAAAAACCGACGTGTTAATTTCACTTCAAGCAGCTTTACGTTTTAATTGAGCAAGTCTTAATTCACAGCCATCATTGTGATTTCCGGAAGATCGCTAAGTATTAATTAATTTTACAGCCATAAACGGGTTAATTAGAGGAATTAGGTGTCTGTAAGAGGCCTGCTCTTTTGCACTCTTCGTGTGCTGGAGTCATGTGATGTCGCTCTGACATAATCACACATGTTTGTAAACAAGACAGCGAGTGTCTCTGTTGTCATGGCAACAAAAATAGCACAAGCATTCTGATGCCAGGCCTCTCAGTAACACTTTAGTATAGGGACCAATTCTCACTGTTAACTAGCTGCTTATTAGCATGCATATTACTAGCATAATGACTGTTTATTAGAACTTATAAAGCACATATTAATGCTTTATTCTGTGTGACCATATTTTAAATCCCTTAATCATACCCCATACTTAAACTTAACAATTGCCTTACTAACTATTAATAAGCAGCAAATTAGTAGTTTATTGAGGCAGAAGTTGTAGTTAATAGTGAGAATTCATCCCCAAACTAAAGTGTGATTGTCCTCTCTCAGACCCAATAATCAAGTGCAAAAGTCTTTCCTGTGCTTAATGTGAAATACAACTCACTAGAGTTGTCACGAAACCAAAACCAAAAAGAAATTTCATTTTTTCATTAAGAAATAAAAATATGCTAAGGAACACACTGCTTTATTTAAAAAAAAAAAAAAAGAATGTTTTATTTAAAAAAATATTCATATTGTATTATTAAATGCTTCTAAATCTAATTAATTTAATGAGTAATTTAAGGGTAATTAAATTGATTATGTAAATTAAGAACTTAATTTAAAAACATTCTATTCATCTTTGAATCCTGAAATCCATTTTTTTTTATTTTTAACAGAAGTATTAAGCAGCACGACTGTTTTCAACATTAATAGTAAGAAATGTGTCATGAGCATCAAATCAGCACATTAGAATTATTTCAGAAGTATAAATTACATTTTAAAATATTTTAGAATAGAAAACAGTTATTTTAAATTATAATAATATTCCATAATATTGCTGTTTTTACTGTATTTTTGCATCCCTGTTAAGCATTAGAGTCTTCTTTCAAAAACATTTAAAAAAATCTTACCGACCCTAAACTTTTAGGCCTTTAAACCTGTTTGGACACAGTCTTTTTTTTTTTTTTTCTTTTTAATTCTGTTCGTTTCATAAACTACACACTTGACCTTTAAAAATCGTCTCTTAAGGCACTGATGACATTTTTAAAACACGTCTCATCTTCTTAGAGCGGATGATGCAGTTTCGCCGGTTCTTTCCATCGTTTGTGCATGCTGTCTTTCACTTTATTTAGACTGACAGAAAACATCTCTTTTTGTCCTAGAAACAGTTATTTATTTATTTATATATATATATATATATATATATATATATATATATATATATACAGATTACAGTAGAAAGACCATTTTTGTTTGCATGTTTGAGAGCAGTAAAATTGAATGTATTTTTTCAGGAAACGCTTTGTCTGAGATGTCATTTTTTAAGTTCATTCGCAGCTCTGATGTGTCATGTTCTCTGTTAACCATTTCTGTGTTGTACATGCATGTATCTGTATGTTTCTTTGCTGGCTGTACTGTTTAAGTTGTTGCATGTTCTCGCCCACATCTCCTCCTCTCTCTCTCTAACCCACCCCATCTTCAGGGAGCATGGAGCGCGTCCCGCAGACCGAGCTCCCCCTCATGGTCCCTTGACCCGACTGAGGGCTGGGACGGGCCAAAGAGCAGGCAGCCCCACAGCATGGCCGCCTGGATAATCCGTGTGGTAAATACAGCCAAATATTACACAGCAGCCCTGCAGTGGGTGTTCAGCTAACACCGTGTCTACACCGGACATGACAAAACTAAACTGTTCTCATTATAGTCAATCAAGCTGTCTACACTGGAAATAGCCTATTTGGCTCACCTTTTTGTTTGAATTTATTGAATTAATGTATTTTATTGATACATTTTAATATTTTTATAATTTAAACATTAATTTAATTATATAAATTATAAATAGCTGTAAATTATCAATATTATTATACAAATAATAATGTAAATAATAAATTAAATATAAACATACAGTATTTTGAATAAATATAAATACACTTCTTTTATCAATTTTAATGATATTTGTCTAATTTAATTAAGAATATTAGTTCAAATATTTAAATTATAAATAAATAATTACATAAATTAACAATATTATTCAAATAATTATATCAGTCATATATATAAAATTAAAAATATATAGATATATTTTAAATGTATATAAATGATTAATTTGTATTTATACAATTTAGTAATAGTGATAATGTAGTAATAATAATAATAATAATAACAAATTTTATTTATATATATATATATATATATATATATATATATATACATACATACATACATACATACATACATATAGTTAAAATTATTATTATTAGTTATTAATATTGATAAATTCTATTTATTAATTAATATATTAAATAGTATAATAAATATTAACATATTTTTAATTATGTTTAAATTAGAAATAAATAATTGTATAAATTGGTGATATCAGTCATATTAATGAATATATTGAATAAATATTAAAATGTATATACATAAAATTATATTATTCTTCTATATATTTTAGTAATTGTTTTATAGTTTAAACAATGCAAATTATTAATTTAATCATGTCTTATTTATACAATTTCTTTTATAAATAATTTATATTAAACTTTAAAATGAATAGAGATCTATTTTAAATGTATTCAAATTATATATATATATATAATAAACCAAGTTGATATGGTCTGATGTAATTCTGATCATGTCCAGTGTAGATATGATGTAAAAAATTTTAGAAAGCTAGACCTCTTTAACGAACCTTCCCCAGATATCCTCAGTCTCAGCAGCAGATGTTTGGTTTCCAAATAATTACACACAGCAAAATGTGTTGTTAAAGAAATACTAAAATTGTGTTCTGTAATATTTGAATTGATATCATTGTTAATGGTAATTTTCAAGCAATAGGAAGTAATGGGAATAAATAGTAATTTTCAAGGGCAGAAAGAGCTAGAAAATACCAGCTCTATGAAATATAAAGCACAGCAGACCCTTGACTTTTCACGCAGAGAATCGAGAGTCGCCGCAGGGCAGACACATTGAAAATGTAGTCATAACAATGCTCATGTTGGACAGCTTTGATTTGGATTTGGACTGAACAAATTCAGTGCTCCATTTTTCATGTCAGAAACAACCGCTGAGAACACTAACATGTTCTGTGGCTTCATAATACATCCTAACCGGGTTTTTTTTTCCCAGCATGCACAGCGCTTTTCTTTCCATGATCCGGCTTGACTCGGGCTGATGAATGAAAATGAGTTGTGAATGTGTTGGCGTTGTGAGCCGGAGCAGATGTGCTGTGTGTTGAGGGTCAGGGGCCTTGCAGTGGCCATGTTGGCTCTCGCTGGGCTCCGGGTCCATCTGTTCCTGAGCCGCTGGAGCCGCCCGGATAATCATCTGGGCACGGGGCCAGACCAGGTCCCGACGCATTATCATGTCTTGACAACGAGCATGTTGGACAGTATTTGCCACATGTCAAGGGTCACTGAAAAGACAGTTTCTACATTAAGATGATGATGGAGAGGAAGGAAGAAGAATATTGGACTGTGTAAATAAGAGGGTACATTAATATGGTGGTAGTGTCTTTGTCTTTATAGGAGTGAGTGTTATATCAAACATTCACAATATATTTGCAGTGATTTAGCTGGAGATGAAATTTAGTTGGAGTTGAGATAAAACATTCTGTGCACAAAACCTGTGTGTGAACATTTTCACACATAAATCATGATTCATCTATAAATTTGTACTTATAATTAAACTGAGATGAATTTAGTACATACTGACTGATTCCATTTTTTGTAAATTTGTAATATTTTTTATAACTAATTATTAACATTAGTTACACTAGAAATAGCATTTTTTCATATTTTGGGTAATTTGAATTAATTTATTCTTGTGCATTTTATTAATCATGTTTATAAAATTTAAGTAAAAAAATAATGGTTAAATTATATAAAATGATAAAATAATGTATTAATTTATATAAACTGAAATGGCAAGTGTGTGTGTGTGTGTGTGTGTGTATGTATATGTACAGTGGGGGAAAAAAATTTTGATCCCCTGCTGATTTTGTTTGCCCACTGACAAAGAAATGATCAGTCTATAATTTTAATGGTAGGTTTATTTTAACAGTGAGAGAAAGAATAACAACAAAAATGCAGAAAAACGCATTTCAAAAAATTTATAAACTGATTTGCATTTTAATGAATGAAATAATTATTTGATCCCTTACCAATCAGCAAGATTTCTGGCTCCCTTTTATACAAGTAAGGAGCTGAGATTAGGAGCACTCTCTTAAAGGGATTGCTCCTAATCTCAGTTTGTTACCTTTATAAAAGACACCTGTCCACAGAAGCAATCAATCAATCAATCAGATTCCAAACTCTCCACCATGGCCAAGACCAAAGAGCTGTCCAAGGATGTCAGGGGCAAGATTAAAGACCTACACAAGGCTGGAATGTGCTACAAGACCATCGCCAAGCAGCTTGGTGAGAAGGTGACAACAGTTGGTGCGATTATTCACAAATGAAAGAAACACAAAATAACTGTCAATCTCCCTCGGTCTGGGGCTCCATGCAAGATCTCACCTCGTGGAGTTTCAATGATCATGAGAACAGTGAGGAACTACACGGGAGGATCTTGTCAATGATCTCAAGGCAGCTGGGACCATAGTCACCAAGAAAACAATTGGTAACACACTATGCCGTGAAGGACTGAAATCCTGCAGCACCCGCAAGCTTCCCTGCTCAAGAAAGCACATGTACAGGCCTGTCTGAAGTTTGCCAGTGATTCAGAGGAGAACTGGGTGAACGTGTTGTGGTCAGATGAGACCAAAATCCAGCTCTTTGGCATCAACTCAACTCGCCGTGTTTGGAGGAGGAGGAATGCGCCCTATGACCCCAAGAACACCATCCCCACCGTCAAACATGGAAGTGGAAACATTATGCTTTGGGGGTGTTTTTCTGCTAAGGGGACAGGACAACTGCACCGCACCAAAGGGATGATGGACGGGGCCATGTACCATCAGGGCCAGGGCATTGAAACCAGCCAGGGCATTGAAAATGGGTCGTGGATGGGTATTCCAGCATGACAATGACCCAAAACACACGGCCAAGGCAACAAAGGAGTGGCTCAAGAAGAAGCACATTAAGGTCCTGGAGTGGCCTAGCCAGTCTCCAGACCTTAATCCCATAGAAAATCTGTAGAGGGAGCTGAAGGTTCGAGTTGCCAAACGTCAGCCTTGAAACCTTAAAGGGGTCATCGGATGCCCATTTTCCACAAGTTGATATGATTCTTTAGGGTCTTAATGAAAAGTCTATAACATACTTTGGTTAAACTTTCTCAATGGTAGTGTAAAAAACATCTTTTTTCCCGTCAAAATCAACTCTGTTTTCATCAAGCCGTTTTTTAGTCCATGTTGCTTTAAATGCTAATTTCTCTGCTGACCCCGCCCCTCTCTTCCATGGAGTGATGAGCAGTACTATTTACTTTAGCCGTGAAACTGGCTAACTAGCACGTTATTAGGAAAGGCGATTTGCAAAGATTCATAAAAAACCCTTATACTCACTTCTTCTGTAGATGAAGCTGGATCACGAATGGTTCGCGTGAACATAGACACATTTAGGCAGATCAGGGATCATTGCATTCCTTTCAAAAAACGAAACTAACATTAATCCTCTGCGTCTTCAGATGTCGGGAGTAAATGATGACTGTAAATGAGTAAATTGAGACAAAATACCTCAATCGCTCAATCGGAGATGTTCTTGTTTTCCCCTGCACTGGAGTCGACACAATGGCGGACAGCTCTCAGCTCACTTAGGGCGGGTCTAAGGTAAGACGGCCTTGTCAATCAACTACTATGGGAGCGGCCTGCGCAGAACTACCTCATTCTGACAGGAATCTCAGAACAGCCTGATTTGAGAAAGGGGATTTAAAAAAAAAAACACTGGGTGGATTTTTATCATTATAGGATGGATGTGTACACACACTTCCAAAACACATTTATGTTCAAACAACTTAAAAAGTCAATTTTGCATCCGATGACCCCTTTAATGACTTGGAGAAGATCTGCAAAGAGGAGTGGGACAAAATCCCTCCTGAGATGTCTGCAAACCTGGTGGCCAACTACAAGAAACGTTTGACCTCTGTGATTGCCAACAAGGGTTTTGCCACCAAGTACTAAGTCATGTTTTGTGAAGGGGTCAAATACTTATTTCACTCATTAAAATGCAAATCAATTTATAACTTTTTCGAAATGCGTTTTTCTGGATTTTTTTTTAATTTTTATTTATTTTTTTTTTTCTGTCTCTCACTGTTAAAATAAACCTACCATTAAAATTATAGACTGATCATTTCTTTGTCGGTGGGCAAACATACAAAATGTATATGTATGTATATATATATATATATATATATATATATATATATATATATATGTGTGTGTGTGTGTGTGTGTGTATGTGTGTGTGTGTGTGTGTGTGTGTGTGCGTGCGTGTGTGTTACAGTCATAAAATAATTTCTTGAAAATCTATAGAAGATTCAGAAGCTGAAAAATATTTTAATATTAAGCCCAGTCAGGTAGAATAAACCAAATGATGAAAGGAGCAATTTAAAAAACTATCAAGTGTGAGTGGCAGAGGCAGAAGTTGAAAGAAGGGCTGATTGTCTAGAGAGAGGAACAGTAGATGTGAAGCGAGGGGAGGGAGGGAGGGAGGGAATGTAATTCTTGGAAAGGGGTTTGATTGTGACAGTCAGAATGGCAGCCCCTGAGGAAAGGAAATGCACTGACAGCGTAATAGAAGTGAAATCGCTGGAATAGCACGGCCGAGGCCTCTCAACAGCCTGATAGCCGTGTTGGCAGCTCCCTCAGATGCCATGTCACACCGAGTGTCACAGTCTCTGCAAAATTGGTGTCATTATAGGGAATGTTGCTCTGCTGTGACAGCTAGTTAAATTGAGGGAGAGTCGTGTTTGGTTTGAGTTGGTTATTTGATCACAGTGCATTAAAGTTGAGCTGGTAGGCCGTTCATTAAATATAAACACAAGGAGAAAAGAAAACTTTGGACACTTGTTTCCAGTTGAAATTGCTTGGGTCCTGTCAGTGCAGAGGACTGAGTCATCAGGAGTGTTTGAGGAAGATGAGATGAATCTGCTCGTTTGTTTGACTAACTTCACATGACAGGAGAAGTAGTTGAAGGCTTCACTGTTTGGAGCATCACATTATTTTCCTTTCTTTAATCAGTCCATTAGATCACGCATCAGACATGTTTGTCAGCCTAGTAAAATCATTTCACAAATTACTGAACAAGTTTTTGGTTAGCTGTAGCAGTACTGTCAAATAGTTTTTCTTTGCTTGGTTGTAAATCGGTTGAAGGAGTTCACATGTTCATTGGAAAAACTGGAATTTCAAAAACAATTAAACTTTTCAGAGTTGGAAATGTTATGCAAATCAAAATTTTTTTCATATATATATTTGGAAATACTTAGAGAAAAATATTGGGGTCAGTATGTTTTTTTATGTTTTTGAAAGAAATCTGTTATACTTAACAAGGCTACATTTATTTCACCGAACATACAGTGAAAACAGTAATATTGTGAAATATTATTTCAATTTAAGATAACTGTTTTTATTTGAATATATTTTAAAATGTAATTTATTCTTGTGATCAAAGCTGAATTTTCAGCCTTCAGTGTGCCTTCAGAAATCATTCTAATATGCTGATTTGCCACTCAAGAAACATTTTTTTCTTTTTAATATTTAATTATTTTTGAAAACAGTTGTGTTGCTTAATATTTTTGTAGAAACAGTGATACTTTTTTTCAGGATTTTTTGATAAATTGAAATCTTAAAAGAACAATATTTATTTAAAATAGATATTTTCCTTGTAATAATGTTACTTTCCTGTCATTTTTGATCAATTGACTGCTTTCTTGCTTAATAAAAGTATTCACTTCTTTCCTAATAATCTTACTGACCCCAAAGTAAATCCAGTGATAAACTATTGGAAAAGCCATGGAGATTTATAGAAATGTGTAGGATTTCAATGCTGTATGTGATCAGAAATGTGAAATTGTAAAAGCAAAGTTGGTGAATAACATTGTTATTGCTATGTAAATTGAACATTTGTGTCATTTATCACAATTATAAAGCTACTACTGGTTACAGGAAGCTCCCAGAGGGCAAAGTAGAAGCTAATGCATAAATAAAATCCTTTCGCCTCTTGTTTTTAATGGGAATCGCTCTGTGGTGGCGAGAATGACCCTGATGGTGTCTCTGTGGTGTCAGCAGGGCCGGGGATCTGGCTTCCCCAGCAGGAGACGGCCCAGGGGTGCGGGTGTCACGGGCCGGGGAGGACGTGGCCGTGCCAGAATGAAGAACGGAGTCCCTCCAATCCTAACACCAGGAGTACGTCACATTATCTGACAGCTACTATATGGTTGGTTCTGATACGTGGATAAATTGCTGTACTGCTCTTCTGTTTATTTGTACGGATTGTTTGCGTCTCTGCAGGTGAACATCATGGAACCGATTTGCACATTCAAGGAAGAGGAAGAAAACGCCATGCACAATACAGTGGTGATTTTCTCTAGTGCAGACACGTTCACTATGAAGCAGGTAAATGTTTCTGAGCGGTCGTGCTGCTGCAGCTGTACATGTGGAGTGTGCTGTTCTCTTACACTGGTGTGTGTGTATTTTCTTTAGGATATGTGTGTGGTTTGTGGGAGTTTTGGACAGGGTGTGGAGGGTCGACTCTTGGCCTGTGCTCAGTGTGGACAGTGTTACCACCCCTTCTGTGTTAACATAAAGGTGAGCACACTGAGCAGGATGAGGCCAGTACATCCTTCCTTTTTTCTAGTACTGTTAGAGGTGTTGATGGTAGTGTTATTTATGACTGGCCAAGAAAAAAAACAGACCTTGCCAGACCTGGGAAGAAAATTAAATTTCAAAATGTCAAAAAATCAGACTAAGCTACAAACCAAAATAGCACTGAAATTAAAATATTTTTAAAAATACATGCAAGGCACCACTGTATTGATATTATTTAAATATTGCGTTTGTTTTTAAACCTTAAATAATACATTTATGCAAGAAGTAAGTTTTTAAAATGAATACTTTTCTTCAGCAAGAATGCATTCAGTTTAACAGAAGTATAGAGTAAATACATTTATAACATTATGAAAGATTTGTATTTCAGATAAATGATGTTCTTTTAAACTTTTTATTCATCAGATTTCAAACTTTTATTTATCAGTATAGCATAGTTTCCACAAAAATATTAAGCAGAAAAACTTTTAATTTTTTTTTTTATAATACATTTTTATATTTTCAGTTTTCATTTTAATTTTAGTTTAATTCTTACAATTTTAATTTGTTATATGCTCTGTCATTTTCATTAGTTTTTTATATTACTGTTTAAGTTCAATTTAGTTTTTATTGATTTCTAGTTCATTTGAATTTCAGTATTGTAACTTTAATGCTTCAACTTGAAGCTGTTAAAGAAGTTGAAGTTTTTAGATGCTGATGAAGTTTTTCATCTAATTTTTATCATCTTTTATTTCAGCTTTATTTCAGTCAACGAAAATGTTTTAATAGTTTTTGTTTGTTTTAGTTAACAGTAATAACCCTGGTCTATGTGATTTTAAAGACAAGATAGAACCAGTTTACTTACTTAAAGGGATAGTTCACCCAGAAATGAACACCCTGTCATCATTTTCTCAGCCTTTCAATGCAGACCATCTTTTTTTTTTTCTCTAAATGACAAAAGGTGTTTTTTTTTTTTTAATTTCTCACTGTTGTTTTTTTTTTTATTTTATTTTATTTTATTATTTTATTTTATTTTATTTTATTTTATTTTATTTTACCTACAAAACTCAGTAGGGTACATTGTTGTTTTGGACCCCTTTGACTTTAATTTTATGGAAAAAACATTTGAAACATCTTTAAAATATCTAAAAAATAATCTCTGTTTTGAAAAAATCCGCTGCCATGTTACTAAAAACTACTGTTTTCTTATGCATTGCTCTTCAGATCACTAAGGTGGTGCTGAGTAAAGGCTGGCGGTGTTTGGAGTGCACCGTGTGTGAGGCGTGCGGTCAGGCCAGCGATCCCGGGCGTCTGCTGCTCTGTGACGATTGTGACATCAGTTACCACACCTACTGCTTAGACCCGCCCCTGCAGAACGTGCCCAATGGGAGCTGGAAATGCAAATGGTATTCCACATCGCATAAAATCAAATAATGAACATTTCTAGTATTAATGCATCTGTCTGTTTTTAATTTACTCTTTGCTTTAAATACATTTTTAAAATATTATGTTAAAATAATCATACTTTTACAAAATCATTTTACTTCAACTGCTTTAACTGCTTTTTGTTCTTGTGGTTAATTTAAGAATACTTGCTAGTTACAATGAAGGACCTTTTGTTAACAAAAGGCATTTTTTCCAAAGGGTTTTATTTATGATAATTATTTTACTTGTCATGTATTGATGTGAGCTGTTATTAGGGTGGCTGGAATGGCTGGAGTCGTGCGGTATGTGATTAATGTCATTGTGCCGCTTTGGTGTCCCGCAGGTGTGTGTCCTGTACACAGTGCGGCGCCACGTCTGCGGGTCTGAGGTGTGAGTGGCAGAATAATTACACTCAGTGTGCCCCTTGCGCCAGCCTGGCTTCCTGCCCGCTGTGCCAGCAGGACTACAACGAGGAGGAGATCATCCTGCAGTGCCGCCAGTGTGACAGGTGAGCTGCGGTCCAGCACTCGGGTCTTAGCTGTGCTTGTACCTGCTGGGGCGCTTGGATTCCTTTCAACTCCGCAAATCACTGCCATCAAACAAACTGGATACCTACTAGATACAGGAGATGCTGGCTCATGCAAAACAATATATCTGAAATATATTTGATAATGTGTTCAAATAGTGTTTTGTAAGGAGTTACTATATTGAATAGGTTTGGGGCTTTTATTCAGCAGGGACTCAATTGATCAAAAGTGACTGTAAAACATTTATAATGTTACACAAAATTGTAAACATTCTATTAAAGAATTCTATTAAAGAGGTATCACATTGACAATAATCAGAAATGTTTCTTGAGCAGCAAATCAGCATATTAGAATGATTTCTGAAGGATCATGTGACACTGAAGACTAGAGTAATGATGCTGAAAATTCAGCTTTGCATCACAGGAATTTTTAAATATTTAAAAATCAAAAATTGTTATTTTAAATTGTAATAATATTTTACGATATTACTGTTTTTACTGTATTTTTATCAAATAAATGCAGCATTGGTGAGACTTATTTTAAAAACATCAAAAAATCCCCAAAATGTCCCCAAACTTTTAAATAGTATTAGTTTTTCAATATGAGATCTTCTGATAAATGCTGCCAATCATTCATAACCCCAATATTTTATAAATATTGTTGCAAAAATTCAACTACTACTGCTAATAATGAACTGAATTTTATTTTAGTTGTATTTTTATAAGTTTATATTTTATAAACTTATTTGTTTGTGTATTCATATTGAATTTGATATTATTTTTTTACATTTTGTTTTGTAAATGATTATTTATTTATTTATTATTGAGCATTAAAAAAAATTAAAAATTAAAATTCTGCATATCGTTATTCTGAGTTTTAAAAATGATCTGAATAAGAATAATTGTAATTATGATTCCTTATAAAAAAATATATTGGTTGATCTCTATTTTTTTAGATGTTCATATGCAGTTGCTAATATGTGGTTGGTGGTTACTGGAGTGTTCTGGATGGTTGCTAACTAGCCCTAGTGAAAAGTGCCCACCTTCAATGATATTTTGATCCCCTTCTTTAAACATAAGTCAATTAAATTTTTTGCCCATTTATTGTCAAATAGAATTGCAAATTCTAAAAGTTGAAGACGATGAAATGTAGAAAATTAACAGCACACCTCTCCTAAATACATTTTGCAGTTTGAGTTATCATTCATTTACATTTACATTTAGTCATTTAGCAGACGCTTTTATCCAAAGTGACTTACAGTTGATGACAATAGAAGCAATCAAAACCAACAAAAGAGCAATATTAGCCTAATATATATATATATATATATATATACATTAGTGCTGTCAAACGATAAATCGTGATTAATCGCATCCAAAATAAGTTTTTGCTTACGTAATATATGAGTGTTTACTGTGTATATTTATTATGTATATATAAATACACACACATGCGCGTATATATGTGATATATATATATTTGTATATTAAATATATTTATATATAATATCAATTATATAAATATAAATATGTACATGTAAATATTTTCAAAATATATACTGTATGAGTGTGTATTTATATATACATAATAAATATACACAGTATACACACATGTAATATGTAAACAAAAAACATTTATTTTCGATGCGATTAATTGCGCTTAATGGTTTGACAGCACTAATATATATATAGGATTTTTAAAAAAAAAATTTTATGTATGTATCATTCGTATCTGTAGTACAAACATGCTGTGTCCGTGTGTGCAGGTGGATGCATGCCTCGTGTCAGGGAATCCACTCAGAGGAGGAGGTGGAGAAGATTGCCGATACCAGCTTTGACTGCAATTTGTGCCAAGGCCACACCCCCCTCTCTCCCCGTAAACACTGCTTTAGCACAATCCAGTCTGTTTTACATTTATAAACTGTTTTTTTTGGTTGACATTGTGTGATTGTGTGTTCATTACACAGCGCCTGGAATACCGGCCAAGTCTTGTTTGGATTTAGTCGAGTCTGTTCTCATGCCGCAGAGAGTCACAAAAGCAAGAGATCCTGGTAATGATGCCATTTTACGAAAACATTACGCTTTGTTTGTGTACTTATTTATTTCTTTTTAAGCATATTTATAAAAGTGTCAAATTATAGTCAATTAAAAGATGTCTTGGTAACACTATACAATAAGGATCCATTTTGTTAACATTAATTAACTACATAAGATGAACTAACAATAAAAAATACTTCTAATGCATTTTGTAATCTTAGTTTATGTTAATTTTCAACATTTACATACATTGTTAAAAATCAACGGTTGTATCTGTTAATATTATTTAATGGACCTGAACAAACAATGAACAGTTGAATCAACACTGTAACAAATTTTTTGCTTATTGTTAGTTATTGTATTAACTAATTTTAACTAATGGAACTGTAAAGTGTGCTGAATTCTCTATGTTTAATTCTGGTTATGCTTAGCTGTTAAAGACATATGTTATTCTTTGTAGAGTAAAACATTCTCACAAGCCAGAGCAATGTGCGATTTGAGAGTGAATCGTTCTTTTGAGTCAGTTCTTCATTTTTCCAATGAGGTTCCTCTGTGTTTCTGCTCCACAGAGCTGACGAGGACGTACACGCAGGATGGTGTTTGTCTCACAGAGTCTGGTCTGTCGCAGCTCCAGAGTCTCGCCAATGCAGCCTCGCGGCGGAGACGCTCCAAACCCAAACTCAAGCTGAAGATCATAAACCAGAACAGTGTGGCCGTGCTGCAGACGCCTCCAGACCCACAGACTGAACTCTCCAGAGACAGAGACCTCGACGACACCAAAAGTACTGCTTCTTACTTCTCAACCATACTTCTTTTAGCAGTAGTTTCATATCCGTGTACAAACAGTAAAAGAAGTAAAAGAGATGCCGTTTTGAAGGTTAACAACTTTACCAAACTCAAACCAAACTAAGATGATTTAAACCTACACCAGAGTTGAACAATGCTTATAATTAAATCGTATGTAAAATTAAAATAAATAAATGTACCTGCACAGTTAATCTGTAACAGTTAATTTAGCTTAGCACGATTTTGAAAATCAAATGCTGCAATTGAATTAAATAGGTAGGGTAACATTTTAGATTAGGGAACACATATTTACTAATAACTAAGAAATTAATAAACTCCTGATTGCTGCTTATTGAGAGTAAATGGGAATACAATGGTCACTTTATTTACACATTTGCACATTTTACATTATTTCCAAGTTTGTAGCAATTCACCAGTGTTCTGCCAAAAGTTTGATGATTTAAATGTTTGAAAGTGAAGCATTAAAGAATATTAGAATTGTAACTTGCATTGTCAATAATTATTAGGCCGATAATTATCATATAGTCCATTACTGATTATAGATTACATTATGAAAACTGTAATTAGTAATGTAATCTAGGGCAGGGCTTTTCAAACTGTGGGTCAAGGTGGGTCGCAAAAAGTCACTTGGCTGCAGCTAAATTTACATTTCACGACACACACACAGTTCAGTCTAGGGCTGCACGATATACCAACATTAATTACGAATTGTGATATTGCTTTGTGCGATTTTCGAATTGCAAAGGCCGTGATTTAAAACATGAGTTGCGTGTTTTGAAGCGCGGGCACGCACTTAGTTGCAATAACAGTGAGGATCTCAGAGCGACAGTTCATTATTAAAAAGCTCGGCCCACATAATTAATGAGCAGAAACTCGCTCACTTCACTGCACTGTTCCACATGAGATTGCATGCACCGGAAAATTCAGTTGTTACGAAAACTGTTTCAGGTATGTTCAGTTCTATCGTCTGTTTGAACTCAGCACTGTCTATCTTTCCGAGAGATATAAACGGTTTGTTGTTTTCGTTCCTTCATATGCATTAGGCTGCATAAGGAAATGGTCTATAAAAACATTTCACATGTACGGGGTGAGCGGGGCACAAACGCGGATTTAGTTCTAACACTATGATTTTAACATTTCCACACGCTTGCGTAACAAAATTTACATATCATCACTATGTTGAGAAAAAAATGTGCCAAAGTTCAAAAATCTTTTGAAGATATCGCTGAACATTTATTTAACCATTGCAAAAGTAAATTTCTGGATGAAGTAAATTTGTCATCTCGGTTTTTAGTGTTTATTTAAAATGAGATACATCTGTTTATTATTTTTTACAATTGTTTCACAATTATTTTTATCTCCAAACTGTTTAAAAATAAAAAAGTGATGGGTTCTCCGCTCTTCCCTCTTCCCTACACACACAGAAGGATCATAAATGCATTTTCTGCGCTGAACCCCGCGATGAGTTTGACAATACTCACAGCGCAGCAGAAGTGAGCGTGTTTCAGTTTTTATGGACATATTTCATAGACTCATTAACGTCTGTAAATGAAGAAATTAAAACGTAATTACAGTTGTACTATAAATAAAATTATTTTTCTTCATTTACGCCATATTAAACTTTTAATTAAAAATAAGCTTACAGTAATGTCAATTGTTTTTTGTTTTTTTTTATCTCAAATATTTTGGTGGGTCTCGAAATAGATTATACTTGTCTAGGTGGGTTGTGGAATGGAAAAGTTTGGGAACCCCTGATCTAGGTTACTCATTTTAGGTTATGTATTCTGACTACTTTTAGATGACTTTTTATCTGACTTGTTTTAAACCTACCGTTTAACACATTCAAAGCTATGTGCTATGACACAGTAGGATTTTTATATGTATGTATATTACAACAGTAATAAATCTTCAATTTAATTAGTGTTAAATCAATAATACAATAATAATAACATTAATTGTAATAAGCAGCAGCCATATAAAGAAATATATAAAGTAAACAAAATAAAACGCTTACTAAAAAATGTATATGTTTTATCGGTTCACTTGCATCGTGTGTCACGTGTCTGTTTCTGTTTATTTCCTGTTTGTCCTTTTTTGGTCTATTTCCTGTTCTCATTAGTTAATCATCGTTCTTTCAGATCACCTGTGTTGTATTAATCATCTTGTTTGCACCTTCGTTCCCTGTCCTTATAAGCCTTAGTTCTCCCCTAGTCTTGGTCTCGGATTAATGTTGTTTATATGGTGTACATGTGTTGAAGCCTCATTAAAAACCCCTTTACGTTTACTCCATCGTCTCTGCCTCCTACTACAACCACCACCGCGTTACATCGTGTGACCAACATCTGTGAACCACAAACCTGCGAATATGTTGTTAAATTATTGTAATATTAGCTTAAAATCTCATGGGGTACTTTAATTAAATAGTTTACATCTAAGCGGTTCGGCTGACAAGAACGTTTGGAAACGTTCATATGCCATTGATGGGGAAAAAATTATGCCCCTGATTATTTTGAAAACTATGTATCATAGAAGGCTGCATAATCTCTACCTACAATTTAAAACAGCCTTCACATTGAGAGTGCACCTATAGGGCTATAAAACTAAGAAGACGGCTCATTATAGTGATTTGAAATGTTATTTTTAGCACAAATGGACTGAATCTATTGTGCAAGACATACAGTATTAAAGTGTCTCATTTTACAGTTCTCTTCCTATAGTCTGGGTTTGCTTACAGGTGTGTGGTCCCTGACAGCTGTGTGTGTATTCGTTTGTCTGTGTGTTTTGCAGCAGAAGTGGAGATGGTGGACGGTGAGGGGAAGTCAGACTCCAGCCCCGAGAGAGAGGCCACAGCAGAAGACGACTCTAAAGACACAGATCCCTGCAAGAAGAGGAAGAGGAAGCCCTACCGCCCAGGTGAGAGACAAGATGCTTCAGCGGAGTATAACCAAACACATTTTCCTTTGTATGAGAGCATTCCTCGTTTCAATATTTGTCTATTCCAGGTGGATGCTGGAAATTTTATGTTCATGCATGATTTTACTTTATACATGGCAATTATGCATAATTAGAAAAAGGAATAGATTAGAAGGCACAGCACTTCTCTTGTTTTGTTTATTAATCTAATAAAAAAAATTGTTATATTTAATATCTATATCAGCTAAAGAATGGAAAATGGTCATGCAAAATTTAACTTTTCTTTTGTAACTTTTTTTTATAACAAACTTTGATATTGTTGGGAAAATAACTTTTTTACTTGCATACACCAAAAACTTTTACATTTTGAAAAATGTATATCTTCATCGGAACGGTAAAAAACTTGGTGACTTTTATGGCATTTCTTATGTGAACACACAAAAAATGAGGGCATGATTTGAAAAGGCTAAGTGAAAAGGCAAAAAAAAAAAAAATAAATAAAGTCACACTTGTGGTCTTCGGGGTCAAAAATTACCGCCATAGGAAATTAATGGGAAATGGGGAAAAAAATGCAAAAATATGAAGAGAAAGAAAAATTGTGTACAATCAACAAATCAGCCATGATGCAGAAAAAAGTGCACAGCTAGTCTCTATTTTAACCTGAAATACTGCATTAATTGAAAAAAAAAACAAAAAAAAAACAACAACTAGAAAGAATATTGTATTATTTTCTGTGGGAAAAGTGGATCATAATTATTACATAAATATTAATTGGTACTATAAAATACAAAATGTAAAATAAAAAATATTATTGAACAAAAATCTATTACATTGAAGTTTCTGCTTTTATTCAGGTATCGGAGGTTTCATGGTCAGACAGAGGAATCGGATGGGGCCGGGCAGAACCAAACAGGCCTTGGTCAGGAAGGACTCCACTGGCTCTGAGACCCTGCAAGGCAAAGATGAGAGTGAGTATCATGCAGCACTTTCAGTACGATGACATTCTGGTAGCTTATGTTGGATCTTAAATCAGAATATCTTCAGTCTTCATTATTTTTTAATATCTTTTTGAATGTAACAACTGCTGCCAAATATCCACAGCCACCGCATAAGTGCATAAGGCTGGATCACATTTATTTGTCACCCCTAATGTAGGCTGATCTATAATTAACATTCACGTTAATAAATTTTAGATCAAACTAAAAATGTGTTAATATATGTATTATATATGTTGTAATTTTTGGATTACATAGAATTTAAATGTAAAGAATGAATATGTTTACTCTATTCTGTCCTGATAGGCTGGGGCAACCAAGCGCCTGACACTCCTGTTGATGAAAAACATCCTTTGTCTGATTTTCCCGACAATCCTGAGGTTAAAATACGGAAGCGCTACAGGAAAAAGAAGACCAAACTGGAGGAGGCTTTCCCTACTTACCTACAGGTCTGGCTCCTTTGGCTCACAATCAACTTTTGAGTAAAATTATCTACTTTCCAACTTTTAAAATATAATTGATTAACTAGATTTTACTGACAGTGTGAGTGGTGTTTGTCCATCACTTTTCTAAGGTGTACTGGGTGTTTGTCACGCCATTGCTCTGTGTTTGCTGGCTCTAGTCCAAAAAGTGATATTTGATGTCTAATATGGCTCAGGTCTGTCTAGTAAGGGTTTTTTAATCTACCAGGCAGAAATCACAAGTCATGTTCTCTTGGAAAAGCTATAGCAAATCTCTGCAAAACAAGCCACACAATATGAGAGCATTTCTAAGCTGTAGTTCTCTGGAATCAGTGGCAACTTTTCAGCAGATGCTCCTTTTATCTCAAGGAAATTCCTGGGATGTAACTCAACGACTGTTGCAGATGCACCGGAAGATGCCACGTCTCTTAGTAGGGTTTAGATCACTCTGCTGGATGAACTGGGAGCTCGTCTAGTCGAGCCTGACGTGGACTCTCAGGGAGATGAAGTCATTTTTCCAGCTCAACCTCCCTTTGTTGGTCTCAACCTGAATTCTTTTTCATATCGAGTTTCAGAGTGATTTTGCCCTTACTTTGCATACTTGTGTTAGAAAGCATAAGGGTATGACAAAAATGCAAGACAAGTAATTTTATATCATGGTAAATCTACGGATCGTGTGACACTGAAGACTGCAGTAATGATGCTGAAAATTCAGCTTTACATTGCAGAAATTACATTTAAATTACATATATTAAATATATATTTTTAACAAATATTCAAATAGAAAAAAATAAATTTAATTGTAATAATATTTCACATTATTTCTGTTTTACTGTATTTATTATCAAATAAATGCCATCTTGGTGAGCATAGAAAACTTCTTTAAAGAAAAATTATTTGGATAATAGTAGATGAAAACAAAAGAAAAAATGTATAACATGAACAGTTAATAAGTTTATCATTGTTATATACTAAAGTAAAAAAAAAAAAAAACAGTTTCAAATCAATATACTACTATTATAAAACAAGTGATTCAGACTCTAATTGTAATTGAATGAGCCACATTTAAAGTTACATAGCCAATATACAAACGTCATTTGAATTCTCTATTAATGTGGCACATTGCGGCATTGTTTGGCAACTGTAAAAACAGCTAGTCTTGTGCTGTACTTAATCTTGACTTATTTAGGACACATCCCACTTCCCGCTGTATGTTCCTGTATCACCCTCTCATGTAAATAGCAGAAATCAGTCCTGCACACATAGCTGTATAAAAGATCCAGAAAAATCTATACCGCCACACGTTATCACCGCGAATGGATGAGATGGGAATGATGTAGTTGGTTGGTTGAGATAATGCTAGCTGTTCACGCTAGCTCCTGAAAGAATCCACCCTAAAGGTGCTTCTCAGAAGAGCCTCTTCAAATCAATTATTGAAAATGGAAGCTTTTAGTGTCTCAGCTAGGCAGGTCCCCAGAGCTGGAAGCTGTCAGGTGAGCTGAACTGAAGTGACAGAACAGGTGGCTACAGCACGCATGTTGTTGTCGTGCTTGTTCCTGTGATTGCCGTGCACACGTGCAGCGGCGTGCGTCTCTGTAGATTGTGTGTCCTGCGGGGCCGCGCCGGAGCGGTGCGAGACGGGATGAAACATGAGCTCATTTGAGGGGCTCCCACAACGTGACAGTCAGTGCAGGGTAACGCCATCTGAGAGTCAGAGCCGCGCTGCCAGACAAACACAGCCATCTGGAAGATCTCCACTGTAGCTGAAAAAGATACTCTATCAACAATACTTTCATTACGAATGATAACAGCACAATGTGATTTGAGTACGCCTCTTCAGAAGTTTTGCTTTGAATGGCATGATCATCCAGAGTGCACTACTGTTGTCTTTGGTAGGAGCGTCATGTGTATGTGTTTTGCATCAAAGATATGTTTTTCAGCCCTGGAATTTGATCATGCAAATATTTATAATATTAAATTGATTCAATATGTGATTAAGATTAATGATATTCATATTAATAATTTAAGATATATAATGTAGTGTTATGATAATTATATATTTAATAATATATGTACACACAAAGTTGGTTATTTAGTTTAATATGTCCTGTTGTTCAACAATTTGAAGTCGGTTTGATTTTTTTTAATGTTTTAATGTCTCCTCATCAAGTCTGCATTTATTTGATCAAAAAAATTACAATTTTAATTTAATTTATTACAATTCAAAATAATTGTTTACTATTGATATATATTTTGAAATATAATTTATTTCTGTGATGCAAAGCTGAATTTTCAGCATCATTACTCCAGTCTTCACATGATCCTTCAGAAATCATTCTAATATGCTGATTTGATACTCAAGAAACATTTATTATAATTATCAATATTGAAAACCATTGTACTACTTGATATTTTTGTAGAAACCTTGATACATTTTAAGTATTCCTTAATGAATATAAAGTTTAACCAAATAGCATTAATCTGAAATATATATCTTGTAACATTTGGTTGATTAACGGAAGTGGGTCATGAGTAATGAACATGTTTCTTTTTCAAATATTCTGTAATATAAATGTTTATTTACATTCTACATGTTTTGCTGTCATTAAATTGTATTATATTTATTAGCCATGCACTACCCTGCTCCCTAAATATTTCCATCACCATCCACCATTGGAAAAACTCTTATTGTTTAATTAATGCCTGATTTATGAAACCAATCATTTTCTAAACCCATATCAACCTTTTCTAGATGGACAAATCGGTCACTTTGTAGATTTTATACAGAATTCTGAAGTACTCAGACTCCACAATCTTCTCTTGCAGGAGGCCTTTTTTGGGAAAGACCTGCTGGATAAGAGCAAACAGAGCAGACAGGAAACCACACGACTGCTAGAGGATGAGCGAGACAGGAAACAGCTCCCGGCCAATCAGATGAAGCCATTGTCAAACACATCACTCAGTGTGTCAGCGGCACCGCTGACCAGTAAAGCAGTAGCAGCACGTACGTTTGTCACACTACTGGTGCTCTCACACACACACACACACACACACATACACGGCCTTTCTCAGCTTTTTTGTCTCATTCTATTTTCTTTTTTTTTCCATATGACATTCATACCCAGTCTGATTTATGCATTTATTTCTCTTAAAGTCAACATGAAATTTAAATAGACCACATTTGCTTGCTTTACACACATTCCTGGTCTTGCAGAGTCACTCAGAAATGTCCCTTATGGAAAGTGAAATGGGTTGCAAATGCAATTTCATGTTGTCTTTAACTTTGTCTGCACAATTTAGAACACTTTCTTAGAGGACAATCATTAGGCCCTTATAATCACTTTCCTGCTTTATCCACATCCACAGCGAATTCTGTGGAGCCTCTAGTGGACATGTCCGAAGAGCTGAAATCAGACACAGAGCTGCTGGGAATGTTTTCTAATACCAGGCAAACTGAGGAGTCCGGTAGGCCTTTATGAGTGTCTCTAAACATGAGAAATAACAGCACATGTTTGCTGTTCAGATGAGCCCTTTCCGTGGGCTCCAGCACTCTAGTCTTACTGTTATCATTGTTGGGGAACATAAACTTCATGAGGTACAAACATAGTTAAACTACAGTAAGGCCTCCCATTTCAAAAAGTATTGTAGCTTTTAACTACAGTAACAATTGTAAGTGTGGATTCACTTGACTGGATTTGTTTCTCATAATTAAAACAAAAAAGTGCTTAGATGATAGGTATAAGTTATGCTTATCATTGAATGTTCATATAAAACTTATAATGTAATCATTTTTATAGGGCTTTCAAACGTAACACGTAACATGCAGTTAATAAAATCCACATGGGTAATTCTTTTTGCTGTCGTTAACACATTTAGTCAATTTGACATTTATAACATTTTAATTTTCTCTGTGTGAATTCTAAAAGCTAAAAACATTCAGAGTTGATTGGAACTGATCGGAGGCGTCGAGCCAATGACTCCCTCTCTCACACACGTAAATGGAGAAAGACTTGTGTATAATTTATTCATAAATCAAACCCAGATGGGGCGTTTAACAGAAATCATTTGCATTCTTTCTATGGTGAAAGGTAATTATCAAAAACAAGTGAAACATCACCCATCAATGAAATAAATTCATTCATATCGTAGAAATGTTATGTGATTAACCGCATCCAAAATAAAGGTTTTTGTTTACATATAATATGTATGTGTACTGTGCATATTTATCATGTATATATAAATACTCACACATACAGTATATCTTTTGAAAATATTTGCATGTATTTACATGTATATATTTATATTCCTATAATTTATATTATATATAAATAAATTTAATATATAAACACTTTTTCTTAAATATATACATGCATGTATGTGTATTTATATATACATTACAAATATGCACAGTACACACACATATATTATGTAAACAAAAACTTTTATTTTGGATACGATTAATTGTTTGACAGCACAATTTCAAAGCAGCTTTAAATTGAACAAAAAAATAGTGATTCAGTGACGCAAACAGAATTCAATTCTGTTGTAAAACAGCTCTAAAAAGACATTATTTCAGTTGCAATCCGTTAATTGTTGATGCACACAAATTTCCACACCTAATAATTACTCATATTAATTAGCTTTTTCTTGAAAATATATAAATAATAAATAGCTTAATATCTAAATATTTAATTATCTATAAGAGATGGTCTTGATTGTCTTTTCATTATATTACTTTCTTGGGCATATCCATTTTTCATTCTTAGCTCATTTTATTTTACATTGTGTATGAATCATCTGCAGAATCTTTCTTTCTCTCTTCATGGTGCTGATCCCTCATTGTGTTTGGTTTGAATCTTTGTAGGTCTTGATTTTTGCCCTTTCCAAGTTGAGTACTCTCCTTCACCATTTGGTAAGAGCTCATGATCATGTTTAAGTTATTTGCTTTTTTTTCTGTTCTCTTGCACCCTTTTGCTTGGGTTTTATGGGAACGTTTGTTTTACTTTTCGATTGTTGACATATCACCCACAATGTGCACTGCACCTGAATCCAAACATTATACATCATGCAGTCCATATAGTTTACATTACCTAGCATATTGAGAATGATGCAGCAATGCAGCGCTGGGCTAACAGATGTAGTCAAGGACGTTTCTCTTATACCAGCACAGAACTGAAATGTTTTAGAGACAGGTGTTTCAGAAAACCGAAGGCGTAGATGAATGACTGTCCTCCTGTGAGCGGCAGTCAGGGCCTCTACTTGAATGGATGAGTGAAGAATAGGGGCACTGCTCCACCGAGATCCACTGAGTCCTTGGTTTGATGAAAAGGAACCAACCCTAGTAATTTGTGAAAGATGTTGAGCTCTCATCCCTGCTGTAAAAGTAACCCTGGAAGGCGAGGCAGTCTGACCTCCCTCAGAGCACACAGTAGTATTTCTATTTGAATTATTTGCAGCACAGGTTATTTATTCAGTTTTGTTCATGTCAGATATGACTCATATAACAAGATCCACAACCTGCTCTGGTCTGGTTTTTGCTTATTAGTTTTAGCTCAATGTTAAAGGGATAGTTCAGCCAAAAATTAAGATTGTGTCATCATGTACTCACTCTCATGTCGTTCCAAATCTGTATGACTTGCTTATACGGAACACCGAATTATTTTGAACATATTTAAACTGCTTTGTCTGTAAAATGACTGTCTGTCCCCTCCCCAATTGGGGACCCCACTGACAAACAAAACAAAGCTATACAGATCTGAAAGTGAACAAAAGAATACAATTTTTTTTTTCTTAGGTGAGCTAGTCTGTCAATTTTTAACCCTTTCCCTGCCAGCGTATTAAAAAATGTCACTGCCAGCTTTTTTTTTTTTTTTTTTTATCATTTTCAGAAAATTTTCAAGGCCCCAATAATATTTTGTTGTATGATCATGCAGTATGTCAAAAGAAAAAAGGGCCTCTGCTTTTTTTAATGTTTTATTCTAGCTATATACATTCTTTTTTATCAACACTTGAATATTGGGAAGTTTCTTTAAAAAAAAAAAAAAAGGCAACATTTTGAACAAAAATCTGGGAAAATCGTGTTTTTGTAAAAGATTGCATCTGGATCAGATTCAGAATGATGATCAAAACATAGATGGAGTAGATTGAGTCCGTCATCACATCCAAAGCTTGCACGGTCCAAAACCACTTCCCAGATCGACATTTTATTCAGTAATGTTAGGCAGTTTTGATTTATATGCTTGATGATCGAGTTATTTTACATATACATCTGCGTACATATGCAATCACTTGTTTCTGCTTTTTCACCGTATTTTGGCCAAACATTCAGTACTATACAGAATATAATACAGAAATAAATACAGAATACAGAAATAAATACTAAAATACAGAAAGACACAAAATTCAGTCAATGGCAGGGAAAGTTTTAAAGATCACTCATGACTAACCCAATTTCAGGACACATGCTCCACGGTTTGTAATTTTAGTTTGTTGAGATGGATGTGACGTTATTTGTGTTTTTGTGTATATGTGTTTGTATAGGTCTGGATGTTGCTCCTTTAACAGAAGACGCATCTGTTTCATCTCAAACTCATCTGGGCCGAACTCACCCACGTCAGGTGCCCGAGGAGCCACTGGATGGCATCCTCAGCCCTGAACTGGACAAGATGGTCACTGATGGTCTGTATATCACAAATGTATGCATTGTTGAATAATAATACTTGTTCCTGAAACATCTAAATGTTAACACCGAATCTTTCTGCCGTACAGAATCAATACTCAGCAGACTCTACAAAATACCAGGTAGGTTATAAACTCAAAGCACCAACTGCCAGTGAACGCGTTCATTCGATATGTTGTAAGTATTGACCCATTCCTTGCAGAGCTTGGTGGGAAGGATGTGGAGGATCTCTTCACAGCTGTCCTGAGCCCCAGCACCAGCCATCCTCCTCAGATGCCTCAACAGATCCAGGGAGCTCAAACCCTGCAAGGTCCCCCAGGCCCTGGTTTACATCCCTCCCAACCCAGCTCAGGTTTGTTTAGGAAAATAAGGAATGTTTCAGTGATATGATTAAGGCTCTAATTTAGCAGTTGTCTTCTGATAGTAACATTTGTATGATGTCTGTCATATTTTCCATATTAAAATACTCCCATGCAGGTTTTAATGCACAACTGTGAGTGTAGCATTCATAGGTTTACTTCCAAAAGAGTGTGGCACTATCGAAACAATTCTGTAATATTTGAGTGTCTCCACCAAGGGTGGGTTTCCCAAGAGCATAGTTAGCCAACTGTGGTTGCAAGCTCCATCGTTACCAGCATAGTTCAGTGATTCAGTGATTCCTGAATCCATATTTCCAACAAACAGCATCGGAAAGTTGTGGTTGGAACTACAGCCATTGATCTGTGGTTGGAAGCATAGTTTCTTGTTAGTATTAAATGTGGACATCTTTTAGTTTGTCAAAAGAATAAAAAGCATTGTGAAGAGTCATGTAATAGGAATCCTACGACTGAATCAAACATTTGAAAATAAAGCAAAACAACGGAGAACAAAAATTGCGAAATAGTCTGCTTGTAGTTTACAGCTATAATCTGACATGAATTCAGTCTGGAATTTATTAATAATGAAAAATTTGTACCCAACTACCGGCATGACATCATTAAAGAAGTCTATATTGTTGAACCAGCATGATTTTGGGAGTTTTGCTTGAGACTGCCTGTTTGGCCAATGACAGACGAGCAACGTTCAAGAAACCTGTGTTGACATTATTATTATTGTAATTGATGTTGATGGTATTTTTAAATTTGCACATTCTTCAAAAATCACACATTTCACCTTTCCGGAATGTTCTGGGTTTTGTAAAAGCTCAGTCGATGGTGCCTGTGGCATTTTGACTCATCCCTTAAGTGCATTACTGAAAAAAACACATTTTTGTTTGTTTTTACAAACTGAGGTTTTTCGTTGTCAGGTGAATCAAACTGAATAACATTCACTGTGATAAATCTTGTAGACCAGAAGCATTGCTGTATGCACCTTTGCTCAGTTGTATTGGTATGTTTTTGTACAGGAATGTCTTCACGAATGCCAGTGATGAACGGTTTGATGGAACCCAAACAGCAGTTTTCACAGTCCCAAATTGCTCCTGGAGCAGGGCCTGATATGGCTCGAAATATCCCATCAATGCAGCGCATGCCTTTCTCAGACAATCTTAGGTCAGCCTTGATATTTCTTCAGACATATGCACACTCACATCTAAATTGCAATACTGATAAAAAATAAATGATCAGACTACATTTGTGTTAGTCTTTTTTTGTTCAGTAGGTGAAAATGTTGTGGCACAGTTTGATTAAATCAGTATTTGTAGATGACATTTATTATATCTCCTGCACAGGGACAGAAAGTTCAATCTGATAGCGCAGGAGACTGCTGGTCCGTGGTCCGCTACAGGGTCAGCTTCAACCTCTGCTCCAGCCACCGCCTCTGAGGTGGAGGGAGACTCCATGTCCACCGCACAGAAAAGCACTCTGAAGTGGGAAAAAGAAGAAACGCTTGGAGAACTTGCCACTGTCGCACCAGTGCTGTACACTAATGTCAACTTCCCGAACCTCAAAGAGGAATATCCAGGTCAGCTAAGGGATTTTAAAATGATCTGTCATATACAGCTTTGAAAATCAATAAAATACTACATGTTACAATCAACACGACTTGCTGTTAGGAACCCATTTTCCTATATTTAGAATGAAATAGGGATGTCCCGATCAGGTTTTTTGTGCCCCCGATCCGATCCGAGTCATTGAATATTGTGTATCTGCCAATACTGAGTCCTGATCCGATACTTGTATATTCCTAGTGTTTGATGCAAGTACATTAAAGTTATTAAAATCAATCCAATGTCTAGTTATGCAGAGAGTAAAAGTAATGTGTGTGTATGTGTATAACTGTCTCTATGTATACAGTATACACTGTCTCTATGTATACAGTGGTGTGAAAAATTGTTTGCCCCCTTCCTGATTTTTTATTTTTTTGCATGTTTGTCACACTTTAATGTTTCAGATCATCAAACAAATTTAAATATTAATCAAAGATAACACAAGTAAACACAACATGCAGTTTTTAAATGAAGTTTTTTATTATGAAGGGAAAACAAAATTCAAACCCACATGGCCCTGTGTGAAAAAGTGCTTGCCCCCTAAACCTAATAACTGGCTGGGCCACCCTTGGCAGCAACAACTGCAATCAAGCGTTTGATAATTTGCAATGAGTGTGTTACAGCGCTGTGGAGGAATTTTGGCCCACTCATCTTTGCAGAATTGTTGTAATTCAGCCACATTGGAGGGTTTTCGAGCATGAACCGCCTTTTTAAGGTCATGCCACAGCATCTCAATAGGATTCAGGTCAGGACTTTGACTAGGCCACTCCAAAGTCTTCATTTTGTTTTTCTTCAGCCATTCAGAGGTGGACTTGCTGGTGTGTTTTGGATCATTGTCCTGCTGCAGAACCCAAGTTCGCTTCAGCTTGAGGTCACGAACAGATGGTCGGACATTGTCCTTCAGGATTTTTTGGTAGACAGCAGAAATCATGGTTCCATTTATCACAGCAAGTCTTCCAGGTCCTGAAGCAGCAAAACAGCCCCAGACCATCACACTACCACCACCATATTTTACTGTTGGTATGATGTTCTTTTTCTGAAATGCTGTGTCACTTTTACGCCAGATGTAATGGGACACACACCTTCCAAAAAGTTCAACTTTTGTCTCGTCAGTCCACAGAGTATTTTCCCAAAAGTCTTGGGGATCATCAAGATGTTTTCTAGCAAAACTGAGACGAGCCTTTATGTTCTTTTTGCTCAGCAGTGGTTTTCGTCTTGGAACTCTGCCATGCAGGCCATTTTTGCCCAGTCTCTTTCTTATGGTGGAGTCATGAACACTGACCTTAACTGAGGCAAGTGAGGCCTGCAGTTCTTTGGATGTTGTTCTGGAGTCTTTTGTGACCTCTTGGATGAGTCGACTGAAAAACCTTCATTTAAAAACTGCATGTTGTGATTACTTGTGTTATATTTGATTAATATTTAAATTTGTTTGATGATCTGAAACATTAATGTGTGACAAATATGCAAAAAAATAAAAAATCAGGAAGGGGGCCAACAATTTTTCACACCACTGTTTATTTGCACATACTGTATAAAGACATTGATAGAACATGGGACTATTGATGTAAACTTCTTGTATTTTATACATACAATTAGCATAATAATTGCAACATAAAGGTAAAAAAGTGGAGATATGGTTAGAAAGCATGGAACTCGCTGTCAGAATGCCACTCTGTCAGTCAAATCGGAAGCAAGACACAACCCATAGCAACGCGTCATGGCAACGACATCTCAGATAGTCTGACCGCAGATAAAAGTAAATGATAAATTAATTTGTGATCATTGCAAAAGTGTGCATCAAATACATTGAACACGGAAGCTCAAACGTGTGACACGCTAGAACAGACCTCATTGGTTTCTTCTTCTTTTGGTTTTAATGATGGCTGAACACGCACATACGAGCGTCAACATAATACACATACTGCATGTCACCGGCATAACAGCTGATGTAAAATAAGGATTGGATTGAGGAGAGCCGATACCGATCAGTTAACAAAAGATCTGCTTGGGACATCCCTAGAATGAAATCTAACAATTTATATATTAATGCAATTAAGAAAGTTAATATGGTATATTTAGATTTACACGTTGAACTTTATGGACACGATCTCTTCTTAATATCCCTCAATGTTATACTTCTAATAGGTACTTTTATTTTTATGTTATAACCTTACAGACTGGTCAACACGAGTAAAACAAATTGCAAAACTCTGGAGAAAAGCAAGTTCACAGGACCGGGCTCCATATGTGGTAAGTTACACAGTTTCTGCTGCAATACATTGAGTTTATCATCATCACCAGCATATGTAATGTTTGGAATGCTGGTGTGCTGGCTTGTCGAACAGCTTTATCTGTTAAATTTTCCTGGTGAATAACATGACTATGCTGGTCTACCCGTTAGACCAGCATCAGGCCACCAATAAACAGAATACACCAGCTTAGAATTTATTTCAGCAGGATATAGGGACCCTTGAGTGTTGGTCAAAGTCAAAAGAATAAATTGGACCCAAGGAGCTCATTACGGTTTAAGAGAGAAATAAATTTCAAAAGATATGATTAAAGGGAACATTACCTTGACGTGAAAGAGTGCCACTTAAAATAAAAACGCTTTAGACAATTAGTCTAAAAACCATGTAATTTTAGCAAATTTATGCAACCTTTGAATTTCAGTGGACTTTCTTTGATATCAACACTGCACAACCACTCTACCATTCACAGCAAAAGGCCAGAGATAACAGGGCAGCCCTGCGCATTAACAAAGTTCAGATGTCCAACGAGACCATTAAGCGGCAGCCGCCTCAGCCAGAGCAGCCTTTAGAAGTGTTTGATCCTGCTATTCCACCACTGGACCCGGAATTACTGTTCAAAGATCCACTGAAGCACAAGGAATCAGAGCATGAACAAGAATGGAAGTATAGACAGGTAAGTCTTTTATAGACATTTGTTTGGAAAAGAGCTAAATTACTTATTGACAGCCAGAAATGTTTTGGTTTTGTCAAATAAATTATATAAATGACATTTCTATTCTTTGACTTGTCCGATTTGTAAAACTGAGACACGTTTTATTTTTCAATGAGAATTATTTGAATGCATGTTTGGTCTGGTGGTGGACATCAAACACGGTTGTAGAATAATAGAAGAGTTACGTCAAAAACAGCAAATGTGTCACAGCTGCATTTTGTGCTACCGTTTTTAATGTTGAAATGTTTGCACTGCATTTTGTGCTAGTTTTTAATGTTGAAATGTTTGCATGAGCAGCCTTCAAAATAAACTCTACTAAAGCATATTTGTTTACTTGAGAGGGCAGAAAGGAATATGAAAAATGTTTGAAATGTGACATTTTCTTCATGCATAAACTCAGACATCTTAGGAACTTCTCAGAATTTTAAATAAATTACATCTGTGTGTTCCCTTTTGCCAAGAAGTAATTAAGCTTGTCAAAAGACAGAAAAATAGTTTTAAACTCTAAAATAAAGAATTTATATTTATGTTAGCTTGATTTATTATTATTCAGTGAATTTAATTGCAATTGTAATACATCGTGTAATTTAAATAAATCACACATGGTACACTTTCTGATTATTTAATAGTTATTATGTATTTTTTCACTTACTGTTGAAGCAAATGAGACAGAAAAGTAAGCAGCAAGCTAAGATCGAAGCTACACAGAAACTTGAGCAGGTGAAGAATGAACAACTTCAGCAGCAGCAGCAACAACTTCCATCAATCAGCCAATCTGAGCATGACTCTTCTGGTCACCTGAAGAGTCCCGTGTCTGTGCATTCCAACAGTGGGAACATGTCTCCCAAGCAGCCCAGTTCAAAAAATGGGGTTTCAAAGTCACAGCTGCCCGGCACGCCCACATCGTGTTCCCCAGATGACGTCTTTTTGCGCCCTCATCCACCACCCCCATCTTCAGGATCTCAGCCACAGAGCCCTCAGATGTTCTCCCCAAGCTCCTCTGGCTCCAGACCATCCTCACCCTGGGATCCCTACACCAAAATGGTAGGCACACCCAGACCACCACCTACTGGGCAGGGAACTCCACGCCGTAACTCGGAATCAGGGAAATCTCCCAGAGGTCTTTCAGAGCCAATTGGCTCTCCAACAGCCATATGTAATGACCCCTATGCCAAGCCCCCAGACACCCCAAGGCCAGTAGGAGCTACAGATCCTTTTCTCAAACCTATGTGCCCTCCCAGAGCAAGTCAGACAGTGGAAGGGAGGCATCTTATTGGCTCCCCAGGCCATGATCCATTCTCTAGGGTGTCTGTGAGAAAGGAAGCCTACCAGAGGATGCCCCAGGGCAGGATGATACTTTCAGACCCATATGCTCGTCCTTTACTCACTCCTATCCCAGGCAGCAATGAATCAGGGTCTGTCCAGGTCTTTAAAACCCCTATGCCTCCCCCTCAGGCTCAGGAACAATATGCAGGTATGCATGCACGGAGAGCAAGTGGGGATCCCTTCGAAAGACCAATGATGCCCCCTCGTACTTCTGAATCATTTTCCCAGAATCAACAGAACGATCCTTATGCACAGCCTCCGCTCACTCCTCGTCCTGTAGTAGGTGACGGCTATGCAAATCAAAGGCTTTCACGGCAGCCCCAAACCCTCCCTTTTTCTCAGCCAGGTCCAATGGCACGCCAGCCTTCCTGTAACCCATATGCTCGAGCCCCTTCCACCCCTCGGCCAGACTATTCCCAGTGTGATCCCTATGGACAACAGTCTGCTACACCGAGACCTTCAAGTGACCCTTTTGCCCCATCTCCATTTTCTAACCCATACGCTAGAATGCCAGGCACACCTAGACCACATGACCCTGAACCCTACTCTCAGCAGCCTGCATCTCGTCATCCGGTCATGATGAATCAACCCTCTCAGCAATCTCAACAGCAGACTCAAAACCGCATAATGTCCCCTATGTCAATGGACCCTTATGCTCAACCCCCTGGGACCCCACGCTCAGGAATGGCAGACCGGTTCCCCAAGTCTCCAAGTCACCAAAGGACTCCTGATCCTTTTAGTCAACCCCCCGGACTGCCACGCCCTGTAGGGCCTGATCCTCACGCACAGTCATTGGGAAGGTCCCAGTCATTACCTAATGATTCATGTGCACATCCCTCTCGAACACCTCATCCTGGAGGAGTCGGACAGGGATTGGTACCTGGACCCATGGCCAATCAAGATCCATTCTCTCCTCCTCAAGTCTTGATGCAAGACTCTTTTGCCAGTCCAACAAAACATGGACCTCAGACCCTCAAACACCTGGGCATGACAGATGAAACCGTATCTCAGCCGCTGTCCAGTCGACCCAATCAGAATCCCATCCATGACCCTTTTGAGCAGGCCCCCATGCTTCCACATCCTCAATGTGGAGAAAATAAAGAACAACAAGGTTTGGTACAGACTATGAGTTCCCACCCCATGGGCCAGTCCAGCGCTGAAGCTCAAACGGTACCTCTTGCTGAAGCTGAGGAAAGACTAAGACAGGTGTGGTTTTAATTCGTTGCTACTTTATTTAAGATGGTATATTTGCTTATGAAGTGCATTGTATTAGTTACAATATATAACTTGTACAACACTAATTAACACAATTTTAATTTGTTTACAGCGTCAGCGTATTCGAGAGCTGATCCTCAAACAGCAACAGCAGAAGTGTGCCATACGTCAAGATAAGGGTGTACAGGATCATCCTCTGACCATGCCTCCAGGAACCCCTCAACACTGGAGTCAGGAGTCTACAGGCCAACAGAGTGAAATTTTTAATCGCCCACCACCACCATATCCTGGTCCAGGAGCTGTGAGAGCCCCTCAGAGATTCCATGGGCCATTCCCAGGAGATCAACAGGGGCATTTCCCTGAAGGCCAGTTTCCTAGACCACAGTTTCCTGCAGATGCTGACTCAAATATAAGGCAGCTTGGCCCAAGGTGGGTGAATTTATATACTTCAAAACATTTGTATAAAATGTAAGGACTAATGTTATTCAAAAACACCGCAAATATAATGTTCTTTTGTTGATTTTAGGATGCCCCTCACTCCTAATGTCCAAGGTCCTATAGGAGCTCCAAGACCGCATCAGATGCAGGACCCAATAATTGAAGCTCATCCACAGATGAGAAGATCCATGTCTATGGACTTGGGGAAATCATTAGGAGGCAACCCTTTAGTAACCCCACATTTACTTCCTCGTGGCATGCATGTGCAACAGCACAACATCATGGGGCAGCCTTTCATAGAACTGAGACACAGAGCGCCAGATAGCAGACTTCGGCTTCCCTTTGGAGCTCCTACTATGCAGGCAAATCGAATGGAATCGCCCTCACAGCAACGACCCCCAGGTTTCATGAGTGGCCAAGAAATGGGATTCCCCTTCAATCAAGTTCCAAAGCCAATGGACACAACAATGAACCAGTCTCAGGTAGCTAATACGCAGATGCAGGCATCTCTCAGCTTGGGGAATTTACAACAAGCCAATATTCCGTTGAGAGCTGGACATCCACAAATCCCCCTGACGAGGTCTATAAGCCAACCTGCTTCCAGTGAGACTCTCAGTGCTCCCTTACTCACAAGTATTGCTGCTACATCTGCTGTCCAAAACATTGAGGTCCCTTTATCCACAAATGAAGTACCTGAGGAGAAAATCGATACTGATGAATCTGCTGTGAAGGACCTTGAAGATGTTGAGGTGAAGGACCTTGTGGATGCTGATTTAGAGAACTTAAATCTCGATCCAGATGATGGAAAGGACTTGGATCTTGAAACGAATGACCTGCATCTAGATGACTTCTTAACATCTGGGAAATTTGATATAATTGCCTATGCTGATGCTGATTTAGATCTTAGCGAGGACCTGGATCTCAGTGATCCAATAGAAGACCACAATGAGACGTCTGATTTCCAAAAGACAAAAGCTGAGAAAAAGACTGATAGTTTTGATGGCTCATCATCATCATGCTCGACATCGACGGCGAAGGAAGTAGTAGACAAAACTGCTCAGTCTCAAGGTCACATCAGTCCAGACGTTCCTCAGGATCAGGTGTTGGTTTCCTTGAAAACAGAGGAGGATAGCAAAAATGGAATTAAAGATTGCTTGTCCCAAGACACATCTTGTAAGAATCAGGTAAATGATAGTGCTGCCATTAATCAAGCTGGCTTTGAAAGTGATATTGATGCCAGTTTACAGGTTTCAAAGTCTGGAATTCACCCCGATGCTACTCCAGTGCTTTCAAGCATGCTGGTCAATGTACCACCAGAAGGTGAATCACAGAAGCAAGAACACTCATCAGCACAAGGCAACCCACCAAGTCAGGAAGCTACAGTGTCACTCAATAGCACTATGCTGGGGCAAGGAAACTTCTCAGTGCAGGGGATGGATACTGGCCTCAGTATTGACCAATCGTTGGTGTCTTCTCCTGGTGAAAGTGCATTAGAAGTCACAGGCTCCATTCAGGAACAACAACAAAGCCATATTTTTGGTATGGATCAAAAGGATGCTGTACTCTCAGGGGAACAACACAGTATTCTTGCTCAACAGGCAATGCTGTCACAACAAGGCAATCAGAACAGACCACTGCTTCTGGAGGAGCAACCACTCCTCCTCCAAGACCTCCTGGATCAGGAGAGACAGGAGCAGCAGCAGCAGAAGCAAATGCAAGCTATGATAAGACAGCGTTCCAGTGATTCATTCTTCCCCAACATAGGTAAGGGGTAGCTAATATAATAAGATGTAATTCTGTTCTTCCTTGATCCGAGATTAGGCCTTTCTCTGTTTTGCATGTGGCAGAATGTGTACTTGACTATAATTTACTTAAATTTGCATACTTTTTCATTGATTTGTTCAGATTTTGATGCTATCACAGACCCCATAATGAAGGCAAAGATGGTTGCATTGAAAGGAATCAATAAAATGATGGTCCAGAACAACATGGGAATGTCTCCTATGGTCATGAACAAGTGAGTTAATGGTCTTGTTTATTAGACTTAAATATGTTTAGATTTATTTCTAAATAAATAAAATACATACATAAACTAAATACATAAGTGTATGAGCTTTTTCATTAATGGCTTTTCCTTTATTCTCTTCTTCACAAATCTCAATTAGTGTCCAGACAGGGCAGGCGCTACCAGGCCCTGATGGAAGTATAACTCCAGTGCAGTTGGCTGGACAGGTGAAACTCTTTGCAGATTTCCTCTTATCAGCAGGCCCACACTGAATCTGAGTTTGTAGAATGCACATGGAATCTTGTGTGTTTATTAAATATTTTGGCTAATTTGATGTTCCTTTACCTACCAGTAAAAGTGCAGTAATTTCAGATTGTCTCAATGTTCTGTTAATTTCTCATTTAGGATGGCAAACTTGCTCCTCACATGGCACGACCCAATCCCCCAAATTTTGGACCAGGATTTTCCCGTAAGTCTTTAATAATTATGGATATCACTAATACAGTCCACATTGGTGTTACTCATCCAGTTGTGAAACAAGCATTCTGAATATGAAGATGTGTATAATGTGTAATGTGATTCCAAAATAAGCATTTACTTAACATATTTAAATTGTCGTTTTACACTTAACCAAACAAATGTATTCTGTATGGCAGTAATTATTAATTCCAGCCTTTTCCCCATCAAGATGATGCCCAGAAGGTTCAGTATGAAGACTGGCTCAGGGAAACCCAGCAGCTGCTTCAGATGCAGCAGAAGTTTTTGGAGGAGCAGATTGGGGCCCATAGAAAGTCAAAAAAGGCCCTGTCAGCCAAGCAGAGAACTGCCAAGAAAGCAGGACGGGAGTTTCCTGAGGAGGACGCAGAGCAGCTGAAACATGTGACAGAGCAGCAGGGGGTGGTGCAGAAACAGCTGGAACAGGTAAAGCACACACATAATATCAGTCATTCATGGTTTTATCTTCATGAGCCGCTTTGCATACAGATAAAGTCCCTGGCCTCTTTCTGAAAAATAAACCCTTATAAAACTATTTTCAGTTTATAAGATAGTCTAGAAAAGTATTATGATTGCTTTGAAAAGTAAATAAAAATACACATATAAGTTCATCATTGAAAACAAAGCACCTTATCATTTGATTTAAAGCCCATGCACACTATAACAATAACTATACTAGTGTCCGCACCAATGGACGATAGCCATTTGTTTAATATAAGTGTGTGCCGCAGTTGTCATCTGCTGCTTTAAATGCTCAAGTTCTTCAAAGTCAGGTGGATTCTGATTGGCTGTCTGTTTTTATCATTCATCAGATTACAAAAAACACTTTGAAAGTGATTAAAATTATATCGTTTCTCTGTCGTTATCACTGAAGTTGTGGCGTGGACATCACTATTCTAAGAAAATTAGAACAGTTATTAATACTATACAGGTGCATCTCAATAAATTAGAATGTCATGGAAAAGTTTACAATGAATTAATGTCTAATGAAGAGTATTATTATTTATATAATTTATATATTTATAAATAATTTATAAATTTATAAATTATAATTTATAGTATTTATATAATCTGTGGAAGGCATAGGACCATAAAATGTTTGTCCAATCATATCCTTCGGTCCGAGAGCTACGATAGGCTGTCCTACCTGCCTGTCAACGTATGTATTTGCATCCCTCCGTGCACCCTGTTCATACAGACATGATACGTCATCGGCGTGAGAATGGAAGGCGTTATTACTGTGATATTATGACATGAGGTAATCTGACAGCATTTCATTCAACCCTCCACCAACACTCTCTCATCGTGTCGATGGTTAGCTTGTCTGTACGCGATCATGTGTTTTGGAGGAGGCGTGGCTTTGGAGACTGATTTTGCAGGGAGGGTGGGATCTTATGCTTTCAAAGCTAGCTTGCTATTGCTAGCCTCTCCGAAATTGCCTACCCTACCTTTAATTCATACATACATTGTTTCAAAGATTCACCACTACATATTAGAAAGACAAGGACATATTCCCTCAAACTTGGGGACATTTTTTTTTTTTTTTTGTAATTGTCAAGGACATGTTTAAATGAATGGAAAAATACATGTAGTTGTAAATGTTTCAGTCTCATTTTTTCTGTGCTTTTTCCAGATTCGGAAACAGCAGAAGGAGCATGCAGAGCTGATAGAGGAGTACAGGGTTAAACAGCAGCAACAAGGTAGCATGCAGCCCGCAATGATGCATGGAATGCCACCAATGCAGCCTCATGCTGGCATGATGCCAGTTGGGCCCCCAGTAAACCAACCTATGATGGGTCCCATGATGCCCATTCGTCTCCACCCTGGCCAACCAGATGCAACTAATGTGGCCAACACAGCAGGTTGGCACCCTGGTGCACCTGTTCCCAGTGGAGCACCTCAAATGCCAGGAGTAATGCCCGCTCAAGTAGTGCAGGCACAGCCTCCGCAGCCAGCAGTGGCGAGGCCCAGTCAGGGGCAGGCAGGTGGCGAGTCTCCTCACGTGAATTTCGACGATACCAATCCATTTAGTGAAGGCTTCCAGGAGCGTGAGCGCAAGGAGCGTCTACGGGAGCAGCAGGAGAGGCAAAGAGTGCAGCTTATGAAGGAGGTGGAAAGACAGCGGGTGAAACACTGCATAGAGCAACAGCAAGTCCCTAACTGCCAAGATGGTACAATGAGGGCCTTGTCACAAATGCCTTTTTACAACCAGGAGCTACCGCAGGAATTCATGCAGCCACCCAGAATGCAGCAGCAGATGCAAGGCCCACCATTTCCACAGCAGCAAGGCATGCAACCAGGGTTCGTTGGAGGACCGTCCAGACCAATGATGGGTAACGGTCCGTTCCCTCAGGAAATGGGACCAGGGTTTGTTTCTGAGAACTTAGCACCCCACGGGCCTAACTTTGTCCAGGCACAAGCTAGACCTCAGAGATATCCTGGGACAAACATGATGCCTCAGAATCCGACTCATCAGTTCCCAATGGAGGGTCCCATGCCCTTGCCTCCAAACTTTCCAGGTCCCGGTCCGTCACTGATCCAGCTGTACTCCAATATCATTCCGGAAGAGAAGGGCAAGAAGAAAAGGAACCGCAAGAAGAAGAAAGATGAGGATTGTGAGTCGCTGAGAGCTCCTTCCACACCTCACTCGGACCTGACAGCCCCATTAACACCCTGCGTCTCAGATACATCATCCACACCGACAAGGAACCCAATGGTCTTCGGCGACCATGAGTTCTGCGAGACGTCCCAGCCTGGATCGTCTACACCAGGCTCCATGAGCAGCCAGCCCCACTCTGAGCTGGAGCGCCAGCTTTCTGAAGGCAGCTGCGGTGGAGGGCCAGAGATGGCCATGGGCCAACAGGAGATGCATGACAGGATCCTGTCCAACATCAAATTGGAGAAGGTGGAGGCGAGTGACTGCCATGGGCATAAAGGAATGGAGATGGAAATGAGACTAGGTATGGTCAAGGTAGAGGGAGAGAGGGAGGGAATGTTGCTTCATCCTGCGAACCAAAGTCCAGCCAACAGCTCGAAAGGAGAAGCTGGGAATGAGCTCCTCAAACACCTCCTGAAGAATAAGAGGACTCCACCTCCTGCACTGCCTCACCAGAGGTCTGAAGACAGTTTGAGGTCAGAGGAAGAGGGATACATGGACTGCAAAGCTTTTCTGCGACAGAGCTCCAAGGACAGCACTGGGGTGAGCATTTCAGGATGCATAATTTTCATTGTAAAACATGGGTATTTTTGAGCTCTTGTCTTGACGGTGTCATTTTTCCTTCCCAACAGACGTTCTTGGATTCAAACCACCCTGATTTCCCCGGACCATTACTTCCAGAGGACAAGAAGAAACAGAGGAACAAGAGGGCACCCAAGAGCGGAGACAGACCTGCTCCCCGCTGTAAAAAGAGGAAGAAAGAGGAGGACGAGAATCAAGCAGTGTATTCCTCTACTGAGCCAGTAATGACCCAGTTAAAACAGGTACAATGAAAAATCCTTTTTATTTTCAGTCTAGGTCAGACTAGATAGGTCCTATGTACTTCCACGGCCCTGTCAGTTGGGCTTAAATATCTCTTCATAAACACCAAACCAAAAATGTGGTCTTTTTGACCAATATTTTACTGCTTATCATTTAGCATTACTATATTATTACAGGTCAAAATAACAGTTTTCTCTTTTAACATGTTATAGTTTTATTTATTCCATGGCAAGGTTTAATTTTACTCCAGTCTTCAGTGTCACATGATCCTTCAGAAATCATTGTGCTGATTTTCTGCGCAAGAAACATTTCTTTTTATTAATATTAATGTTGAAAACAGTTGTACTGCTTAATATTTTCATGAAAACTTAAATTTTTTTGTCAGGATTTTTTGCTGAATAGAAATTTCAAAAGAACAGCATTTAATTGAAATAGAAATCTTTTGTTACATTGATAAAAAGTGACAGTAAAAACAATTAAATGCATCCTTGCTGAACATTAATTTCTTTCTTTAAAACATAATAAATCGTTTAGCAATTAAACTTTCTTCCGAGGGTGTTTAGATATTTTTATTGAGATATAAGATTTATATAAGATAAATGCTAATTAAGAACGTGATTTTTTACAGTAATTTAGGACCTACCAGCAAATCCACTCAATGTTAGATATCATAAACTTGTTGCATTGCTAAAACAATTTCTTGTTACGCACAGGCACAGTAGTCTGGTATGTATATTTGTCATAGCCACTTTGTCATGCAATATGAGAATGAGTCAAACATGTTCTGCTTTTAATCACAGACATGATTACAGACAGGAGAGACTGTGCCATATCTACTTATGTCTTGTGTATCATCACAATAGAAATCACAGGCCAGAGGAGGATAGTGCTGTGAGACATTATGAACACTCATCACTTAAAAGAAAGTCACTGTTGTAGATAATGACCTGGGGTTGACACAGCCGTTTTAAAATGTTCCTGACTGAACATTTCTCGGTCAAAAAGTTTTTAGGAATTTAACAGTTGCTGTTTTTGTTTTGTTTTTTTTTGTTTTTTTTTTTTGTTTTTGAAAGAATGAATACTTTTATTCAGGAATGAATACGTTTACTCGGCAAGAACACATTAAATTGTTTTAAAGTGACAATAAAGACAGTTAAAATGTTATAAAATATTTCTGTTTTCAACTTTGATAATAAGATCAGCATACTAGAATCATTTCTGAAGGATCATGTGACACTGAAGACAGAAGTAAAGATGCTGAAAATTCAGCTTTAGCAATACAGGAAAATATATTCAAATGGAAAACAGTAATTTTAAATTATAATGATATTTCATAGTACAATTTTACTCTAATTTTGGTCAAAATAAATGCTGCCTTGGTGTTCATAAGAGACTTTTAAAAACATTTAAAAAATTGTATGCCAAGTTATTTTTTCTGTACTTTTGAGTTAGCACCCATATTTGGTTCAATTCAACTAAATACTAAATTGATCAAATCAATTTAATACTATTTTAATATCATATTGCAATATATTTTTTTAAGTATATTTTGTCTTTTATTATAATAGTAAATGCCATCACTGTGAAATTAAATTAATTGTTAATTAATTATAAAGAGTCTTAGCATAAGATGTATCTCATAACTTATGCTCATCACGTGAGAAGTTGTCAGTTTTCAGACAGGTTTCTTAATTACGCTCAAATAGGTCCTCGGGAGTGCAGATCTGTCTTTTCTAACGCTCTTCTAAGCATGACCTTTATCTCACATTTCCCATATGTCGCCCTTTGTGTCTCATTGTTTCACTGCACCAGCAGCTTTCTCTCTTGCCCCTAATGGAGCCGCTGGTGGGGGTGAACTTTGCCCATTTCGTGCCCTATGGGGGCGGACAGCTGGACGGAGAGAGCCGTCTCTCAGGCACATTTGGGAGCGCCTCATTGGACGGTGTCTCTGACTATTACTCCCAGCTGATTTACAAGGTAATTAAGAGCAGCTAATAAAACACTCTGTGATTGTACATTTGCCACTGAAGCTTTTTTATGGCTTACATCAAGTCTCGTGACATCAGCAGTAGACTCCGCTTATTAGATTTCATGTATGAGACGTACAGATGGTCACTCGTATTTTTATCTCTCTACAGCAGAATAATTTGAGCAACCCCCCCACGCCTCCCGCCTCTCTTCCCCCGACTCCTCCTCCAGTGGCGCGCCAGAAGTTGCTCAATGGCTTTGCCACAACAGAGGAGCTGGCCAGCAAAGGTGGCGTCATTGTTGGCCATGATGGTGAGCAATTTATAGCAATAGCCCAAAACAAAGATAAAAATACATTTAGATCAAAAAGTGGAATATATTGGACAGTGGGCACTAATGACAATAACTGTTGTGTTTCAACAGTCACCAAAGGGCTGCTTTCTCGACCGCTGCAGTTCAAGGCTGAGGAGGAGCTGCTGGCTCGAGCTCTGGCTCAGGGGCCCAAAACTGTGAACGTGCCGGCTTCTCTTCCCACCCCGCCTCATAACAACCAGGAAGAGCTCAGGTCAGTAGACAGATAACAACAACTGGGATTATATATTTCTGTTATATCAAATTCTGACCTTCAAATGTGTATTTTCAGTAACAGAGTAGAGTTAAAATTGCAATTTTGCAAAGTTCTAGAGGTACCAGCAGTTATGAAATGACCAGGGAGACTAGAGTAATGGCTAATGAAAATTAAGCTTTGCCATCACATGAATAAATACTATTTTAAAATACATTAGAATAAAAAGCAGTTATTTACAATATTTCACAATATTACTATGTTTTCTGTATTTTTCAATGAACCAATGCAGACTTTTAAAAAATCTAAAACCCCCCCCCCACATAATACATTTTTTAATACCTTTTTTAAGAATTAAAGTAACTTTTATGATTCTAGTAAATATTATCATCACTGTAAATTAATTTTTTAAATATTATAAAGAGTCTTCGCATTTGTTATGAGATGTGCAATAGCTTCACATGAGAAGTCAGGTTTCTGAGAGGTTTCTTAATTACACTCAGAAAGGACCTCAGAAGTTAATTCCTTTAAATAAAGGATTGATTCCTCAGTCAGGGGAAGCTTTCTGTACTCTAAGATGATTTTATAGATAAGTATTCTAGTTTTAAAGGAAATAATATAATTACTTTTTTCCACAGGGAACATTTAAAGTTAAGATTTCTATACTTTTAGCTTATCTCCTACCCAGACTTTTTAACTTCCCTCTATAATACAGTAAATTTATAGCGTTAAACCAGTAATTGTACTGCCACACTGCAGAGTGATAGTTTGAAGATTTTGTTTTACATGATGATTTTAAAAGTAGGTTTGTTAGGTGTTATTATCAAGCATTATTGTCTAACTGATTTATTTTAAAATGTATCACCTGAATGTATTTTAGAATTTTTGTCTAGTGTACATCTGAAATGTCTTTATAACATTTTGTTAATTGTGTACCTTGTGTAATTTCTTCAGAAATCGCCATGAAAATAGCCTTGATGCTGGCATGGCGTTAAAAAGTGAAATAATAATAATAATAATAATAATAATCAAACATTATTTGTTTCTTTTTTTATAAATTCAAAGTGAATTGACTGCTAAATAACTTGCGTTCAAGGCCAAACTCAAACCCAACTCTTTTTTCAAAGACTGAAAAATGTCATTACCATCACACACAATAAAATCATAACTAAAATCTACTTGAAGGTTGATCAAGGCCTTGTTCAGACCTTTATTCCAGAGCAAATGCTTTAACACAGATGAAACCCTTTTAAAGAAGTTTCATTATTTTGGAACATTCAAAAGGGCCCCAACAGAAGAATCCCCATAGTATGTGCATAAATGTAATGGAAACAAAATACCAGGTGGACAGTACTTCACTGAATAATGATTGTATTTTCTAACCATTCGTGCATTTTTCAACTTCTCAGCTAAAATGTAAAAATGTATTTCTCTTGTACACACAGGGGACAGGAGCAATGTGAAGACAGAGACACCCCAGACAGCTTCATCCCGTCTTCTTCCCCAGAGAGTGTTGTTGGCATGGAGATCAGCCGCTATCCTGATCTCTCATTGGTCAAGGAGGAACCTCCTTCTCCATCCCTATCTCCAGTAATTCCAATGTTTCCTGTTTTTAGGGGCAAAGGTAATTAACTCCTTAAATTTTGTGCCTACACTAACATTATTTTCTGGGTGACTTTAAATTTGCTGGGTGAGTGGATTTGTTTTTTTGATCTGTTTTTTTATTCCACTTATGTTGTAGGCTCAGAGGTCAGGTTACGAGAGGTCAAGACGGAGCCTTCATCAGTGTTCTTCGGCTCTCCGTTTGGATCAGTGCAAAATGGTTCCAATGCTGGGCTGGTGTCCATCGCCATCACACTGAAGCCAGCAGCTGCTGGGGTGAGAAACAGTGATGCTTGACTAGAGAAATCTTTTTTAATCAGAATCACTTTTTGCACAACTGCAGAGGATTTGTCTTGATTGGCAGCACAAGAACATGAAGTACAGAAAAAATCTTGAAGTACATCCATTTCCCTGCTACAGAATGGGCAATCACAAAATTTGACAGATAATGTAAATTCATTGTACAAGCAGTCAGTGGAAACGCAGTGAGCGGAAATAGAATAACTAGATTATTACATTGTTTAAAGAAAAAAGTATGAGCAATAGGAATAGTGATGCTTGCTTTAACAAACATAGCTAATGTGTGATATAATATCTAAACCCCTCTCGTTCTTCACTGTGGTCTTTCAGAACATCACTGACGTTGTTGCAGCCATTGCTGACCTGATCCGTGTGAAGATCCCCAGCAGCTACGAGGTCAGCAGTGGCCCAGGAGGAACTATGGGGGCCATCAAGACCTCAGTGGATCCACAGCGTCTGACCTCTGCCCTTCACGAGCCGAACGGACTGCGAGTCACACAGCAAGCACCTCAGCAGTTACAGCACAACCATAACAAAAGTGAGGAACACCTGCTTATCCATATTTTGTCTCAATTCTTTCTGGTTTCAGGCCAAATATATGTCTTTGTCTTTGATCAAACAGTAATATTGTGAAGTATTATTACTATTTGAAATGTTCATTTTCTATTTAAAGGGGTCATATGATGCGATTTCAAGTTTTCCTTTCTCTTTGGAGTGTTACAAGCTGTTTGTGCATAGATAAGATCCCTGAAGTTGCAAAGACTAAAGTCTCAAAACCAAAGAGATATTCTTTATAAAAGTTAAGACTCGACCACGCCCCCCTAAAACGGCTCATTCAAACACGCCCCCACATGTCTATGTCACGGTGTGGGGAGATTTGCAAAACACCGCCCAAATGTATACGCAATGAAAGAGGGCGTGATTTTTTATTCTCGCTGTAGTATTGTTGCTGCCGCCGGCGCCATGTCGTGGAGACGCTGTGTTTCGTTGTGAAAGTGAAACTACTTTGTTTGGGCTTCCAAAAGAGGACACAACTAGAAATCAGTGGTTAAGTTGTATTTACAACACTGTTCCAGAACAGTTCAACCCAAATATTAGACTGTGTGCATCACATTTTACGGAGGACTGTTTCCTGAACCTGGGAGTAGCCTGTCAGCTGTGCTCAAAGGCTGTTTCTATAAAGTGGGGCAATTCCAACTTTGCAAGGACAGTCTGGCGCTTCTGACTCACAGCCTGTAAGTATGGTTTCATATTGAAAGAATTTGCCACTGACGATTCAAACGCGAGTTTTGAGCTGTCTAGAGTAGTGCTTGTTGTTTGTCGTTTCTCCGATCACAAATGCAGACATGGTAATGTTTACGCGACGCGGCGCGACGCAACACGACACGTAAAAAGACAGTGTAAGTCATTATAATCAGTAATTGTGTCCCCACTGGACGCAAATGCCTTGTTTGTAAAGGGTTTTATTGTTTTTGTGCCGTCTCACGCTTGAGGTATTCAGCCAATCACAACGCACAGGATAGCTGGTCAATCAGAGCACGTCTCGCTTTTCAGAACGATGAGCTTTGTAAAAATCGGCGCGTTTCAGTATGGGGGCTTAAATATCTAAATTACAAAATGTAATTTATTCCTGTGATCAAAGCTGAAATTTCAACATCATTACTCCAGTCATCAGTCTCACATGATCCTTCAGAAATCATTTTTATACGAGTTGCTGCTCAAGAAACATTCCTTATTATCAATGTTGAAGAAGCAGGATTTTAGCAGAACTCTTTGATGAATAGAAGGTTCAAAAAAATGGCATTTATTTGAAAAAGAAATATTTGTAACATTATGAATGAATTTACTGTCACTTTTGATCAAATGAATGCATTCTTGCTGAATAAAATTTTAATTTCTTTCAAAAACCTTACTGACCCCATACTTTTGAATGGCAGTCCATATATACATTAAAAAAAAAATCAAAACCAAATAAATATTTCATCTTTATATATAATATATATAAAGTACTTTTGTTACATTATATCTGACAATGATGAGACAAAATTGAGTAGGTGAATGAATGAATGACTGAATAAATAAATAAATAAATTGTATGGTGCATTATACATATATGTGAATGCAGCAGTACAATTAGCCTGATTGGTAGACAGTTGCATTCAGCCTGTTTACACAAATACAGTTATAGGATAGCAATCAGGAATTGTTTATCCATCACTTGTTAACTGTGCAATATTGTGTCTGTCTGGCTGAGTTGCTGAGGGAAAATCACTATTGATTTTGTAAACGATTGGAGAAGCTACTTAAACACGGTAGTGATCTTGGCCTGAACTCTATCCAGTTGAAGTCTGCTCATCTGTGTCAGATACTCACTTAATGAATGTACTGAATCACATTAAAAGCCTCAATACAAGATTACATCTCATTCATCACAGGGAAATGACAGAGCTCTCTAGTATCTTTGTGTAATTGCAGTTTTTACGCTAATCAGAGCTGGTAGGAGGAAACTTTTCTGTTTATTGACAACTGTGGATATCTTTCAGGTCTTGTTGGTGGTAGAGAGCGGGATAAGAAGGGACAGGAAGGCCCAGGACCAAAGCAACAATGGTGTCAACACTGTAAAGTGGTTGTCCTTGGCAGTGGCGTGAGGAAAATTACCAAAGATGAGCAGGGCAAAGCACAGGTATGAATATGTTATTTTGGTTTGCTCTTAGTGTTTTCAAAAGTCATTCGAAACCCATTTGATTTCTAAACATCTGACATATTTCCAAGTGAAATGTAGGTTGGGACTTTACTTTATTGATTAGATCATTGTGGACATTGCATCATGAGTGGAACGCAGACACACAAAATGTAATTTGGCTTTAGACTGCATAGATGACAGCAGGAAAGTCATTTCGGATGCGAAACAAGTTACATTATTACATATGCGATTAAAGAAGACAAGACAAGACAAGAATTTTTAAACCTGATGTCCTCTGATTTCTCCCAGAAGTCTCAGTTATGTTTGGATGGTGGTTTGGTGTTCTGCAGTCATAGCTGTCTCATTCTGCACTCATCATCCTCTCAGTCCAATGGGAACACTGACACCAAGGTTTGTTTTCTCTGTCATAATCCATATGCAAACAGCGTGGTTGATTTTATTTGACTGATGGATCATTTGCTTTTGATTACGCATGATGAATTTTGCGCATGTTTCTGTGTTGCATTTCCAGGCATCTGTTGCTCTACTTCCTGAAAGTGCTTTGCAACAGTGTCCCTCTAAAGTCCAGCACCAGTACAGCAACAACATGTCCTCGCTAGACGTCCACTGCCTGGCCCAACTCCAGCCCAAACCATCCCCTCCCTCCCCGAACCTTCATATGGCTTTCACCCCAGCTGAGGCAGCTCAAGCAATTAAGATGGAATCCAAACCTGAAAGCATATCAGAAAGTCATCTTAAAGTGATGGTAAAGCTTAAACCGTGTTCCCAGAGCCACATGGAAGACAAACCATGGCATCATGGCAAACGGTGGAAAGGCCTGCGCTGGCGAAAATGGACGGTACACATTACGATACCAAAAGTTTCCACCCAAACATCTGAGTCAGAAGTTGAGGAGCTTTTGCAGCAGCTCAACTCATCTCTGCGACCGTGCTCGACCACTCGAGACCGGCGCCGCTGCTGTTTCTGCCAACAGATAGGCGATGGGATGACGGACGGCCCTGCCAGGCTGCTCAACATAGACTTGGACACCTGGGTGCACCTCAACTGCGCCCTCTGGTCCTCTGAAGTCTATGAGACGCAAGCCGGTGCCCTGATCAACGTGGAATTGGCGCGCCAGCGAGGGCAAACGGTGGTTTGTGCGTTCTGTCATCGCTTAGGTGCCACCAGTGGCTGTCATCGACTGCGCTGCCTCAACATCTACCACTTCACCTGCGCCTTGCAGGCCGGCTGTACGTTTTTCAAAGATAAGACAATGCTGTGCCACCAGCACCGGCCTCGAGGATCTGGCGCCGCCACCGGGTTGCACTTAGAACAGCAACTGCGCTGCTTCTCCGTGTTTCGCCGCGTGTTTGTGCAGCGCGATGAGCTGCGACAGTTAGCAGCGGCCGTGCAGCAGCCTGAACGCGGCCATACTTTCCGAGTGGGGAGTTTGCTTTTCCATGCGATGGGTCAGCTGCCACCTGCCCTGCTGCCCACGTTTCATTCATCTACAGCCATCTTTCCACCTGGATACGAGGCGAGCCGGCTCTACTGGAGCATGCGGCACGGCCAGAAGCGCTGCCGGTACGTCTGCTCTGTGGAAGAGCATGAGGGGCGTCCCAAATTCAGCATCCGTGTCATTGAGCAGGGCTACGAGGACCTGGTGCTGACTGACACCACTGCTAAAGGTACAGCTGCCGCAGTCTCCATTCGATTAATTATATCACATATGCTGATATAAAAGCTGACAGGGTTCCCATAGGTCCTTAAAAAAGACTTAAATTTACTTTGATCAAATTTACAGTCATAAATGTCTTAAATATTTGAAGTTGTATAACAGTCTTAATTATCATTTTAAAAGGCCTTAAATTTGGGAATGAAAAAACAGAAATTGCAATACGCCTAATAAGATGATTAAACCTCAAATGGCTATGATTTAATGAAATTAAAGACATCGCACGTTTTACAGGCTTGGAGTTTCAGAGTAGTTCACAGTCGGTGAATCCTGTGCATTGCCAATGCCAATAGATTGCTGTTGATGAATTATGACAATGATTACTTTATGGTGTTTATATGTTGTAAGTGGTTGTATGAGCGCATATTTTATCTTCATCACCTTTTTCACGAGCAGCTGAAAATAGTTAAACATAGAAATTTCAAAATAAAAGTTAGGCTGTATTTCAGGCTTGTGTATAATTAATAGTCCTGCATTATGCATGGACTTAAGTTTTTTTTTTGGTTATTCAGACTGTATCTGGCACATATAATTCAGCATACACTATTTTCTCTTTAGTTCGCCCTGTCAAAGGAAGAAAAGACAAAAACATGTATTGATATATGTATTGATATTAGGCATGCACCGAAATGGAAATTCTTGACCGAAGGCAAACAAAATGAAACTCTGGGCCGAATACCGAACACGGTTTTTGTTGTGTTTTTTTCCCCCATGTAGGCGTATTTTGCAATTTTTTTTCACCATGGCATAAATTAAATAGCCAAAATGTGTTTTTTTCTGTGTTGTCCTACTTTTCAAATAAAATAATCAATTACAAAACAACAATTTAAAAATATTTACTTAACTGAACATTTTTTAGCATTCTAGCAGACATTATACCAAAAAGCACAATTTAACTTAAAATTAATAAGTTAGTAAAATAATATTTTTTTGGCCATTTTTTTAGACTCCCTTCTTGAACCAGGCCTGTATTTTTTTACTGTACAAATAAATGTAGCCTTGCTGAGCAGAAGAGACATCTTTTGAAACATTAGAATATATTACAGATCCCAATTTGAACACTGTGAATATTATAATAAATGTATTAATAGAGCTGTTGTAGGGTAATTATTATTATCATTATTATTGTCTTACTTTTTTTATTTTATTTTACAGAACAACAGCAAAATTACAATACTAACATAATGAATGTTGATGGAGCTTTTATTTTGGCAGAAACGCACAGGACGATCTTAGTGCTTCTTTTTGTTGACAGCAGATTTATAAATGATTCTCATTACGAATTTGGGAAAATGTTTGTCGCACGTATCACATTGTCACATGCCTTTAAAAAAAATTAATAAAAATGTTACTGAGCAAATGATGAGTAACAGTGTTTCAGCGCAGATTTTCCTCACGCTTTGGACTTTGAACCCTGGCACCGCGAGCTCATTCAGCACTGTTTGAATGCAATTCGTGCGAGCATTAAAAAAACATAACATTCTGCAGTTTATTTAATAATCGTTTGAGGCCATTTTGCGATTTCAATCATCATACAGTAACCAGCATCAACCACCTCTTCCTCTTCTCATCGGAGACATGAGATGCAGTGCTAAACAGTCTCTCGCTGTCGGTGCTTCGTGCTTGTAATGATTTTTGCATCTTTCTCTGACAGTTTTAAATACTTTCACACTGCTGCATTTTGCTGCATTAGTGCGCACCTCTGTTTGTTCGCATCATGTCATTGTTCGGTACAATTTATTTAGTCTTTTCGCTTATTCGGCCGAACACCGAAAGAGGTTTTTTTTTTTTTTTTGCTATTTTCGGCCGAACTTTTTCGGATACCTAACATTCGGTGCATCCCTAATTGATATATTAATAGATAAACCAATTTCAGTATATATTAATCATCTAAAACAGTATTTTAAATATGCAGTTACTCTGTTCTGTTAATAAGAAGCATTAAGTCTTCAGTGAATGTTTGCCTCAGTTTAAGAATCTGGGTTTATTCTGTGTGGACACACAGTATTCAGATATAGTTGTATTTTAGTATAATTTTGAAATGCATGAGTGATCTGAACTATGATATGATGAACATTAAACATTTCTCATAAAACAACAATTACAAACAAGACTAAAACAATAACAAGACATAAAATCATATTAAAACAGCAGCTTTCATGTTCAACAGGTTGTTAAAACAAAAAAACTACAAACATGCAAGCAATGCCTTTTGTCTCCAAACTAAGTCATGTTTTGCCCACAATCTACTGCTAATAGAGTAACTCTAACGTCCACTTTAAAAGAACAGAATCAAAGCACTTTCAGTTGATCAAATCTAAAATGAGTTTAAAAGGACTGTTCTGTGTGCATTCACATTGTAACTGAACATTAAAGTGGACTCAGATGCCTTTTTGCTGTGCACATATTTCAAATCACCCTGAGACCACAAAAAACACTTTTATGAGCCCCATGTGCACTCTGAATGTGTAGTAGAGGACAAAACAAAGTGCTGCCCCAATATATCCACATGCACCCCATATATTTATTTAAACTACTTAAATTGCAGCTTTTTGAAGTTTGATAATTACACAATGCCATATAATTTAAATTTCAGTGTGATTGTGTAGCTCTCATTTAAACCAGTTAAAAATAATCTTACCAGTCCTGCCTGACAGCGACATGATGTGTTTTTTATTTGTTTGTGTGCTCTAGGAGTCTGGGACAAGGTTCTTGGGCCCGTGGCTGAGAGGAGGGCTGAGACGGGCATGCTGAGACTCTTCCCCATCTATCTGAAGGGAGAGGACCTGTTTGGGCTCACCATCTCAGCAGTCACCCGCATTGCTGAATCGGTAAGCACAATCAACATTAGTATCACTCACTGTATATTGTAAAGTGAGATGTCCAGTTATGTGCAGTTCGTTGATTTGTCGCTGTATTGTAGCTGCCGGGTGTGGAGGCGTGCTCGAGGTATCGATTCCGTTATGGACGTAATCCACTGTTGGTGCTGCCACTGTCCATCAATCCATCTGGCTGTGCTCGTTCTGAGTTGCAGACGTACCCCCATCATGAGAGGTCAGTAGCTGCGTATTGAAAAAAGAGTGTTTCAGTGTTGTGAAAATTAAGGTATGGTCGCATCAACAAAATTTCAGCAAAATTACATGAGCAAAAACAGTTTTCGCGAGTCTTAATTTGACCTTCTACAAATAAATGCTTTAAAAGGTCCTAAAATGTAGTTGTGGTGTTAAATGTTGCATGCACTGCAAAGAATAAATATCTTAATCAGTTTTTTGTCTTGTTTTCTAGTTCATATATCTAAACAAGATACATTTAATTGAGATGCAAAATGAAGATTGTTAAAGCCTTGTTTTATGAAAAATTGAATAAAATTCAGTTTATGCTTAAAGCAAGAATAGGTATCTGTCAGTTGGGTATGAAAACTTGTTGATTTTCTGACCCCATCAGAAGATTTATTCTTGCTTCAATCATAAATCAATTCAATCATTTTGATCAGTTTCTCAGAATACAAAAGTTCTTATCTTCAGTCATTTTAGAAATTAGAAATTAGAAATTTGCTCTTGAAAACAAGACACAAATGTAGAGGAAGAACATCATGTTTTTTACAATATGATCAGAAGATAGAGTAAAAGTTATTTTCATATTCTAGTTAAGCTATTTTTGTTTGTAAAATTAATTGAAAATGAATGGAAATCTGTTTGAAGTTGTATTTTCAAACTGTTGCTAATACATCTCTAGGCCTTTACATTTAGAGAACATATCGATGTATTGTTCCCATTTATTCCCATAAATTACGTTTCTTTATTTATATTATTTGTTACATTAATTGGTTTTAAAATAGTATTACAAAGTCTTAAATTTACCTTGATAAAACCTGCAGAAACTCAGGAAAACTGGTCCATTGTCATTGTCAATAGCATAGATATATGAAGCACTGCTCACAGAGAAGTCACTTTCAAAACGAGCAGCTTTCTGTTGTCAATATGGCAAATTTGTGTGAATATGAACAAATTTACACCTTTACATTTTGAGGAACAGAAATAATGTTTTCTTTGTCATTGTCTCCTCACAGGCTGAAGATCCTCTCCGTATGGTCCAGAACATCTCACTGCATCCAGAACTCAACGGTGGCGGAGAGAGGATCATCTCACAGCAAGCACTTTGTGCACTCAAAGTCATCTCAGTACCGCCGGCTGACCAGTGACTGGAAGACAAACGTGTATCTGGCACACTCTCGCATCCAGGTGAGTCCATGCACACGACATGTTTGATCTTCTCACCGTCTGATGCATATTGGCAAACGCTGACTAAAATGGCCAGGTTCAGCCAGACTGACTGAAAAGGAAAAGGTTTAAGGGATTCAGATAGGCCTTGAAATACTCAGTGTGCCTTGAGTGATTACAGTTTCTGTCATTCCTCTAAGAGCATCTTAATGAAAAATGTCTCTTTTAAGCCTGTGTTATTGGCATTCGTCCCTCTGGCACGGTTGTGTGGTCATCTAAAAGAGCCACAGCTGATCCAGTGTCACTTCCAGTTCCCTGCCGAGCTTTTTAAAACCACACAGGCATAAAAAACAGCTAAATCACTGAGACATATCTGATGTCTCATTCTGTCAGCTGTACAAACCTGTGGCTGTTAATTGAAGCAGTGTAGAATGCAATGTACATCTGGCCCAGGTCACATTTGCCCCCACCAAAAAGAAAATATATTTTGCATATGGAAATGAAGTGATTCTCATTAGACTGCCATTAATGTACTGTAAAAAAAAAAAAATATATATATATATATATATATATATATATATATATATGTATGTGTGTGTGTGTGTGTGTGTGTGTGTGTGTATATATATATATATATATATATATATATATATATATATATATATATATATATATATGTGTATATGTGTGTGTGTGTGTGTATATATATGTATATATGTATATGTGTGTGTATATATATATATATATATATATATATATATATATATATATACACATTTTAATATATATATTTACATTTTAATATATATATATATATATATATATATATACATTTTAAACCAGCCTTTTAGCTAGTTTAAAATGTTTTTTTTTTTTTTTTAACTTGCCCGACCAGACAAATAGCCTGATTAAAATTTAAGTGACAAAAAAATAACCAGTGAAACATCGAAACGCGAGAATGATTCTTCTGATTTTATTACATTCAGAGTAAACAGCGATTGATATTTTGCTTAGTTTATTCATAAAATGATGTAGTTAAATGACATACCATAACAAGGGGGATATTTTGCTGAATATTTCACGATTGCAAATGTCACATTGATTTTAGTCCAATAAACTAGTTAAGTAGTCAAGTATTTATTACGTTATTTACATTTTAGACACAATATTTACTGTTTTGTTCTATTTCACTGATGAAAATAGTTCCAAACAAAGATCAGCACATTCTCCAAGCAACACTCGGCGGTGTTTTGTTACTGAATGATTGCGTGTTTTGAACGAATCGGTTGACTAAGTGACTTACCGCCACCTACTGGTGGTTCAGTACGTTTAAAAATATGCATTTCCCCCACCAACATTTATTATCTGTATATCCAAAAATGTATTTAAAATATTAATCTCATAACATAATTTATTGCAGTTGTAATTTTTCAGGGTAAATTATTTAATCTGACTGGCAACAGCCCTATAGTGTATATTGAATTTATTGATTAATTGTTATAATTTGACATGAAAGATGCATACATTTAAAAAGGTCGAAAAAGTCCTTTGTAAAGGTAAAATAAAATATGCAGATTTAAGTATGTAAAAGCTGATAGAACACTGATGAAAATAATGCTTCAGAATAAATTGTTTACACCACCAAAAATCTCGGTGATGCAGTACATTTGTGGGGATATTTTGTATGGAATATTCTCTGCTGATATGAAAAGTTAACAGTATATCATTGTAATAAATATAATGTATGACAGCAATGATATTTTGTTTTCTTTTTACATTAAACACATCAAATATTACATATATGTATGTAATATAATGTGTGTTTCCATTACGGGTTTAGGTCTTAAATTTTATTTAAGGTGGTATTAAAAAGGTCTTAAAAAGTCTTAAATTTAACTTGTTCATATCTGCAGAAACCCTGGTTAAAAGGAAACTAATTCTAAATAAACTAAATAAAAGTGTTTTATTTAGTTTATTTATAAAAAAATAAATGAGAAAAAAGTGAAAAAATGCAGAGAGCTTTCAGCTTTAGCTTATGGTATTTATGTATTAGCTGTATATAAAAACAGCATAAGTCTATGGAATGTACCCACTAAATGTGTGTGTGTGTGTGTGTGTGTGCGCGCTCTAGCCTTGGGTGTGGTGCATGTCTAATGTGTCTCGTGTCTGCAGGGTCTTGGGCTGTTTGCAGCACGCGACATTGAGAAGCAGACCATGGTGATTGAATACATGGGGGATATTCTGCGCGCTGAGGTGGCCATGAGGAAAGAGCTGCTGTACAAGGCTAAGGTAAAGCTCGCTCAGCCACTGAGGGAACAGCGCTGGGAATAGTTACCTTGATTTGCTGTCGAAATGCGTTTGTCTAAATCTGTGTGGATTTCTCCCACAGAACCGCCCAGCATACATGTTCCGCATCGACAGCGAGCGAGTTATCGATGCAACCCGGTCTGGAAGCCCTGCAAGGTAAGAACTGAACTTAGCTTCTCATATCAGCTTTCAAATGTGTACATTACTTAATAATGCATTATGGGCAATGTCAAATCTGACATATTGTTATCTTTTCTATATTTGACACAATTCTGAGCACAATGCTGAACATCTGTGAACTGGTTCAGGATTACGATTTGAGATACCCTACTGTTTAGAACTTTGGGGTTTTTGAAAGAAGTCTCTTATGCTCACCAAGGCTACATTTATTTGATCAAAATACGATAAAAACTGATATTGTGAAATATTATTTCAATTTAATCCAATTTATATCTATATTAATATATATTTAAAATGTAATTTATTCCTGTGGTGCAAAGCTGAATTTCCTGCAGCTATTACTTCAGTCTTTAGTGTCACATGATCCTACAGAAATGCTGTTTTTTCTTATTATCAATGTTGAAAACAGTTGTGCTGCGTAATGTTTTTGTGGAAAGTGTGATTCATATTTTTAAGGACTTCTTTTTTTTTTTTTTTTTTTTGATGAATAGAAAAAAAAAAAAAAAAAAAACATACTGCCCCCAAATTTTTGAACAGTAGTGTATCAAGACAAACCCCCCAAAATGTTAAATTTAAACTTTATCCCACACTGGTTGTGCTATGGATATTACTGATACCTCATTAATGATACCCTTGCTTTTGCTTTTCTATGAAATTTGAATTACAATTTTTTATAGTTAATAACATTGTGTTTGAAAAAAATTGTTGCTGAAAAGTTCAAAGTGAGCTCTAGGATATAAGTAGTAATGAAATTAATTAATTTGAATTAAATTTATCCGTAGGTACATCAATCATTCATGCTCACCAAACTGTGTGGCTGAGGTTGTGACGTTTGAGCGGGGCCACAAGATCATCATCAGTGCCGCCCGCAGGATTGAGAGAGGAGAAGAGGTAAGGAAAGAGGGAATTTATTAAGAATGAACTGCACAACTGAAAGTGACATTTATTTTTATGCACCCTAAATTAAATATGCACATCAGGTAACAGTGCAAACATACCTGAAAAATTAGCATTGGAATGCACTGCACAGTCTTGCAGGGCGGTTCTGTGAGATTGATTGCTGCACAAATAAAATAAATGAAATAACCTCCATATATAGCATACATGAAATCACTCCATAGCAGACATATACAGGTGGAGGTGGAGCTGGAGAAGGTGGAGGGTTTCTGAAGCGCGCTGCAACTGCTACAGCAAGCACTAGCCAAGTATTTGTTGGCTAGTTATTATGTCAGATTCAGTTAGACCTTTTGGACTGCGTCATCTAGTTTCATGAAAGAACTTTGGATTTATCAGATTGTATTAGAGATTATACACACACACACACACACACACACACACACACACACACACACACATATATATATATATATATATATATATATATATATATATATATATATACAGGTGCATCTCAATAAATTAGAATGTCTTGGAAAAGTTCATTTATTTCAATAATTCAACTCAAATTGTGAAACTCGTGTATTAAATAAATTCAGTGCACACAGACTGAAGTAGTTTAAGTCTTTGGTTCTTTTAATTGTGATGATTTTGGCTCACATTTAACAAAAACCCACCAATTCACTATCTCAACAAATTAGAATACTTCATAAGACCAATAAAAAAAAAAACATTTTTAGTGAATTGTTGGCCTTCTGGAAAGTATGTTCATTTACTGTATATGTACTCAGTACTTGGTAGGGGCTCCTTTTGCTTTAATTACTGCCTCAATTCGGCGTGGCATGGAGGTGATCAGTTTGTGGCACTGCTGAGGTGGTATGGAAGCCCAGGTTTCTTTGACAGTGACCTTCAGCTCATCTGCATTTTTTGGTCTCTTGTTTCTCATTTTCCTCTTGACAATACCCCATAGATTCTCTATGGGGTTCAGGTCTGGTGAGTTTGCTGGCCAGTCAAGCACACCAACACCATGGTCATTTAACCAACTTTTGGGGCAGGTGCCAAATCCTGCTGGAAAATGAAATCAGCATCTTTAAAAAGCTGGTCAGCAGAAGGAAGCATGAAGTGCAAAATTTCTTGGTAAACGGGTGCAGTGACTTTGGTTTTCAAAAAACACAATGGACCAACACCAGCAGATGACATTGCACCCCAAATCATCACAGACTGTGGAAACTTAACACTGGACTTCAAGCAACTTGGGCTATGAGCTTCTCCACCCTTCCTCCAGACTCTAGGACCTTGGTTTCCAAATGAAATACAAAACTTGCTCTCATCTGAAAAGAGGACTTTGGACCACTGGGCAACAGTCCAGTTCTTCTTCTCCTTAGCCCAGGTAAGACGCCTCTGACGTTGTCTGTGGTTCAGGAGTGGCTTAACAAGAGGAATACGACAACTGTAGCCAAATTCCTTGACACGTCTGTGTGTGGTGGCTCTTGATGCCTTGACCCCAGCCTCAGTCCATTCCTTGTGAAGTTCACCCAAATTCTTGAATCGATTTTGCTTGACAATCCTCATAAGGCTGTGGTTCTCTCGGTTGGTTGTGCATCTTTTTCTTCCACACTTTTTCCTTCCACTCAACTTTCTGTTAACATGCTTGGATACAGCACTCTGTGAACAGCCAGCTTCTTTGACAATGAATGTTTGTGGCTTACCCTCCTTGTGAAGAGTGTCAGTGATTGTCTTCTGGACAACTGTCAGATCAGCAGTCTTCCCCATGATTGTGTAGCCTAGTGAACCAAACTGAGAGACCATTTTGAAGGCTCAGGAAACCTTTGCAGGTGTTTTGAGTTGATTAGCTGATTGGTATGTCACCATATTCTAATTTGTTGAGATAGTGAATTGGTGGGTTTTTGTTAAATGTGAGCCAAAATCATCACAATTAAAAAAAACCAAAGACTTAAACTACTTCAGTCTGTGAGCATTGAATTTATTTAATACACGAGTTTCACAATTTGAGTTGAATTACTGAAATAAATGAACTTTTCCACGACATTCTAATTTATGCACCTGTATATATGGAAATGACTGAACAATATATTGTATCAATATATTGAACAATATAATGTGGAAATGACTATGAACAATTAATTATCCTACATATATTAGTGCTGTCAAACGATTAATTGCGATTAATCGCATACAAAAGTTTTTGTTTGCATAATATATGTGAGTGTTCTGTGTATATTTATTATGTATATATAAATACACACACATACAGTATATATTTAGAAAATATTTAGATGTATTTACGTCTATATTTATATTCATAAATATATTTAATATATAAACATAACATTTTTCTGAAATATATACATGCATGTGTATTTATATATACATAATAAATATATACAGTACACACATACAGTACAAAAACTTATTTTGTATGTGATTAATCACGATTAATCGTTTGACAGCACTAAATATATATATATATATATATATATATATATATATATATATATATATATATATATATATATATTAGCGGTGTCACAATTAGCGCGTTAACGCAGGCGATTAATTTTTTCAGTTTAACGTGCTAAAAACATTTAACGCAGGGGCTGGGCTAGGGTTGGCCACCCCACTCACAACTGCTAAAGTTTATTTAACATTTTACTTTAAAGTTTATTTGCGTTTATTTAGACATGCAGAACGTCTTTACGAGCACATCAAATGGGAAACTTTTCAGACACGCAATCCAACTTCACCACAGTGCCAGGCGCGAGTCAAACGAGTGCAGAAATGGTACAGCTAACGAGGCAGCTTCAGTAGAACATCAGTGAACTGCCGTCAGATGAGATGTTGTCAGGTCATATGTCAGTAAAAACAATTCTTCCTGTCCTGTCAGCCATTAAACTGTGCGTGCTCTTCAAGTGTGCTGGCGCGTGCTATATCAGGCTATATTAAAGCGCTGTATCATATTCAAACCCAAATTAAACTACGAGTCTGCAATGTTGTAGTTATGTCATCAGTAAAGTCATGAAGGCGATTAAAGCTGCCTTAAAACTGTGCATGTAAGTATTTATTATTTAGTCACATTTAAAGTGGTATCAGATCTGCATCAAGTTCAGCAGTGGCAGTTTTTAAAGTAGCAGCCAAAATAACCTAATAACCCAGCTGTTGTGATGTCTGTTAATCAAAGAACAAAAGAAAAAGAGGAAATCAATCACTTTTTAAGCTTTGTCTCTATTTAATTTAGAATTTACTGTTTGACTAACTATTATATTAGGCTATATTTTCACATAAATAATTGTATTTATGTTAAGAATGTTTTAAGATTGTTCACTTAAATTTGAAGCTTTTAAAAGTCTAATAAATGTTAAATTGATAGCTTTCAGTTATACTGTAATGTTGAATGGCTAGTCAATGGTTAAATATTAGGAAAAAAATTCATAGAGACATCAGTTGGTATCAGTGATACTTGCCTTCAGTCATAAAAAAAATGGCATTAAACAAATATTAAAAATATACTGTCTTTATGTTGTTTCTACATTAATTTAAAGATTGAATTTGAAATTATTGCAATATAAATTTATAATTAAGTATTTTAATGTTAGGTGGGATTAATCGCAATTAATTTAGGAAGAATGTGCGACTAATTAATTTTTTTATCGATTTACAGCACTAATATATATATATATTAGTGCTGTCAATCGATTAAAACATTTAATCGCGTTAATCACAGTCATGGACTGTGATTAATCATGATTAATCACAAATTTAAAATACTAGTTTTTACCTGTAAATGTGTTGAAATAAAGAAATGCATGACAAACTAGTTTAAGGAAACAGAGCCTTTCACACCTCCGCCAGGTATGAGACATAATCCTTATTATTCTTTTGTTTTTATTCAGCCATTATCAGCCTTTATACTGGCAATACAACGTTTACCAAGCCACATCGCTTCAATCCCAGTTTACATTTACCCAACTATTATCAAAAGTATTTTTAAATAAATACAAAACATTTTTTTGCGACCTTACATGAAGTATTATGACAAAATGCATTATTAAGAAGAATCGGCCCTGTTCTGCAGGTGCATTAGAGCTAATATTAGCATCATGATTCAAAAGACAATTTATGAGATTAATAGTACACTTTTACTCAGAAGTCACTTCAAACCACCATCGAGTGTTTGTAATAACTTCCTTTTGCGATCACATGTGGAATTTGGTCGTTTACTGTTGTTAAAATATGCTATTTATAGCCTTTTATATCGCTGCACAAATTAGCATTTCAGATGTACACATTCATCTCAAGAAAATCACATACAAACCATATCCTATCGTAATCGTGTGTTTATTATCTTATATAATCTATAGATGCTGTTGTCGTGTTTATTTCTGCTGTGTAAAAGCCTTAACATGTATGCTCTGCTGAAACTCACGTTGTTTGTGATGTTACAGCCGCCTCTCCTTCTTAAGTTGCCAGGGATACATTCCAACTATAATACACATTAGTAAAAGGATCTATTTTCATTTTTATTTGTCTATATACACATTGGGCGGCCGTGGTACATTATAAAAGTAGCCCAAAAAACCACAACCCACGGCTCTGTAATATTTCCCGCGACTGTGTTTTCAAAATAGCCCACTAGTGCCGCTAACGTTACCCTGGCAACACTGGTTCACTGTAACCTTATCACACAATGATAGATAACCTTCTGCGCTGCGGTGACTGGAAGAACTTGGGGTCAAACCTTATCAAACGATTAATTTGCGTTAAAAAAAATAACGCGTTAAAATTTTTTGATTAATCGCATGCGTTAATGCGTTAACGTTGACACCCCTAATATATATATATATATATATATATATATATATATATATATACAGTCATGGCCAAAAATATCGGCACCCTTGGTAAATATGATCAAAGAAGGCTGTGAAAATTAATCTGCATTGTTAATCCTTTTGATCTTTTATTTAAAAAATTCACAAAAATCTAACCTTTCATTGGATAATAAGAATTTAAAATGGGAGGAAATATCATTATGAAATAAATGTTTTTCTCTAAGACACATTGTCCACAATTAACGGCACACTTTTATTCAATACTTTTTGAAACCTCCATTTGCCAGTTTAACAGCTCTATATTTTCTCCTATGATGCCTGATGAGGTTAGAGAACACCTGACAAGAGATCAGAGACCATTCCTTCATCCAGAATCACTCCAGACCCTTTAGATTCCCAGCTCCATGTTGTTGCTTCTTCTCTTCAGTTCACCTCACTCATTTTCTACAGGGTTCAGGTCAGAGGACTGGAATGGCCATAGCAGAAGCTTGGTTTTGTGCTCAGTGACCCATTTTTGTGTTGTTTTTGAGGTTTATGTTTGGATTATTGTACGGTTGGAAGATCCAAACATAGCCCATTATAAGATTTCTAACAGAGTCAGTCACGTATTGATTTTTTATCTGTTGGTATTTGATAAAATCCATGATGCCATGTGTCTAAACAAGATGTCCAGGATCTCCAGCAGAAATATAGACCCACAACATTAAAAATACAGCAGTATATTTCATTGTACACATGGGGTACTTTTTATCCCGGTGTTCACCAAACCCATCTTGCTGTTTGCTACTGAAAAGTTCATTTTTTAGTTTCATCTGACCATAGAAGCCAGTCCCATTTGAAGTTCCAGTCGTGTCTGACAACTGAATATGCTGGAGTTTGTTTTTGGATGAGCTAGGAGAATTTTTCTTGAAACCCTCCCAGACAACATGTGGTGATGTAGGTGCTCTTTTTTTACCAATTCTTTTTAAGGTTTTCTGACCCCGAGACTCAACTATTTTCTGCAATTCTCCAGCTGTGGTCCTTGGAGAGTCTTTGGCCACTCAAACTCTCCTTCTCACTGTGCATTAGGACAATATAGACACACATCCTCTTCCAGGCAGTTTCGTAACATTTTATGTTGATTGGAAATTCTTAATTATTGCCCTTATGGTGGAAATGGGATTTTTCACTGCTCTAGCTCTTTTCTTAAAGCCACTTCACTAATTTGTGAAGCTCAAATAACTTTTGCTGCACATCAGAAATATATGCTTTGGTTTTTCTCATTGTGATGGATGATTAAGGGAATTTGGGCTTTGTTTTCCCTCTTCTTCATATTCCTGTGAAACAGGAAGCCATGGCTGGATAATTTCATGTTCATAATCACCCTGGAGTGCTCAAAATTGTGAATATGAATGGGAATATACTTCAGAGATATTTTACTCTTAAGAATTTCTAGGGGTACCAATAATTGTGTCCGTGTATAAGAGAAAAACATTTATTTCATAATGATATTTCCCCCCATTTTAAATTCTTATTATCCAATGAAAGGTTAGATTTTTGTGAATTGTTTAAATAAAATCTCCAATTAACAATGCAGATAAATTTTCACAGCCTTCTTTGATCATATTTACCAAGGGTGTCGATATTTTTGGCCATGACTGTGTATATATATATATATATATATATATAGGATTTTTAATTGTTCATAGTCATTTCCACAATTTTGCATTTAGATTTCCTTTACCATTATCTGACACTCATTTAAAGGGATGATTCACCCAAAAATGAAAATTTGCTATTAATTTACTTACCCATCCAAGATGTTGATGACTTTTTTTTTCTTCAGTAGAACAATAAAGAAGTTTTTAGCTGAAACAGTGGTTCTTGGTGAAAAAAACTTGTACACAAGTTGATTTGTAAAACAATAATTTAATAATACTGTTAAATGATCGTACCGCCCTTCCTACATACTATACTGTGACTGTTCAACATCATTCTGATCCAGACAGCTGCAACAGCCCTTTATAAAGCACTTTAAAGTGCTCTCGACTACATCGCATAAAGCTCTTCTTGATCATATGATGAAATACTGAATAAGGGCAGATTTTTAAAGTGTCTGCTGTCATAAGAAACTGTGCAGTGCTTCTGTTTTGAGTTTTGAACCACCTCTGAATGATTTTATTGCAGCTCTGCTACGATTACAAGCTCACCCCAGTTGCAGATCAGAGCAAGATCCCATGTCACTGTGGAGCCGCCAACTGCCGCAAGTGGATAAACTAAACAGGAGTGTCACCAACAACAACTCCAGCAGCTCTGAGGTGCCAGTTTACCAGAGGAGACGTGCAAAGAGGAAGCAGCCAATCCTGGAAGTTGTTGTAACAGGCGATCATTTTTTTAATGTGCAAAACTAAGAGGAAAACACAACGCGAGAATACAGCATTGTGTGAGAGCCATTCGTATCATTTCTTGACTAGAAAGGAAAAGGTTCCGTTATGTGCATGTGCCATGAGTCTGTGTGTGTGTGTGTGTGTGTGTGTGTGTGTGTGTGTGTGTGTGTGTGTGTGTGTGTTTGTCAGCTCGAATGCGTGTGCGTCACACGGGGCAGATTTCACCAGCGAATGAGGACAGAGAATGAGCGCGAGCACTGTGCCGGGTATTGCCTTATAGGTTGATGGAGGGGCAGGCCCATCTGTATGACGAGATCTGTAGAGACTGAACCGTAGAAATCAATGTAGAACATCACTGAATGGAGAATGTACGGAATTGACTTCCGCAAAGGGAAAAAAAAACGTTGCACTAAAAAAAAAAAAAAAGACAACAAAAAAAGAAACAGAAAAGAAAATGAACTCTCAAAAAAAATAAAAAACTCAAAATACTTGATTCCATGAGTCAGTTTTATCCTAGATATCTCTCATTGTTTAGTGTAAGAAAATAAAGGTGTTTTGTATTTATTACTGTGTGAGTGAATGAATGGGCCTATTTTTAAAAACGGTTTTATGCCGATCAAAAGGAAGCCCGACTGCGATTCTTGCACGCAGTTTGAGATTCTGTTACATCTGTAAATACCTTGTAAATATAGAGAAATATCGGAATGATTGACCAAATACTACCTTATTCACTACCTTATTCATATTGATGTTCAGATATTTTAGATGTGCCGTTTTGTTTTACTTTTTTCTCCTTTCTTTTCCTCTTTGGAATTATTTAACAAAGACACATACATCATGATACCACGTGTACACGTGTAATTACGAAACTGTACAGAATTACAAAGGTGATTTCACAAGAAAAGTATTTTCTCTGTTCTTAGGATGTGTGGTATTTGTAGTGACTTTGTGGTTTATACATTATTGCTGACCATTTTGTTGGTTTTCATTTCATTTTATGCCATTTTATGTTATGGATAGCAGCGACACAATTCAAAATCTAGTAAATCAGGTGGGATTGTAGATGTAGGGATAACTGTGAAATGAACTTTAAACCTCATAAACCAATTCCAAGATCACAAGCATAACCTGAGAACAGGCACAAGTAGATCACGCTCATTTTTTTTATAAAGGCTGTCGTATGGATTTTATAAACTTGCAATGTCATTGTGCAAGAACGAGAAGTCGTTTGATTGAGAAGTTTGCTTGTTGGAGATGGTATGAGTGGGAATCGGTGGGAAAGAAGGGTCAGCGTAACTCTCTGAAAATGATGTACATATGAAAAACATATGCTTGTATTAGTTTCATTGATTGAAGTGAAGCATCTGTTAAGAGAGTGCTATTCATTTTGTAGCCAAAAACTGTTTTTCACATTTCACATGCCTTGTTATTTCAATTTGGGAGTTTCTGTGTGCACAATTTCACGTTGAAAAATGGACAGTTTAGACTTTGTATTGTACTGGGCATGAATTTTTTCAAAAGAGTCAGTTGTATATATTTTTTCTCAATGAACAGCTGTAACAAAATTGTTTCATGGATATTTTCCTTGTCTTGTAAAATACATCAATTTCCTAGTGTTTTTCCCCCCCTTTTCTTTTGCTCTGTATAGTAATCTAAATTGTTTTTGAAACTGAAGCTTTTTTGAAGTACACAGAGCGATATAGGGTTTGGTATTTGAGGAATTGAATTTACATTTACAAAAAAAAATAATAAAATATTTTACATCATTAATTGATGCACAACTTCTTTTTCTTCTGGTAATGTGTTGCTATTTTTGAAGATTTACTTGAACAAACGATTTAAAAACATGAATATTTCAGTGTTGTTTCAGAATGTTAAATATGAAAAATGCTTGAAATGTCATTCCTTCGGTTAAGATGTTAGGTGATGCATTGTTTTACTCTGTTCTCTAAAGACATTTTCACACCAAATGTCACATTAAAAACATTTGGAAACAATACTATTTTACATTTGAAATAGTTAACCCTAGATTATTCTAAACCAGGGTAAAGGGAAATCCTGGTCACGTTTCACACTTCTCATAATTTATCCGGGGTTAATTAATCCTGGATTTTCATAAAAGGACGTTTAACACTACATTCCTAAACCTTGGGCTAACCATAGATAACCTATGGAGTTAACGTTCTTATTTGCATATTTGTGGTGTCAGTGTCATTGATTGGCCTGTTTACATGACGGCTCTGGCATTGCGCATCCTCTATTGCAGACTGTACTATCAAGGTTTTCCTGAAGGAACTTTTCGGACTACAAAGGTAAGAATGAAACGTCTCTTTTCATTCCAATTGATGCATTTTCAGTTACCACTTGCCATTTTCTCCCTCAAACGATCCTTTATATAACATGCGGTGCTTTTCCATGACTGTTAAAAATGCATGAATATGAGACACGCAATTTACCTTTCGCAGGGAGCTTGAGAGCACAGCTGATTTTGACAGTTGACCGGAAATGACTGACCTGGCTTAACTAAAACCAGAAAGTAACCATGCATATAGTCAATTTACCCTTTGCAAAGACTTGCCCCCCTTATAGTTGCTACGTCCAACAAGTCATATGCTCTCACACCACACATCATGTTTTCATGGAGTGAAAAATACATCGCAGGGCAAAGAAGAAACTAACAATGCTCTGACAGACAAGACAGCAGGTTACTTTCAGAGGTGGGTAGAGTATCCAAAAACTGGACAAGTAAAAGTGCTTATAGAAATAATTACTCAAGTAAGAGCAGGGATGGGCAGTATTTCAAATGCATGTATTTAAAATACAAATTTGAAATACAAAATACTATTTTGTATTTAAAAATACCTTTGAAAAAAAAAATCTAATGTATTTTGTATTTAAATACGTTTAATCTTAGTATTTTTGTATTTTCAAAATACAAAAATTCCAATGTCAATTCCATGCCCAGGAGGATTAAGGTAGTGCTAGATAACAATGGTGCCCCTACAAAATGTTGACACTTTGGACACAGTTTTGACATGTTCACTTAGGGTGTACTCATTTTTGTTGCCAGTTATTTGGACAATAATGGCTATATGCTGAGTTATTTTTAGAGGACAGTAAATTTGTATTTCTATACAAGCTGCACATTGACTACTCTAATATATATCCCAGTTTCATTTGTGCAGTATTGTCCCTTGAGAAGATATACTAAAATTGTTGCTGAAATGTGAGGGCTGTACTCACTTTTGTGAGATACTGTAGGTCCTTCAAGGTATCTTGGAGGGGTGAGATGTCCAAGTCACAACATCTAGCTACTGGGGTGCCTCAGGGCTCAGTTCTTGGACCACTTCTCTTCTCTGTCTACATGGCATCACTTGGTTCTGTCATTCAGAAACATAGCTTTTCATATCACTGCTATGACACTCAACTCTGCCTCTCATTGCATCCTGATGATCTGATGATAGCTGCTCGCATCTCAGCTTGTCTAACTGACATTTCTTGGTGGGTGAAGGACCATCACCTTCAACTCAACCATGCCAAGACAGAACTGCTTGTGGTTTCAGCAAACCCATCACTTCATCACAATTCCTCCATCCAGCTAGGCACATCAACCATATCTCCTTCAAAGACAGTCAGGAACCTTGGAGTTGTGATTGATGATCAGCTGAATTTCTCAGACCACATTGCCAGAACTGTCCGGTCCTGCAGATTTACTTTATACAGCTTTAGGAAGATCAGGTCCTTTTTTTCAAACCATGCTACACAACTCCTTGTTCAAGCTCTTGTTCTGTCCAGTCTGGACTATTGCAATGCTCTCTTGGCAGGTCTTCCAAACCTCTACAACTAATCCAGAATGCGGCTGCAAGAGTAGTCTTAATCCAAAAAGGGCACGTCACACCTCTGTTCATCAATTTGCACTGGCTACCAATAGCTGCTCGTATTAAAATAATATTTGCCTAAAAAACAACCACTGGCTCTGCACCCCTTTACCTAAATTCACTACTTCAGACTTATGTGCCCTCTAGAAGCTTGCATTCTGTAAGTGAACGGTGCAATATTGTGCCATCCCAAAGAGGCACAAAATCACTTTTACATTAACTGTTCCCTACTGGTGGAATGACCTGCCCAACTTAATCCGAGCAGCTGAGTCCTAAGCCATCTTCAAGAAACTGCTAAAAACACATCTCTTCCATCTACACTTGACCCTCTAATACTTGCATTCTCCATTCTATTTCTCTACTAAATATTTGTTTTTTTGTTTTTTTAAATTGACCCTCTTAAACTAGCGTTCTCTATTCTTTTTTATCTACTTGTTTTCTTTATATTTACTATAAAACTGACCCTCTAACCACTAGTGTTCTCTATTTTTTTTAGCTTTTTTTATTTATTATTAAAAAAACTTTGTTATATGTACCGCGTTAGACTAACCGAGACTTGTCACAGCACTTACATATTATTGCTCTGTTGATGATTTTGATTGCTTCAATTGTCCTCATTTATAAGTCACTGGATAAAAACGTCTGCTAAATGACAATGTAAATGTAACTAATATAGATCTTCATCGCAGAGTACAATTTGCAGATTTAGTTTCCATTGATGGTAGGTTAATGGCCAATTCATCCAAAGCTCATTTAATTCTCTGTGTTCTTAAATTTGCTGGTATGAATGAGAAACAGCTTCAGATGATTCAATAAAGTGATTCATTCGTGAATGGGGCATCATCGCTCATGCCCCATGCTAGAGGCAGCATGCTTGGAATAAATTACACCTTTCTTGACATGTATTGCATTAAAATTAATTAGCCTCTTAAGACCCTGCGGCCTCATATGAGGACGTTATATTTTAGTGTATTTCTCTGAGACTATACATGCCACAGTTTTAAGTCTGGATGTCTTGTACAGAGCACATTCAGGGCTTTTCAGAGATACCAAATGATTGGATGTTTCACCATGAACTCCCTCTCCTTGGTCTTCAAATATGTCTGAAATTAATTTAGTGACACTCTTATGGAAATATGATAATATTTTGTATTTATTATTTAAATCTAATTTTGAAATTGTGTGTCATAAATCAACATCTCAGGAAAATGTTATGGGGTTTCAAATCAAAATATGACTTTCTGTTACGAAACAGGATGTTGATTTCATACATGTCCTCATATGAGGACACCGGGACTGAAAGCATGTTTATTACGCATTTTGGGAGACATAACAAATGAATAGGGAAAGAAATTATATTTCAATATTCTATGAAATATTATATATAATTTTGAAAATCTTGTCAATTATTACTCCCATTATTACACTTCTTTTTTCATTACATGCTGCCCCAAAAACACATTAATATGCTCATTTAGTTTATAGATACATTGCATATAATGAGAAAACCCGTTTATGACCATTTTACACACATTTTACAGAAAGAAAAATGGTATATCGAATCATTCTGTTATAACATAGTTGAGAATCATCTTTATACAAAGTTTGGTAAAAAAAATAATAAAAATCTTGAAAATTAAAAATGTATTGGTGATTTAAAAAAGCAATTGTTTTTGCCTATGCATGTTCATTCATGTCTTTTTATTTTTTATAAAGAAATTGAGTCCCGATGTCCTCAAACAAGGACATAGCATAACTTATGAATGAAATTTTATTTTATTTTTTTTATTTTATTTTTTTTACATTATTTTTAATGCTCTAAACAATGTAAAGAAAGGTTAAATGTAATGGAGTAAATGTACTTCATTACTACCCACCTCTGGTTACTTTTGGTATGAAACAATGTCTTAGCTTTCAAATTGTAATTTTTTTAAGAAATTCAAACAATAAATACTGTTTTGTGTCTCTTTATTGTGTCATGACAGATTGCTGTAGCGCCTCAGTTCAAGCGACACGTGAACCGTTCATCTCTTCCTCTTTACTAGTTTTAGCACGAAATAAACATGAATGAACATCAGAAGATATCTTGTTTTAACCACAGAAAGATGTCAATACACACCATTTTTCAAGTTCAAGTCCACTGACATTAATTTACTCTCCTGTCTGGTTTGTTTGTCATTCAGACCCCCGGCGAAGGGTCAATTGGTTATCTGTTTCCAAGCGTCTAACCGTTACATTCTAATATTGCATCGTACTAGTTTGACACCACAGAAAGTAGTGCTTCCTGCTCTGGAGCAGGGTTTCATAACCCTGGGTATGAAGTGGTGCTAACCTACTTCTAAATTGTGCGAAATGTACCTTTACCCGGGGTTAAAAGCAGGGTTTAGAACTATGACTACCAGGGTTAGGAGCAGTGTGAAAAACCCTAAAGTATTCACAAGGAGCTTTTCACATCGGTGACAATCATTCATCTATAACAGTTGTTAATTGTTTTTCTTAAGTGAGGGGGTCGTATGTATATGGTGGTCTAAGATTCATCTAAGTTTCTTCTCATCATCCTTTGACCAAGCAAAACACTACAACACACCCTGAGGCCCCTGGTAACATGAAATTGTGTTACACTGACTCGCATACATGTTCTTCTCTCATTATACCGACACCCTGATCTGAGTGGTGAACTAGTCCTATCACTATTGATGGAGTGAGACACATGCAGACGAACAATGATTACGTCAGATCAAATTCAAATAAGGAAAAGTTTATTATAAATACAGCTGCAAGCAGCAATTATGGGGCTAAGCACAACAGAGGCAGAATGCATGGCAGCAAGCCTCAGAACAACTGCAACAATGAATAATTAAAGACATTTTAAGATGATTTTAGTCAAAACAGCTGAAAAAATCATAAACACAATCATGAGTAATATGATTTAATGGTACCAATTTTGACCAATAGGTGGCACTATTATCGAATTAATGTGGTGTGGTCAGTGTAAAGTGACAACAACACAAAGTTTGGTGTCAATATGTCAAAGCTTTGCAGCCTCAGATGCAGTTTGGCACTATGCCATCAAATTTGTTAATGTGGTAAATAATAATCATTTCGCCAGTCAACAAGAAATCTTTGCCTATTGATAAATTTTGTTCTAGCCCCTACGGTTAAAAAATGATTAGTATAAACATAAGTTCAACTTTGAGCTGTTGATGGCGCAAAAGGGTTTGAGTTAGAGACTCCAAATTTGCTATGGTGAGAGTGCAGACTGTCCTGTGCCAAATTTAATAACTTTCCCACAAGCGGTTCTATGGGCTGTCACTGACTCCCAGAGTGGGAGAAGAAGAAGAATAGGAACACCAATGATTATGAGAGGTGCCTACAACAAATGAATCAAGTGTAATAGCAAATAAGTTTTAAGATCGGTTTCAGAGAGAAAAATAAATCTAAGTATTAATATCTAAAGAACTGTATCTAATAGATTAAGTTTGTGAAGATCAGAGTATAGAGAAAGAAAAACTCAAAGGATGTAGAATATTTGCAGAGTGCAAGGAGAGGAAGAAGAGAACAAGAAGCAGCCCCCACTTTTCTGAAACTAAACCTTTTATAGGCTGTGCCTACGTGACAGGAAGAGACTAGGGAAAGTACCTACGGAAGTTATATGTACTTCTCTTGCAACCAATTAATGATGTAATCAACACAAAATGGTCCTTGTAATAGCTTAATAATCAATTGTGGTTTCAACACCTTCGGGGAGAATATAGCAAAATAAGCATAACTTAGCTTTGCAGACACTATTTTGCAAGTCTTGCAGCAGAGGTTCTAAAATACTAGTTCTAGAAAAATATGACAACTTCAATCATTTTATTTTTCATTATATTTCTGCTACCATGTTGTTATGCCAAGTGTTACAGCTGAACATTTAGTCAGGAAGACAGTCTAAAATGACACTCAAAAATATTTAGGCCTAAAAATATAGGTCTAAATGTAAGATTTATGTTTGTGAATTGTTACATATTCATCCATAATTGTGTTTTAAATATACAATAACAAGGTTAATATATTATATCATCAATTGAATAATGCTTATATATATATATATATATATATATATATATATATATATATATATAAATTTGTAATATTACATATAAGATAAAATAGATTATTAATTAACTATGCCATTATTCTTTGAGTGCAGAAATCTTATTTGTTTCTTATCTATTTTATGTATGACTGACAAATATACATCACAATAATCTATGGTAAAATGGGCTTATTTGAAAGCTGCGCTAATAACATCATACATAACATCGCAGTTGAGACACTTCTGCTGTACTGTTAAATTTTCGTGCCTTTATAGGCGCACTGATTTAAACTACTGCTACATCCCACCAATATCCAGAAACACCTCTCTGACACTCTCAAAAGAAGGATTTGATGGCCCTGAAACTGCAGTCCAGGATGGGTTTTACAGCCAAGCAATTTGTAGTCAGCTGTTCCACTGTCCAAAAAATAATCTTCCAATTTATCTACATTTCAAACCCCAGGCAATTCGTTCACATCAGGTTGTCCCACCAATTTCATCTTGAGAGCTGAGTGAACTGGAACAATGTGCTGCAGACAGAACAGAGCAGAAGAAAGGAAAGCTGTTTGGCCACAGTGCCAGACATCATGTTAGATGAAAACCAAAACCTGACCAAACATGCCTTGTGCTGACTGTCAGTCCTGATGAGAGCGTTTGCTTTCAGGCTGCTTTTCTCTGACCATCAGTCAAACACAAATTACACGTTACACCAGAATGTACAGTACTGAGGTCTTACACCAGTAAGCTGAAGTTCATTTCAAGTTCAGCATGTGTAACTTGAGAATGACATCTCTGCAAATAATGTAGGATGATACTTTTGCTTCCTTTAATTAAGACAAAGCATCACTGGGTTACAATGTAGAATCATTAACAAAAGGCGCCACCTGCTGGTCATAATGAACTAAATGCGATCAATGAGTTCGAGAAATGAAAAAATTAATCAAATATACTGTAGAATGTGCAGGAAATATATAGCTGGGCCATGTTAAGCAGTTTTAGTAATACTATCAATAAAAAACACGACAATGTCCTTTTTTATTATTTTTTATACACATCCAAGGATCATAGAAACAAATCACATTTATTTTCATGTTTAATATTGTTCATGTTTCATCATTTATCAGTAAATATATATATATATATATATATATATATATATATATATATATATATATATATATATATAAAATACCTGGGCGTCGCTAGGCCATTTTTAGTGGCCTAACGGCCTAAAATGACTACTCAGCCCCCCTAAATTTTGTGATTATAATATCTGCATCTGCTCAGCTCTTTGTCATAAATACAGTTTATAAAATATCATGGGGGAGCAATCGGTTCCCAATCTACAGTAGCCTAAATTTTCGCTGCGTTCACCCACAGCTGTTTCTTCCAGTGAATATGAAGCATATATGAATGTATACTTTATAAAATGATCATGTTGCCATTTTCATTTGAAAATTTAACATTCAGTGTAATACATATTCCAGTGCATGTGGCAATTAAAGAGGTTTGCATACTTGAGCTAAGAAAAGAGGGTTGTACTAGAAGTGCAAACAGTAAAATTTTGTGTTTGTACAGAAAACAGGTGTGTGTGATATAGCCTATATATATATATATATATATATATATATATATATATATATATATATACACCCTCATTGGGTATATATGAAAAATGAAAATCCTAGAATCGCCCCTGATATAATATATATAGGGTACAACGGGGCTAAAGGCCCACCTTAAGGCCCACCAATACGTTGTATTGAACATTGATGAAGCAACAGATTTTGTGTGAAAATGAATCATTCAAGTTGTTTATTTTGTTTAAAAATCTTATAAATGCATGAGGTGGCAACGGGGGCCTTTTACCCCACACACAGGCTAAAAGGCCCACCAGCATGGGGTAAAAGGCACACAGTATTGATACAAATACTTCAGCTAAAATAATGTTTTTTAAAATAATGTCTAAGTTAACACTTGTTCAAAACAATCACTTTAGCAAAGTTTGTACTATTTTCTGCTTATTTTGAAAAATAAAAGAATACATTTTTGTTCAATAGGCTAAATATACTGTCATTAAAATATGTTAATATAAAAAATGTATTTTAAAATATAGAAACAAAATCATTTTAATAAGTAAAGATTCTGAAAGTGTTGAAGGAGATCCAATAATAATTGAATATATATTTACAGTAGTAACAACAAATTATATTTTTTGGTGATTCTCTCTAATATGGACATCCAACATAATATATGATATTTACCATCTGAATTTAACCATGTCATGTCAACAAATGTAAAAGTCAGCGATCTATTAATTATCATGTTAATTACTGTGAGCCTTTAGCCCCCAACAGCAGGGGCGCTTTTTACCCCAAATACCATACTTTTACATATTCTTTCGTTATTTAAAAACCATTGCTTTAATTATCTTAAACAAAACTGAAAATCATAAAGAAGACCTTTGTCTCAAAATATATGCATTAATTTTAACGATTCTCATTTGCTACTTAAATGTACAACATTTAAAAAAAAACATAAAATATTAGATGAAGTAAGCACGGAATCAACTTTGCGCTGCTGCGCGCGATCGCGTCAAAGATCAGACAAATATACATGTGCATCTTGAAAAGCGGATGTTTTGGAAAGTGCTAAGCCATGTTTTTGTGTCATCTAGTGGTTTAGATGAAAATAATACCAAAGGCGCCTTTAGCCCCGCTATATGTTTCTGTATTTTCAGCTAGTTTACATTTATCATACAATTATATCTTCATAATGGATCCAAATATAGTGCAAACTGAATTTAATGTACTCTGACAGTGTATCTTATGTTTCATATCCTACAGTGATGATTTCTTCTAGTTCATTAGTATGCAGTATTGCCCTTCAGAGCATTGTGGCTGTGTTGATGTGTAGTTTATTTGATTTTCTGCAGCCCAGTCGTGTAAAATTGACTCTCTGTCCACAGGTTCAAGTTTCCAGTCTTTCTTTCTCTCTCAGCTCCAGAAACACAAGCTGCATTCTGATTCTCAGGGTCCCTACACACTGCCCCTTACTCACTCATCAGAGGATATCTAGATGATCATTTCACTTGACTAAGTTAATTGATTGATTGATTGATTGATTGATTATCAAAGAATCTTGAAAAAATTTACACAACTGTTTTCAAAATTGATAAATAATAATAATAATAAAAAATGTTTCTTGAGCAAATCGGCATATTAGAGTGATTTCTGAAGGATCATGTGACACTGAAGACTGGAGTAATGATGCTGAAAATTCAGCTTTGCATCTCATAAATAAATTATATTTTAAAACATATTACAATACAAAACTGTTATTTTAGATTCTAAAAATATTTCATAATATTACTGTTTTTGCTGTATTGTGGATCAAATAAATGCAGCTTTGGTGAGCAGAAGAGACTGCTTTTAAAAACATTAAAAAACCTTACCGATCTAAAACTTTTCAACGGTATTGTACTCTGCCATACAGAGGTTTATAATAATTACGATATTTTTAAATTAAAGTTTTAAATAAGTAAATAAAAAGATAAATCAATCAACTTAGTGAAATGAAGCGAACGTCTATAGATATCCCCTGATGAATGAGTAAGGGCAGTGATCACTATGTAGGGACCCTGAGCTTCTGGAGCTGAGAGAGAAAGAAAGACTGGAACTTGAACCTGTGGACAGAGAGTCAATTTTACACGACTGGGCAGCAGAAAATCAAATAAACTACACGTCAACACAGCCACGATGCTCTGAAGGCCAATATTACATACTAATGAACTAGAAGAAATCATCACTGTAGGATATGAAACATAAGAGACACTGTCTGATTGCACTAAATTCAGTTTGCACTATATTTGGATCCATATTGATGTCTGATAAATCTAGTGTTTCATCAGTCACATGAAAACAATGCAGAATTGTCAAACTATTTGTGTACATTATTTCCACTTTACATAGTTTTTTTTTTTTTTTTTAATGTAACGTATAACTCACAATACAGTATCTGCTTCCAGGTATTAAGCATGGCAGAGAATCCATAATGACACAGCAGTCATTAGGTCTGAAGATTGCTCTACAGGGTCGTATTACAGCCCAGCAATATGAGGCTATTTTACAGGACCAGCTGCTCCTGATTATTCAAACACTGTTCCATTATGATGATCTCGTATTCCAGGATGATAAAGTCTTCACACACACTGCTACACAAATACAAAAGCGGCTTCTCGAAAAGCAGAGTGAAGTCAGACGCCTTCAAAGGGCCTCCAGAATCACCACATCTAACACTACTCAGTCTGAGAAAATGCTGAGCAGATATCCAGCTGTTAGATTGTAGAAGATGATGAAGCAGTAGATATACTGATACATATCATTTGTTTGCTTAGTTTGATACTTTATTTGAAAGTGTGCCACACGTCCAAATAGGCCATTTTGGGGGTCTCTGAAAGAATAAGTATCAACCAGCTTTCTCAATTATGTTTAACATATTCCAATATCACTTACATTTTCTCTAAGAAAGCAAGGAAGTGGTATGTGGGTGAGTAGTTTGCACACACGCGATACTGGAATAAAGGTACAGTAGCGCCCCCTAGAGACTGTAGTATGCACTCCACTAATGACTTGCTAGAATAAAACAACTTTATATTGAACTACAGATACTTTTTTTATTTGAAGACCAGATTTTGTATCTATTAAAGCATGTCAACTTCGCGAACAACTTACACAATATAAATCAGATACATTTATTGATAAGCTGAGTGATGTTTCTGTTAGTATCTTTGCCTTTATATGATGAGTGAGATGGGTTTTTGGATGTGGGTCTTCTTGCATGAGGTTCATTTGGTTTCAGTTCTACTGAAACCTAGTTCTAAACAGCCACAACTGCAGTTACAGTACAATTACATTTTCTAGATGTGAGATGAGTAAACTAAGGTAGAAAGGTATCAAAGCAAATTGAATCCAATATTTGTGAACATGCAGACTACACAGCCATTTCATGAAAATTATGATGACTTATTACAGGTAATTATGCTGTAAATAATGTTCAGTTTCTTGCACAGACATCAATTTATTGTCAGGAGCCTGCATGGCTATTACTTTATCTTGCCTGATGTGTTTTTCTTTTACTCTCAAAGTGTTGGTAGCCATTAACTTGCATTTTATGAATAACCAAGGACCACGGTTTCAGCTAAAAATCTTACTGTTCTACTGAAGAAATCTCTCAAATCTGAAGCCACCTACATCTGATGGCCTGAGGGTGAGTAAATTAACAGCAAATTTTCATTTTTAGGTGAACTATCCCTTTAAGAGTTTGGTAACCATTGACTTCTACTTTCTTGTATGGATAAAAGCACTGCTCTGAACTGTTCGAAATTAAATAAAAAAAAAAACATTCCTCAAAAAAAAAAAAAAAAAAAAAAAAAAAAAAAGCCATACAGGTTTGGAATGTCATGAGGGTGAGTAAATTATTTATTTATTTATTTTTTTCGGGTGAACTATCTTTAAGAACTGTTGCTGTTTTTTCACTCCTATTTTCTTATATATATATATATATATATATAAACATAGTAATATAATATCAAATAATATAATACACACAGATAAGATCAAAAATGTATCATTTTGTCATGATGACTTTCTTTGTAGCTAATGGATAAAAAGGGTTTGGAATGGATAGGAAGCCTTCAGCTGACACCAGCTTCACACTCAGCAAGCAGATGTTGCAGAAGACAAACTCCCGAGATAAGTCTAAGATAAGAAAAAAAAAACAAAAAAAAAAAACTCACTTCTCAGCAGCAGTGCGGGACTCGAACCCGTGCCAGCAGTGGAGCTGAATGCGGATGTCCTCCGCGGCGCAGTGACACTGATAAGGAACTAGAGGCTCGGGATGTGCGCGTTTTAAGTCAGACGAGCTTCTGCAAAATTGACGCTACGGACGACGATTTAATCGCTAAACTGGCGTGAATATTTTCGCGAGCGGAGAACGCCTTCCTCCCAAAAATATTAAGAGAGGAATTCTGACTTTAGGAAAATGGGAAGTACAGTGATGGACTCCAAGAAAAAGGACTGCACAAAGAAATCCTCAAAGAAAAAGCGATCTCTGCGCCTGAACATGCCAGTGAGTTTATTTAAGCTCTTTATATTTTATAACTTTACTGCTTTGTTAAGCGTTGGCGTGGGCGTGTGGAACGCGTTTGATACGTTTACTGGCATGTCTTCTCACTGTCTCCATTAAGTTACATTTCAAGCGTTCTGATGAATTTTTAGAACGTTAGGTATTACATTTTTAGAACATCTTTATGTTACATTGTTGCTTAAGAAGTTATTGCAATTTATTAATCTAAAATTTCAGACGATGTGATATGAGTTGTTTTATTACTCCTGCGCAGTTTTTCTTACTACAGTAGTGGGAAATGCAAAAGTATCATTTTAGTATGAAATCAGTTCGAGCTGTCAAAACATGAGTTGCAGACCCTCCCCCGCCCCGACGCGAACGCGTGTCGCAAACATGAACGCGTTTATAAGCTGTGGTTGAACAGGCCTACGTTTGCTCGCGTACGATAACAAAACTGAACGTTTTCGAGAGGATTGCACGAAAAGTACGCTTGTGGGGTTGAAATGTAAATGGTTTGGCACGCCGTGCTATTGCTTGAGCCAGGCTGTTTAGAAAGCTGAAAGAGGAAGTGAGGGAACAGCTGTAGAGAGCGCGTTCTGCTCAGCCGTGACTCATCATAGCGTTACATGCTGAAATGCAAGCTCTCCTTGACTCTGCCTGTATAATTAACATCAAGGCCAGGTCTGTATATTATTGTTTTATGGAATGCATTTCAAGGGCATCCGCTCAAAGATAAGTTAAAGTTATGACATTGATATTCTGTCTTTCTTGGTGATAATAAGTAAGCCACCCTGCATTCTTTGTATAGTAAAGTATTTTCTCTTTGCATGCACTGTAGACTCTCAGGTTTTCAAAGGGATGCAACATCCTGCTCATAGCTGGCAGGAATATTTTCAGACACCTTGCTGCTTAAGAAATAGATCATAAAAATGAATATTCTGTCATTATTTCTGCCTCCTGATCCAAACACATTAATGATGTTATTTTTATTTTTATTTTTTCAGTGGAAAACAGTTTTCACACAACTCTTTTCCACGACACATGCTGTAATCTAGTGATGTTAAACCTGGCACATTGTTGATTCTTTTTTTTTTTTTCTTTTTCTTTTTTTTATTAAATGCAAAAATAAAAATGCAGAGATTCGATGGAGAGAATATTTCTTTTTAGAATTTGATAGACGAAATCACAGTGAACCGTCATTGATGAAAAGAGCTGCATAAAAATTCTTCCTTTTAAAGTCACGAAGAAATTTGGGACGTACATCTGAGTTGAACAGATTATCGACAGGGAAATAATGTAGGATGGGGTCTATGCATTGATTTTTAAGTGGATGTTGAGATGCGGGCTTTGCTCTCAAAAGTGGAGGCAGATGAATGTGAGCTTGAAGAGACAGGGTTTAAGCTGACTAAATCACTGAAATAGTCGCCAGAGAGAGGTCTGTTGTTTTCACTGGAAAGTCCAGACATGAAATTTTGATTAAAAATGATGTCAGGGAAAAAAAAAACCAGGGAAAATTTCCATTTCATGCTGACTTTAAAACTTATCCTTTTGTGTTTCACGGAATAAATTACAGCACAAAGGTTTGGTACAACATGAATATACAGTTTAGCTCCAACCCTAATTAAACGCATCTGAATCAGCTAATTCAGGATTAATTCCTTAGAGGGCATTGATTTACACGACCCATTTTCAACTTAATATGGAAATCTTTTTATGCATTTTGGCCATTCATTTACACAACAGCAGCATTTTGGCAGTCTGAAAACAAACTTTTGAAAACGGGTTTCAATTTACAAGATTTTGAAAATGGTACTTTTATCATGTCTGTGCAAACTACAGAAAACACAAATTTGTGAAAACGGTGATGTTATGCCCATGCATATTACCTGTTCAGTCTATAGGAATGTGTATGTGCGCGGACAAAGTGATATGGCCAACTATTGGCCTGGCATGCGTAATACAGCATTTTTAGTCGTTTTTCGTGGATCTGTGTGAACAGTGTTGTTGTCTGTACTTGAAACTTTTCAGAAACGTAAAGGAAAAAAAACTGTTTTTAGTACATAGTCCTTAGTCTTCCAGGCAAGCATGTTGGAGCTGGATGCTGTTCAAATCTGCAGGATTGGACAACCCTGCTTTAAAATGTCCTACTCTGTAAACATGTTTTGCCTGTTATAGCTAATATACATGATGTTTATGGATCAGTAAAGTATATCCTATTCAAATGAATTGTGCAATAATCAATTCACAGTTGCCCTGGCTTACTCAGATTCCTTTTAGAACCTGTCAGATTTAGGATATATCTGAACATATTCCCATACTTATTTATTTGACCTCCTCCCAACATCTTTCTGTGATTGAAAGGGTATTTGTTTGAAAGATCCTTTCTCTTCCCCATCCTCTGCCTCATGCTGAACCATTGCTCTTTGCCTGTAGCCATAAACTTCACGTGAATCATAAACATAACCACTTGTAAACATAACACTTGACCTGTGCATCTGAACATTCTGCAAAAAGCTGCAAACACTGAAAAATCATTTCTTTTCTCCTTCCAGTGCTGCAGAATGACTAAAGTACTCTGTTTCGCATTATGATTGACTACAGCCCCTTTCTTGTAAATAACACCATGTAGGCCTGATGTTTGTTTGTTGTTCATAGAGCAAAGGTCTTCTTTTGTCGCCTTCCAAAGATATGACATATCAGATGTCAACCTAATTTAAGAGTAATGCAAAAACTATGAGCCATCTGCTCTACCTTACAGTGTTGTTTACAGTTCTTGGTTTAGGAAAAAATTGTTTAAACTCATTTTCTTATACTGATAAATTTTGTTTTTCTTAAATTATCTTCCTATAGATTACAGATCAAATAGCCTACAGATAATTTCATGTTTCTATATCAAAGAAAGTTGCAATGGGCAAAACAAACTAACTATACTGTAGCTCTTTTACTGGGTTGCAATCTCTTGAATCTTGTGGCTTCCTGTGGCTTGCAGGAGGAATAAAACTAATCATACTGAACAGTAATTGTCTCTTAGATTCTGATGTTTTATCATATTTTCCTATATGAGGTTCTGTCTCCTGACATTTAATCCATTATTTAATGGCCACGGCTTTAAGATGAAATATTTCCAGTTATTTATCTGCCTCAGTATTCATAACATCTCAGTCCGTACAGTATGAGAGGTGTGTCCTGGCTCCGCTCATAAAGGACTCTCTGTTCATACGCTACAGTTTGGGAGGGAGTTGCAAGTGAAGTGAAATCTAAAATCTTGGCCTCAATGCAAAACCATAAAATCCCTGGCACCATAATAAATATTTTCATAACTGTGCTCATTAATGAATTTCTGTAAGTGGGAGTTTTCAGACATATTCTGTAATGTAATATTTTGGTATTGTCAGCGAGGTATTTTGACTATGATGACTACAGTGGTGTATAGTGTAGGGTAGCCTGGTTCTGCTCATCGTCTGCCTGTCAGTGAATGCAATGTTTATTTGTGGTACTTGTTAAAACAGCTTGTTGAGAGGAGGAGTAACTAGCAGCAGCAATAACATCATGGCAAAAGACAGATCAGTAGAGCAGTTCATTATTTGCTGTGATAGTGTTTTGCTATACTAGTGGTTGAACTTGATTATGTAGAAGTATAATACACATCTTTTGATAGATGACATCACTGACATGTTGAGGGTTTCAGTAAAGAAAGTAGTTTATAATTTCATCTTTCTTAAAGAGTATCACATATGTAAACAACATATACAACGTATGTACGTGGATACGTTGTTTATGTTCAGATCAAAGTGTAAACAACGTAAACGGCGTATCCGCGTTACGTTGCTGCTGACACAGAACAGCATACATTGTTTACATATGTGATACTCTCCAAAATGTCACTATAGGGTGATGCGGAGGAGACAAATTGTTGAATAAAGTTGTTATTTTTGTTTTCTTTGCGCACAAAACGTATTCTCGTAGCTTCGTAAAAAAATTACTGTTGATATTGCATGGATTATTTTAATGATCTCCTTGCTACGTTTCTGAGCTTTGATCGTGTTAGGATCCTTGCTGTCTGTGGGAAGGTCAGAGAGGTCTCAGATTTAATCAAAAATATCTTAAATTGTGTTCCGGAGATGAATGAAGGTCTTACGCGTTTGGAACAACATGAGGGTGAGTAATTAATGACAGAATTGTCATTTTTGGGTGAACTATCCCTTTAAGAGACTTAATTTTCAAAAAGTGAAACTTAAACACTGTAACAGAATATAGTTACAACCTTTGCCAATATGCATTAAAGGGATAGTTAACCTTAATATGAAAATTCCACCATCCAAGATGTAGGTGACTTTTATTGGGTACTTTAAGAATATAATTGCTTATACGTTATGTCGTTGCGTAATTGCATAAATGAGCTGGTGAATCAGTTATGTATCAAGAAGAACCAGTTCATAGAAAAGAATTGACTAAATTGGACCTCCCTGTTAGCTTACAGCTAATAATGTTGTAAATAATGATCAGTTTCTTGCATAGACTGATTGTTTCGCTTCATAAGACCTCAATATATTGTCAGGATATATTATTATATTGTCAATGTATTCATTTTGTCTTGCCTGATATGCTTTTTTTGTAACATTTACTCACATTTTACAAATCACCAAGGACCACACTTTCAGCTAAAACTTGTCTTTACTTATTTTACTTAAGCCTGAGGTGAATAAATCACAGCAAATTTGCATTTTGGGAGAACTATCCGTTTAAAAATTTTGGTCTAGCCCTTATTAGTCCTGTACATCAGCTGTGTTAAACTAGTTGGACAGGAGTAGCATGCACTGTAAACTGATAATGAATCAAAAACCTTGAGCATGTAGATGTGTCATTGTGTGCTTTCACTCAAATAGCTTTGCTAACTCGCGTCACTTGGCAAGTTTGTTGGAGGACATGAGATACACAAAGGGTGTATTTTGAAAATGAATTCACTGCTCAGTCAAGTTCAATACAGACCAAATACTTAGTGCATACCTAGGTTTTCTTAGTTTTCATTGCATTGGGTCGTTCTTTTTGAGTGAAATGTCTAAAAACAAATGTGTTTGAGCCACTCTTTGTTCAGAGAAATCTACTGTTTTAAGTCAGTTAAATGAGTGTCGAACAGTTGCCTAAACTTTGACATCACCCCCCACAGTGATGTTTTTCAGGCCCAACAAAAAGGCATCAGCCGACAAAACCAACCAATGTTTGATCCCGTTCCCAGTCTGCCTCCATTGAATAAGAGATTAGAGAGTCCATTTTGTCTTTCTTTGTGTGGATCAGGAATGTCTGGCAGAGTAAAATCTAACTCACACAGTCATAAATTACATACTAAATGGCTGTTTAATCCTAATTTTAAACATTATTTAACTGCACCTCTTTAAAGAATATTAAAGTTAATGATTTCTAAATCAATTAATAAAAAATGATAAAATCGGCTAATAACCTACATGGGAACAATAAATCTTGTTCATCCCTAATTTACAGTGTACTGCTGAGAAGTGTTTTATGAATTTGGCTAATGTCGCTTCTTTAAAAGGCTGTTATTTATGTTTTGATTCATACTGTTTGGCTTTCATCATTAACTCAGATTTTTTGTCTTTTAACAGGATTTGAGCACATTCACATCCTCTCTTATGGATGGAGAGACTGACAGAGCAGATAAAGATGAAATGCGCAAGGTAAAATACACAAAATAGCTATCTTTTACCAGATTTTCTGAATTTGTGCACATTTAGACTGATTTATGTTCATTGAGTTTGTCCATATTACATTTCCATAAATGAAATTGTCATATGACGTAAAAACATATTTGAACCCTATTAAAACAATTTCAGAGAGAGAGAGACCATAAATATGTATATTTCTGTATGTGTAATACATTTTGGACATACATGTAGCTTTCCTGTAGCTCAAATAGTAGAGCATGGTGCTAGCAACGCCAAGATCGTGGGTTCGATTCCCAGGGAAAGCAAGAGCTGATAAAATGTAAAAACTGTAACTTGAATGCTATGGAAGTCGCTTTGGATAAAAGCGTCTGCTAAATGTAAAATGTAAATGTAAACATGTCATGTATATCCATTATAAATCCCGTCAATACACTTCGATATTATATAATACAAAAGAAATAATGTATTACAAAAACTTAAATAAACATGCAGGTTTTTTCTATATAAACATATTTTGGTTTAATAAAATTGCATATATGAATAAAATTTATATTATTGACATATATGATTGCTACATATAATACCATTAAAATTAATTCTATAGATATTATTAAGATGAGAATGTATGTGTGTGAAAATTATAAATGGCCTATAAATAATATAAAGGGTATTATTTATCATGTATTACATTTCCGTATGCAGAGCGTTCCAAATCTCTCACTTCAGTTCCATTTCAGTTAGCATGCTTCCTTATAAAGCCTCTACCTACTGTATGTGGACAGTAGAGCAGGATTAGGTCACTAGGTTTTGGAACAGAGCCTTTGCATGCGCATTTTGAAGGAATGATGTGTGGATTGTTACACCACAGGTTATATTTCACGGAAATAGAGCCGACTTGTCTAAACATGCACTTGAGCAATAAGGTTTGTTAGTAAAGAGAAGAGTGGGAGTGTGCTGCCTGTACTATTCTGTGGTTGGCTTGGCTTATAAACATTGGCTGAAACGTTGCTCATGAATAAAAGGCGAGGCAAACTTTCTTTGCACATGCTGCTCTTTCAATTTCAGACTCAACAATTTCAATGCTTGCTTTATGGCTATGGATGATGATTTTGCACAGAAAGGGAAAAAATGATGCCAGGACTTTAATGGAAGAACTTAGTCCTGCATGGACCAGAATTTCTAATTGAATTGTATAAATGGCAGTATTTGTTAAATGAAGCAATCGGTCAGATTGAAACGGTCGTCCCATGCACAAGTAGTTCTGTGTTATTTATTGCCATATTACAGCTAACTCTAATGGCTTTTATATTTATTTGCCTTGTTGCTGCGAAATGTGTCTAATATTAAACTTGAATTAAATGTGCCAAGTATACAGTGCCTGTAAAAAATTATGCACCCCCTTGGATGATTTATTATTTTACAACATTTAATATATATATATCTTACCCACTCAGAGCTAAGCTGGAAGGCGACGCCTACCTTTCCTCTTGTAATCAAAGCCAAATAAAGCTGGGCCAATGAAAACAGCCTGTGAAGCAACAGCAGCCTAGTGAATGGGCACATTAACAAATAAACAATCTAAGTGTTTGCCAAAGAGTTGAAGGTCAGTGCTTTGAAATACTAACTTTTAGGGCACTAGGCTTACTGCCTGTTTCACTTAAAACTGTCCATTGTGCAATGAAGTATGAGAAAACATAGCTCGCTTTCAGGTGTGGCTTTGTGTACTAAGATCAGCCACACAAAACAGTGAAACTTTTCAATAGTTTTTATGAGACTGTCGAACAGTCTAACTGAACTGTGTAAAAGAACTAAAAATATTTGTGAAATAAAGTTACCAAAGTATATAGTTAATAATTTAATATATAGTTAATAACGAGTCATTTCACTACAAATCATTACAGGATTGTTGTATTTTTAACTGAGGTCACTGTTTATAAGCCTTGAGGTAATTTCACAGTTGATAAGTTTATCTCTTCTTAATGCTTGTGTTTATGCTGATGTAGTAACATTCTCATCCTGTTTCACTCTATCACATCGATATACTAAAATACTTCATTCTTGCTTCTTTTTTTCTGCCATTGCAAGGCTGATTCTGCCTGATTCAAAAATCTTGAATTTCAAAATGAATGGCCAGATAAGGCTGATGTATCAGGAGATTCTGTGGCCATTAGTGAGCTGGAGATATCATGCTGAGTGTTATCTCAGTTACTGTTGCTCAGTCAGACAAGCATTTTAGAACATCCCAGAAGCAAAAATGCCAATCATTTTCTCTATAGGGCTCTGAGGTTGTTAATCGATGGTATATGCTTTTGTTGAAGCCATCAGTTTGCATTTTTAAAACTTGTTTAAAATACATGTTTAACAGCAGAATCTCTTGTGAAAAGCTACATTAATGCTGTATAGAAAATTCCACCAATCAAGTGAGTTGCAGCGAGCAAATTGTAATTGAGACAGTTTCTCCACGCTTTCAAAATGCTTAAATATTTGAATATATATATGCATATTTTGCAATAAACATAAAATATATTGTTTCTATATATACAATCAACAACTTAAAACAGAATTTTGTTATCCCAAAATATGGCAGATAAAAGAATTTGTTGCAATGTCACATCTCATTGTAGCCCATGTAAGAATAATAGACCTTCAATTTGTAACTTTTTATAAGCACATGAAGAGAAAATCATGCTGTGTTCAGGATTGCTCGGTGATGTTTTAGTGGTCAGTGTCTTATATTAAATTACAAATGGCTTAGAAACCAGTTCATTTCACTTTATTACAAAAAAGCAGCTCCTCTTCTTATCATTGTATGGACACAGAATTTGGCAAGGGAAATGATCTAACATCAGCAGAAATGAAAGTAGATCTACGGATCTGCGTGGAATGTTTCTCTTATAACTTAAACAACCCTAGAAGTCTAAAACATATCTTTACTGTTTTCTCTCAGGGTGACAGAAGTGAGTCAGCAAGCCCATGTTTAAAGCCTCCTGCCAGTCAACCCTGTACCCCATCTTCAGCCCCCGTATGTCCCAGGACCAGTCCAGGCACTCCTAAAAGCATCTTCCCACGTCCACTATCATCTCACCAGGACTCACCTCCCAAATCTCCCCGCCGTCTCAGTTTCAGTGGTATCTTCCGCTCCTCGTCCAGCTCAGCCCCTGCCAGCATCAAGCTCTTCTCCAAATCTAGAAAAGGTGAGACACAAGTCTGTTCATTTAATATTTTCAGTTGATTTCAACCCATGTTCTTTTCCATTAACAGAAAATACGGCATATTTCAAGCTTGGTGATTAATGAAGTGGTTATTGAAGTTAACCTTCAATAACCCTGTTTTTAGGTTACTTTGTCATTTAGTTAATGAAATTAGCTGATTCTGAGCCAAAATATAATATAATATATGCTATACACAGTGAAATATTACATTTATACGTATATAAATATTAATTAAAACAACTGCGCAGTGATATACACTAGCATGTGTTTTGTGTCTTAGCTGTTTTTGTATTTTGTGTTATGTATTTTAACATGGCAAGATGCCATATTGACCAATAAGCGTCTAGGACCTGAACTATCAATTTTAGAAATAGAAATTATTATCTATTTTATTTATATATTTATTTATATCACATTATGACCTGTTTATGAGGACTTGAAGTACCATATAAAGTATTTTGATCCCAGTTTCATCAAAGCATGATAGATTAAAACACTGCTTAATATAAAAAAAACAAAACCAGTATGGTGAGAATTAATTCAGCGGCCTTCTTTAGCTAGTCAGTTTTCTCTGTATACTGATTGCAGATCTGTTTTGTACATGTATCTTCCCTTTTGTTATAATGGTTTTGGGGAAGCTGATCATTGTAGCACAGAGTTTGACTTCCTGTTGACTCACTTTCAAAACATCAGAACAGGATGTGGCAAGATCATGATTTGGGTTTTTTAGCCTTTGATTTTCTAATGACTAAAACCATTAGAGCACATGCTATTAGGCCAAATTGTGCAGATCTAATGTGGCCATAAAGCAGTTTGAAAGATAATGGGACACAGACTTGAGCCCTCATCAGTGTTTCTTCAGTCAGAGTCAAGTAGTGGCCTGGAAATGACTTGAGTGAGGGCTTGTTACAGAATTTACATTATACATACAGCATCCTAAAAAGTTTTGAAATCATCATTGCATTTATTATCATTCTTCATTAGCTTATTTCTTAGTTCAGGTTGTCAGTGACAGGATTTGGTATTTTACACAGCTTTAAAGTGTGAACTATTGCCAGAAATGAAGATCCTGTCATTATTAACTCACCCTCATGTCTTAGCAAACTCGTATGACTTTCTTTCTTCTGTGGAACATAAAAGAAGATATTTTGAGGATGCTTTTTGTCGATAAAATTAAAAATAATAGGGTCCAGTGTTTTCTCCCAGTGTTGTTCAAAATATCGTTTGTTCAGCAGAAGAAAGAAAGTCATACCGGTTAGCGCAACATGAGGGTGAGTAAATAATGACAGGATTTTCATGTTTTGGTGCATTGTCACTTTAAGAGTCATTTTGAATATCTTGCAGTTTTATGTAACTTACTTCCATTTTTAATTCAGCAAACACTTTTATCCAAAGCGACTTTAAATGAGAAAGTGGTTTGTCATAAGGAGACATTTGTTCTTGTGCTCTTTTATACACTCATTTTGTACTTGCACAGAGAATTGCAGGTTCAGTATATAAGAGTCAACAAATCAAATGCATGGCAGTAAAACACAGCATCTTCTCACTCTGGTTTCAAGTGGTAGTTGTTTTTTTAGTTGTTTCGTTCCAGAAATTGTGCTCATTTGGCTGATTAACAGAAGTGCTTAGTTTTCAGTTCCAAAATCTGTTGACGGTCAATGAATACTGCACATTTTCTTAATGATCTTTTGATGTGTCATTGTGTCTGGGTCTCAAACTGGACTCACACAATATCTATGAATAATGTATAAATCACAGATAATAGGTCTGTTTTACTTTTATTTAATTAGATAGCCATGTATTTGTGAGACAAAGACTGACAAATCTCCCTCGCTGTTTTTGATGGTTTTAGTTTGAGAATCCCTCCACTGCTCTAATAATGAAGAAAAATAACTGGACTGCTTTTTTAATGGTAGCTTTGTCTTCCAGTAGCAGAATTTAAAAGCTTTGATATTACTTTACAATATCACATCTTATAATTTTCAGTTTATTAATGATAACATGCTGTATAAAGAGAAAGACAAGACATCCCATTTTGGTTTCCACATCAAATTACATTTACATAAGTGATTGTATATACCCAGAAAGCATATTATATGCAAGTAAAGTGTCTACTTTAATGTTTCTAATACCTTTTGTAAAAATAAAATGTCAAAGTATGGGTGAAATAATGTTCCATCGCCATTCAGCATAACAGATATGTTTATGTAAAAATAAAACGCACTTATTCTGACTTGTACTTATTAAAATATATAAAAAAGGAAGTGATCATACAAAATTTTATTATTTTAAATTATTATTGCTGACAAATGAGTAAAGCCTAGTGCTTTGAAGGATATTGGCAAAGATTGGTAAAGATTTAAAATTAACAATAAATTAGTTTTTTTAAGGGCTGCACTACTGTGATCTTTAAATAGTCTTTTAATGTCAAGTAATGATTCTGGTTCTAAATATTCCTGACAAGATTTTTTTGATATATAAACCATTGTTACACTAAATTAATTTTTTTTTTTTTTTTCCCCTGTAAATCATGGTAAATATGCATGATCGTCATTACTTTTGCTCAGAAAAAAAATAATTTTAAACAGGACACATTCTGATGTATGGGGGGGAAATGCTTAAATGCCTTTTCGTACTTGACACATATAGTAGTATATAAATGCATATTTTCATGGCAATAGCTCACAAAGTCACTGCGAGCATTTGATCTTAGTAGAAATACTTGTCTGTAAATTACAACTTTAATTTCTAACTGAAAAGTGTTCAAGGCATAAATCTTTCTATGTTTTTTAGAAATATGGTGGTTAATAGTGTGCACAGCCTCAAAAAAGTGCAGTGAGTCATTCTACCCTAATAGTATGAGGAGGTTTGTTTGTGTCAGTGAGAAGAATATTCCAGAAATCCATCCAGCGTCAGAGACGGCAGTGGGAAGACCGAGTGCCTGTTACTGTGTGCCATACTGAACCAAAACGAATGCACCTAAACATTTCTGGCCACGTTTCCAGATTGTTCTCCAATAAGAGGTCTCTTCCGAAGTCTGTTTCCTTTGCCTCGATTTGCCAAAAGGTCACAAGAAGTGGCCTCCTTCATTGAGTTCATTTCAAAGAGCTCTTTTCATGGACTCATGCTGATCATTGTGGTGGCATATTGAGGCTTTATAATATGTCTTTGTGCACTTTATTTGAATAATATGAAACCTGAGCTGCTGCATGCACTGAGATAACCTAATCCCACTTCATATCATCTGTTTGACCTGCTCCACTTCTGTTTAATCATACATTTTATACTATAGTGGAGAAATTCATTCTGGCCTGCACTCACTTTAGAGGTTGACCCTCAAACGTGTTTCAGTGATCTCCTTCACTTCCCACCAGGAGGCACTGTGAGTCAAACAATCATCTTATATCATATATACCAGTTAGAAGGGTAAGAAGATTATGTATACTTCAAAGTACATGGAAAACTCTAGCTATTTCTATAGAAACTGCATAACATTTGGTTTGCATCACCTATTATGTGTAAAAGAACATTGCAGCTTTGATTACACACAGTTGTGTTGTATATTGTAGCAAGACAGACACTGATCCCATGGAATAAATATGGTCTGTTTGGTTTGTCCACTGAATCTTCAGTTAAGTTTCACTCTGAACATGTATAGAAGGCTATTATTCTCTTTGGATGGGATTGATGCAGTCTGAGGCCAGGTGTAAACACCAGGAATCAGACACCAGATGGACACAGAGCTCTCAGCATCAGCACTTTTATAGGTCACTGCTGTAAAGTTTCTGTATTATTGTCAACCCTTGAAGAGAAGGTAGTTTTGAACAATCAGGAGGAGATGGGATTTCAAACTGCAAAAGTGACACTGTAGGATTGAAATCACAAACAGATCATTTTCAGATCGAATACAGATTCTAAGGGCGTTCACACCTGTAATTTGGTTCTCTTAGTTCTTTTGGTCTGGACCAAAAAAGAAAATTATACATTTAGTCCTGCTTTGTACTTTAACCGGGATACCTATGCTATCTAATTCATTCATTTAAGAAAGATAACAAATAAGAAATACCATGGCAGATGTCTAATTAAAAGTAGATCTGTTGCCAGGAATAGTCATTCACAGCAGTGCTTTCCTATATGCTTCACGCACATATATACGTTACACACACACACACACACACACACACATAAATCCTCAGAAATTTTCACTTTGATTAGGTTACTCAAGCATGTTGCCAAAGAACATGTACATTCAACATACTTTTTCTATGCCAAAAAATGTAAGATATGTTTTGCTTGGGAAAACATGAAAAATATGCAGTTACTACTTTTTTTTTTTTTTTTTTTTTTCATTTGGTTTAGTTGAGTTAGTTGTGCAAATGATATTTACAATGAGGTTTTCGGTAATCAAGATCTGGCAGCAACAACATATTTTTCCACTTAGGCGAGCGATTTTCAGACAGCTTTTTTTGTACATGAAATCACTCACATGCCAACAAACCAATAAGAAAGTGCAACAGTAATGACGATTCATAGCAATAAAGCAGCAAAGCTGTTGTGGAAGCTCTCACATCAGTCTCTGTTACTGACACAGATTTGCAGGAAATTGCCATCGTTAAAGAAATTATTTGCGGGTCAGTTACACGTGTATTCCCAACATTTTATTATGTAAGGGAATTTATGGTAATGAAAATATTTAACATTTAGCCATTCCCCAAACTAACTATCTCAAATGGACTGCACACCCCTGGTGTACATATGGTGGTATTTTTTACCAGGTGAGAACTCACGAATAGGCTCCAGCATCTCTGCAACCTTACAGGACATGCAGTTTGGACAATGGATGGATGTATAATAATTATTATAATAATAATAACAACAGGCTTAGCAAACAACATTAATAATTTAATGTTTATTGTAGTAATTACATTTAAGAATTACAATCAAGGAGAAGTAAAATGGCATTGCATAACTGCATAAGTTTCAAAAAGACCTGGAATATCAGAAGAAACGTTGACACAAAGACCAAATGGGTAAAATATGAGTAGCAGGGGTAAAAGAAATTTACTGTCTATATGTAAATTCAGAGGTCAAGCAAAAAGAGCAAGCCTTGTGAAGGACTGAACCAATAGTGTTGCTGGCTTGTGTTGCCTGGTCTCCTTTTACAGCTTCCTGCCATGTATGCTATTTTAAAGAGACACACAGCTGCACCTGACAGTTTCCTGCAGAGAGGGCAGGGCTGCACGCTGGTCTCCACAAACAGAAAGGGAGGAGAAGAGAAAAGGCGAGAAAAGAGAGAGAGAGTGCGCAGATAGATAAGTGAAGAGAGGCATCACTTCTGAGACAATCTGCGGCACTGGGGGCCATAAGCAGGTCTGCCTTTCATCAGCAGGGTCTGCTCAACTGACACGGTGTAAGCATAGTGGCGGACTGCATTGTGTGTTTCATGGAGACAGGAACACAGAGGATCAATAGCACTGGAATACAGCCAATGCCAGGATTTCATTTCTACAAAGGGTACTAAAAGAATCCAAGTGGACTGCTGGGACAAGTGGCATCTGTCAAGAACATAAATATCTGTAGGAGACACTTCTGAAGGTACGGCTATCCATCATCTGGCTTCACTGAGAACGAGAACCTCTTCTGGAATCCTAGACAGGAATCCTTGAGTTCTCTGTTATCCAAACAGGATCTCTGTGTCGTGTATCCTCGCTTTAGTCAGGAGGGAATGGTTGATCTTCAGGCTGGACGTGAGGCCTGCTGGTTCCCATGAAGAGGTTTGGTAGTTTGCGTCGGACCAAGAGGAGCCATGACGAGGAGCTGCTTTCAGGGAGACGGCAGTCAGAGTCAGCATGTTTGTCTGGTACGGTACTAATCAGGATATGTCTCTGTATAGAGCCTTCAGCTAGACATAACAGTATTGATATCTGTCTGGTGGTGAAATGTTCCAGTCTGCCTTGTGCTATTATGAGCCAGGCATTGACTACTTGTTCATCATATAGTCTATTAGATATGTACAGTACATGTATGTGTTGCATGATACATGTTGTTTGAACTGGATCAATCATTCATGGTCTGTTGACTTAGCTACTGTGTATGTATGTCAAGATCATTAAAATAAACAGCCTAGACATTCCAGTGTAGAGGTAAAGGAAGTTACAGTAGGATGGAATGGTCTACGTTGAGCTGTGTATTATGTAAGTCTGTATTAATCACTTGGCAAGGAAATTAATTTCAGGCCTAATTTGGTTGACTCCAAAGCCGTCAGCTGATGCCTTCATCACAGTGACGCAAACAAAAATGTGACAGTGGGTTCTGTTAGGAGTGACGCTTGAAAGAGACACCAGACTCACCTGAAACATTTCGTATCATGATCGCAGTCTGAGATTCCGTAATTAATTTTTAATTGATTACTAAACTCAAACTGAACTGGAGGCACGAACTGGAAATTCAAAACCCATATGTTTTGCTGTTGCGGTTTTGAAAAGCATATTAAGAATATAAAAATAAGAATCTCATGACATTTGGACTCAGCTTGACTTTGGACTGACTTGAAGGTGATGAAATTTTTTGATGTTAAAATACTTTCTCCTGCAGCGTCATAATATGCAGAGACAACCAAGTAATCTGTGCAGACGTTGATTTCCCCTAAAAGTATAAACATTATGGTGCTATCAAAATATCCTGCACGTTTGGGTGTCTCGACCAGCCCAATACAGCAACATTGGCTCAACCAATGGACTGTCTGTTGGCTGACCACTGGCAGGCAGAGGGATTGTTTGGGAAATCTGTTTGAAATTCAATATTTTTGCAAAACGGTATGGTGCTGCTAGTAGCTGCAAAAATGATTCACTCCACTTGAATATCTGTATATTTCCCCTAAAAGTATGAATACTATGGCAATATCAAAATATTATCATGCTTGGATGTTCTGACCAACCCAACACAGCAACATTGGCTCAACCAATGGTGTAAGTTTGGGGTGGGACCATCTGTTGGCTAACCAATGGCAGACAGAGGGATTGTTTGGGAAATCTGTTTGAAAGCCAGTATTTTTGCACACCTATATGGTGCTGCTAATAGTGCAGAAATGATAAACTCCACCTTTAAAATCTGTATATTTCCCCTAAAATTATAAATGCTATGGCATTATCAAAATATTATCCTGCTTGTTTGGGTGTCCCGACCAGCCCAGCGAAGCAATATTGGCTCAACCAATGGCATAAGTTTGGGGCTGGACTAGGATTAGGATAGGATCCCAGTTGGCTGACCAATGGCAAACATAGGGATTGTTTAGGAAATCTGTTTGAAAGCCAATATTTCTGCAAAACTGTATGGTGCAGATAGTAGCACAGAAATGACACACTCAAACTTTAAAGAACAACTACACCTTATAACTCACCTTATAACAACTTACCTTATACCTTACCTACTTTGTCTCATTGTATTACTTCGTTTGGATCTTCTGCATGTCCAGAATGTCTGGATGCATGTACACATGCGCTGAATCATATGATGGGGTCACATTATGTCAGCCTGACTGGAGTGTTGTATTAGAGTCGCAGTGGTGTCCTGAGGGGCTTCGCTGTGTGCCACATGAAATTCCTGACGCAAATCAAACAAGCTCAGGTTGCCTCACTACTCTGTCAGCTGAATCCAAAATTTGGTTCGCATTTATGTTCAGGCTTAGGATAAAGGTTAGGATTAGATCTGTGACTGACAGATGATTTTTCAGGGCCAGTATGTTTCCTGACTGACTGAATAAGAGCCACTGAAGCCTCCGTTTCTGAAGTTCCAGCTGTTGGGAGCATGTTACTCAATAGTCTTCTTGCTCAATCTGGTTAATATGGTAAAGCTATTAGGATGCGCTGTGTGGAATATCATGCAGGATGGTGTTGATATGAACAATCTCATTTGTAGCATGACAGTTACTCAAATAACTGACAAGGATAAAAATATAATGTAAACCAGCAAGCACACAATTAGATTAGATGGCATTTATTTCTTAAAATGAGTCATCCTTCTTACATACTATATCACTGCATCATTAAAATTGAACTGAATTAATGCATACGTTCATCCTTTAGGTCTCACAATAAATGGTGCCATCAAATAGTGTAAAACCAAAATCCCTCACTTAAACATTTCACTAACATTGCCATGGAATGGAGTCAAACTGGTCTGAGTCCAAGCATACACTCTGACCCTGTGCTGTGAGTGAGTGTTATCTGCCCTTGTGGAATGTGTAGCAGTGGCAAGGCTAAAATAAGAAGCTAACGCAGCAACACACCAAACAGGTCTAAGCCAGCTGGTTAAATGTCAGGAGATAGTTAGGATCCCAAACTCATGTTCTCATGCACACATATTGGCCTTTAATGATTACTACCTTCATATACTTTATATGAAAAGTGTATTTTTGGTCCAAGCTTAATAGAAAGCGATATAGGTGAGTTACTGTGCTGTACCTTCATCCAACAAGCATCCTTCAGCATGCATTGCTACTAACGTGGTATCAGTGATACGGTAACTGTACTTATGAGCTCCTCGCATCTACTGATATAAATCAAGGGGTGACAGAGAAATCTTGAAGCGTATTCATGAAGGCCTAAGGTCAAAGCCAAGGAGACCTAAGATGTTGGACACATTAGTCAAATTTCACAGGTAAAACGTCCATTGTCTATTGTCAATATGTATGAAGAACAGCTCACACAGAGGTCAAGAAGTTTAAACCAAGCAGCTTTCTGTTGGTCAGCATGACGAATTAAGCCTAAAGTATACACTGTAAAAAAAAAATAACTAAATAAATTTAAAAAAAAGTTGAGCGGACTTAAAAGTTTAAGGCAACCAGCTTCAGCAGATTTTTGAGTTCTCAACTTATTTTTGTAGGACACTTTTGAGTTTTCTCAACTTTTTGTTGTATAAACTTAAAACAAAAAGTTGAGAAAACTCAAAACTCTGCTGAAGCTGGTTGCCTTAAACTTTTGTGTCTGTGCTGTTTTTCACCAGAAGATATGACTGATAAAAAAGTCTTTGTACTCTTTTAATCTTGTTGCAGTTCTCTCATAACCCCCTCACACAAGCGCTCGTCAAAACGGGCATCTGTTGTTGTTGTCCTGTATTTTGCTGTTGCTGTTGTTCCGTCTCTTTAGTTTTGGTTTCTACTGTGAAACAATGGCCGGGCCAGTGTTGCCACCTTGTGGAACAACTGATTAGTGCAAAACCAAGTTATACAGTACGCACATTAGTAGAGATGCACCGATTGACAGGACAGTGATTGGAATCGGCCGATTTTTCGCATGACCAGCCCGTATCGGTGACCGGTCGGTCAGTCTCACGTCTTTCTGATTCCGAGCCGATCCTTTTATTGTCAGCGGCGCAGGCATTCAGTGTAAACGGCGACTGATAATGTATTTATGTTGTGCCAGATGAGGTTTGCACAGCCTGAGTGAGTGTATGAGAGAGACAGCACACACAAAGTAACTCACAGAAATTTATAGATGCATACTGTGGTAGAGAAAAAAAATACAAAAAAAAAAATATAATATATATATGGCCATGATGATTCCCCGAATATCAATATCAACATGATTGTAATGTGACACTTTTTACAATAGTATTTCAATAAACAAAATAACATTTAGTGACTTAGATTTTAGTCAAAATATTGACTATTTTTGCTCAGTTTCGCTGACGAAAATAGTTCCAATCAAAGCCACAGCAGAACTGTTGTGTGTCTCCGAGCAACACACAGCGGTGTTTTGTTACTGAATGAATCCATGTTTATGAACGAGTAGAGTGAGTCAATGATTCAGTGGCCCATTCATAAGGACGGTCACTTGCCTCGTTTCTGAATGAATCAGCCGTTTGAATGAATCGGTTGAATGAATGAATAAATTACTCACTCATTAAAACAGACACTTGCCGCCACCTACTGGTGGTTTAGTCATATTTAAAAGTATCATTGCATTTTTTTTGAACATTTATATGTTTAAAAATATGTCAAACATTAATCTAATAAAATTATTTATGCATTTGAAATTTTGCAGTGTAAATGCATCTAATGCCACTTCAGATACAGCTTCTGTTTCTTCAGCAGTGGAAAGATAGAGTTTGTTAATACTAATTTCATTTGAATGGTAACAACTCTACAGTTTCTTAGTATGCTAATTTAATTAATTGAAACAAAGTAAGAATTTGATGTGAAAGATGACACATTTAATAAGGTTAGGGGAAAAAAATTACCATTTATAAACAGTGGGAAATGATATCTGTTTTGTTACATACAGCAACTCATTTTAAGTTAACTATTTCTTCCTCTTTCCAGTCACAGAGCACTTTATTTTGAGAGTTGTTTAAGTGAGAGAAAATCTGTAACTTAGTCCAGATTGGGGGAATTGTAATGTTCGATAATTTCTTTTATTATGTAAATAATTTTTGCATTGAAATTTGCATAGATATTTGTTTGTATATGCTGTCAATTATAGTTCTTAGAAAGAAAATCGGAAACGGCAAAAATCGGTATCGGCAGTTCACACTTCCAAAAAATCGGAAATAGGCCAAGAAAATTGCAATCGGTGCATCTCTACACATTAGTGCTGGGCGATATGGGCTTAAAAATATATGACGATATTTCTGGTATTTATTGCGATAACGATATCAATGATGATAATTCAGGGAATCCGGTTTCTTTATAGAAAATAATTATCTTTCCTATTTTTAAAATAGGGTGTTGTGAGCATTACTGAGTGCGCAGGTAATGTAATGACTGTTTAATTCATACTGGAGGCAGGAGGGCGCCCTTGCGCAGAAACTCCACATATCCATAGCAGAAGTAATACTACTGATACTCCAGGAAATCCCTAATATGGACAAAGGTATCCAGTTATCTCTGAATAAAACACACAACGGAGATAAGAGAAATTTTAACTGATGAAACTTGAAGACAATAAACATACGATTGCACAAAATATATGGCTTATGTGTTCTTCAAGCAATCTTGTGTATTTTTGTAAGGAAAGTATATTTATAATGCAATGCTAATCTACATAGCCTTTATCACTGTATATAATACTATCATTCTGTAATATGAAACCACGTCTGGTCACAAAAAGAAGTTATTTCAACCACTCGACTATGTTATTAAGTTAATTTGGGGGAAAAGCATGTCAATAAATGATATCTTTGTTGGACAACAGGTTTATAAACAGGCTCATACACATGCAAAACTGTATTACACACGTGCTACTGTAGTACATTTATTCAAGGCTCAGACCGATTATTATTATTTTATTTTTTATTTTTTATTTTTTTTTTTTGTCGCACTGTACAGTACAGCCCTGACCAAACCAGTTCTAGATTGTAAAAGCGACCAACTTCTCCTCAATTTCACGTCCGTCTTCCGCCATGTCGCTCCGCACTGTCGCACACAGAAATATGTCAACAACTAGACTTTATCGTTATATCGCAGGAAGACTAATTCTTATCGTAAGGAGAATTTTTACTGGTATATCGCAAACGATAAGATATCGCCCACCCCTTATGCACATACTATTCTGGTGATAAATTTGCATCACACACACTGTATGCAGACCATTGCATATGCATAAAAACCAAAATCTACTTTGGCATTTAGTGTGACAAACTTGAACCCAATACAAAGTTGCATGGATTCCTATTGAAATGACTCGACTGCAAAAGTTTGCTGATACATCAGTAATTGTGAATGCACCTTTACCTAATTCTCAACACAGAGAGAGGCTGAGGGCAGAAGCAGTTTCTCAAACGGTGAAGGTCAGTGGCGTCACCCCACATTGGGGTGCCAATAAATTTTTTTATCATTTACGTACCTTTGTGTCATTCCAAACCTTCTGTAGAACACAACAGAAGATACTGTATTTCGAAAAATGTCTCAATGGTATTTCAGACTTGAAATAATTAACTCTAGCATTGCTCATCCTCGCATTATATATCGCACAGTACTATCAAGTCTTTCTGGGACTTTTCAGACTATAAGTTTAAGATGTGCAGTGTTTCCATGAATTTTCCAATGCATGTGAATATACGCATCTAGCTATAACATTTAAACACTGCATCGTTTCACATTGTACCTATTGTGTGAACTGTCTCTTTATAATTCGATTTTAATGTCAAACCTCCTACGGAAGTCAGTATGTCAATATGTACATCACACTCAATAATTAAGCCTGGAAGAGGGTAACAAATTACATGACTTACTCTGACCTCTGTCTGCTTATTGGTCACTGGCTGCCAAGACCACAAGAGTCTGTCCCACTGAATGAATGATAATATCAAGGCAAGTTGGATGTTTTTGGTGTGTCGACAGGGCCATCAACACCCAGCTGTGGCTGTTAATGCCCACCCGCTGAGAGGTGTGACTGTGCGCACTGACTCAATCTGATTCTTGAATGTCTATGTAAATCTAGTTAATGAATGACGAACAGCTGAAAATTAGCTGGTGGGGCACTAGCATTAATTGATGCCAGCCTGACCCCAGCCTCAAATGGACACTTCCCTTCCCAGAGAATGAGGAAGCTTGCCAGGGCTAATCTCTACAGAAAACTTATTGATTACAACAGCGCATTTCATAAATGAAACCATATTGTCTCATAACCTAATGATGGATTGCCATCTTCTGAATCACTTTCCAATGTTGCATACAGCCCAGACCATGCCATACACATTTGTCAGTCCAACACAGAGGGTTTCAATTGTGAAACATCTGTAGATCAAGCATAGTGACATGCTATAGCCAAATGCCTCGATAGCAGAGATGCATGTGTAAGGCCCTGACCTGAATATGTCCAGCTGCTTCAACCCTCTGCTGAATGAAAGTACTGATATTCTAATGATGCTTCAGATTTAAAGATTCCTCAGAGCATATGTGCTTTTCATCATGCTGTGGCAGTATTAGTGGAGGCTGGTACAGTAATATATCAGTGCAAGTGTTGTGTCATGCAATACATGAGGGGTTATGTGAGGGCTGTCATACGAGACACACCTGTTTGCTGTGGTATCTCTGATGAATCCAGCTCTAAACAGGAGTGATTAACTCTACAGTAGAACTGAATCAAAGGAATGCTCTATATTAAATACTTGTTAAGCTCTGTTAACCACATTTGTGTAAAGTTGTGCATAATTTTTGAACAGAAAATAATTTAGACTTGCACTTACATTAAGACACTTTCCCCTTGGAACTAAAATAAACATCAATAAACCCTGTAACTTCTGCAAGGTTACCGGAACAGGACTGTTGACATGCAGCAAATTCCACTCATGAAAATGACATTGGTAGATGGAATAGTATTCCTACTTAAAAAAACAACAACTTTAAAGCCCAAATAATGAATATGTGTGTACTAAATAATTTTACTTAGTTTTGAATTTGCTTTTATAGATGGATAAGCTTCACTTATGTGCTTTTAAGTGCTGCAACCACAATTTTGGCTCTTTTCCATTATACACTAAAAAGTGTTGGCTCAGGAAGATTTGAATACTTTTATTCAGCAAGGACACATTAAGTTGCTCAAATGTGACCGTAAAGACTTGTCTAGTGTTACACAAGATTTCAGTTTCAAATAAATACTATTATTTTGCTATTCTTTTTCTATCATTATATTCTTTTATTTTTACTTTCACTATATATCAATATTAAATCAGCATATTAGAATGATTTCTGAAGAATGACACTAAAGACTGCTGTATTGGCTGCTGAAAATTCAACTTTGCATCACATAAGTTACAAAATGGAAAATATATAAAGTATACATATTTTCTTTATAAAATATAAAGAATAATTTAAGAATAAACTTTAAGTTGTATAATATTTCACCATATAATTGTTTTTACTGTATAATTTTACTTTAATATTACTGTTTTTAATTTTTGATCAAACAAATGCAGCATTGGTGAGCATAAGAGACTTTTATAAACATTATAAAAAATTACATTTGGATTTGAAGAAAAAAATACAGGTAAGTGTCAAGAATTATAATCTCTATTTTTCAATTTTAAAGTCAGGGTCATGTTATTTATTTATTTATTTATTTTTGTGACAGAGCAGAGGAACATGCTTCCTGCTAACTTATTCAGAAGTACACTATTATTAATGTATTGATTGACAGTCAGTTGTTTGTCAATGCAGCTGTTTTCGGCCGTGTCACGATTATTTGATCAGTCCTGGTAGAATTTAGCATCTCCCATTGAGACCAAGCTGAGGTAGGAAAGCTAACAGAATAGATATCTCTATCTTGTCTTTTTTCTGTCAGTCGTTCCTATGATGCTACAAATTTAGGTTTTCACAAAGCTGTCCTAAATTCACATCAGAATTATGATTCTACTGAACTAAATCAACTTTACAAATTCAGTACTTCATTGTCTTCTGTACTGATGTGTCTCACAGGCTCTGGGCTTTCCACTCCCCCCACCACCCCGACACAGAGTCCCGTTTCACCGGTCTTTTCTGTGGAGACCCCCAGTCCTGTTGAGCGGGTAGAGGAACGACGCTCCCGCTCTCTCTCATCTCCCCCTGACACAGGCCAGCGCTTCAGCCTGAGCACCTCCTCCACCAAACCCCCTATCGCCTCGTACATCTTTAACTCTACCTCACGCCAGGTGAGTGAACGACTTCACATGCGCTCTCTGGGATTTACTATAGTATACTCCCATTGTCCCATTGTGAAGCAATTTTACAGCTCTAGTGGCACCTTCAATCGACCGCTGGCATATTTATTAAAAGACAAAAGTGCTTGCTCATTTTCTACACCTAACATACAGTTTGAAGTCTTTCAATGACAACAAATTGTTGAGCAAATGCTTTTTCTTGTACAGTACAGTATGTGCTGGGCAGTGTTTTATGGAAGTCCACTGCAAAGTATTTATTATGGAAAGTTTACATTTTACAGCTATGTACAGCCTAATGTTGCAGCTGAGGGATACATAGTCCTAGTAACTATGATATCATTACACAAACATTAAAATATATATATATATATATATATATATATATATATATATATATATATATATATATATATATATATATATATATATAAAATAAATCAATAACTTGATTTTATTTTTCCTACTTTTCAGGTGCATTTTATGTGTGCATTATACTGTTTACACCTGTTGCAGACACAATTGTAATCTAAAATGTTGCAGACACAATTGTAATCAAATATTAAATTTACATTCTAAAATCTATAACCTAAACGAGCTGTGAATACACAGCAACTTTATTTTATTTATTGTAAATTATTTATACACAATGATTTTATTTTTAAACCAATTATGACTCCCCCAGGCCAGTTGTGGTGTTATTTTCAATTTCCCCCTAAAAGAGATTGATCAAAAGTTAGTGTACTTGTTTACCAAAGGCACTACACTACATTGATAGATTTAACAGTATTTAGGTTATATAAAATTCTAGCGATGTATGAAATTACCTTAGCAAGACAAATAAGTCAGCTATTTTATTAAAAAATAATGTTTGAAATATAATTTCCACCTATCAAACACACTGTTGGACATTACTAGTAGACAAATGAAATACACTTGTCGTAAGAGATTTTCCACAGGACTATCCCCCGGTTTCACAGACAAGGCTTAAGCCTAGTCCCAGACTAAAGTGTAAGTCTGAGCTGTTTTAACTGAAAGAAACTTGCGCTGACTGATCTTAAAATACATCAGAGCCTCTGTTTTGTCTCAAGATGCACACCAGTAATGTTTTTTCTAAGGCACGTTAATAAAAATTCCTTAAATGTCCTAAATGAACTATTGCCTGGCTTAGTCTAAGCCCTGTCTGTGAAACCAGGTCTATAAGTGTCCGTTTTTGATGAAACCATCCTACATTTAGTATGCTATTTATTTATTAGTTTTTGTGGCTGGAACAGCCAGGCTTACGTTGGAATTTTGGAAGATTCGCTGGTTTGATTAAATACCTTAAAATAGAAAGTACCTTATTTCCTGCAGCTTAAACTGTGATCCATGTATATTGGCTCAGGTGCTCATGATGTTTAAAATGCTGACTATATAGGCGGCTCGCTAGGTTTTGAGACAAAGCCGCGGTGGGTGATTTATGCATGATCAGTCAATTCGCATTTCACTTTCATTTCGTCATCGTCCAGCAGAGAGTGACAGAGCTATAACTAGAGCCAAGTTATCCCCTCAGACCCAGTGTTTTTTTTGTATTTTTTTTATTGCAAAACTTGTATAAACATACAGAAACAGGGAGCGAGACATGAATATATTCCAACAAAGAGCAATCATACAAATAAGAACAGAAAACAAATAATCTGGATTTGCGCGTTGCAAATTATGGTATTATCTATACATACAAGTACAAAAATAAAATTACATCCTTTTAGAAAAGTTGTCATAATACATCAAAAATTTGGCACTCTTTTTGTTATTTGTAAGTCTAAGAGATGAAACAAGAGAGTCCAATTCAACAAGAAAAAGGGGGAACGATAAAGGTGATTTAAGCCATTTTTGTTTATGAATGAAGAATTTTGCATTCAGTGTAAGAAAATTAACAACATATTCAGCAGATAATAGCTTTGGATTTTCATAATAAAAAATAACATCTTTGAGGACAAAGGTATGGGTCACATTTGTAAGGTTAGAAACATAGGTGCTTAAGTCAACCCATAATTTGTTGGTAACACCACAATCAAAAAACAAATGGGCAGCTGTTTCCTCAACAAAACCACAAAAAGAGTGAGCCTGCGTCCCAATGTGCATACTATCCATCCTAAATTCTATGTGATATTAGTAAATTTCAATACTATTTAGGGCAGATAGGGTGGATAGTATGCACATTGGGACACAGGGCAAGTCCCTTCAGACCCAGTGTTATGAAGTAGGTTACTCTACCTGCACGTGGTTTTCCTGCACTCAGAAAATAGACGTGAAGCAGACAGATTGGGATGTTCCACTGTCGCCTTTGTGGGGGTGTCCGTCTATTAATATTTCAACACTGCGCGTAATGAATCTGTTAGTGAAAGCTGTGCCTGGAGAACATTACAAGTTTAATATCACTCTGCTTTCTATGTGGTGACCAGACTGCCTGTTTGAAGATAAGCAGATTTTAAAAATGGACGCTACCACTCCATAGGATCTAATAGGGTCTAACTTGAAGTAAGTGATTGTTGATGAAATCATCAGCCCGTGTCTTTGTGTTTTAGAGCTGCGTACTTGCTGAAGGCATGCTGGAAAAACTTGAACTTGATAATGAAGGTAAATGGATATATTGATGTTTTGCATTGCTTGCTTATTTGATTTCATATGCTCTTTGCAAGTTTATGATCTATGACTAAGTTTAATTTTCAGCCTGTTCTTAAAAATAGGTTTGTTGTATGTAGTATTTTTGTATGGTTTTATGAGTCTAATGGATATATTTCATAACATAATTGCATTGTATATTGTATTAAAAATTGAATTGATTTTAAAGATTTATGCAAAACATATTTGTCACATTTTTAAGTGTTAGAGATAGGCGACTAATGATTCTAGTGCTAATGATTCTGGTGATTTCTTCTCTGTTTTCAGCTGCTGAAGAGCCAGACAGTAACATTTACATGCACTTTATGAAATCCCATAAGTGCTATGACCTCATCCCCACCAGCTCCAAACTAGTGGTCTTTGACACTACATTACAGGTACATCTTAAATGTTTTCTGTGTTCTAGCACAAGAACAGAACATGAAAAGATTTGGGAATGTTTTGTGCTATGTTCAGAATGGGAGAGTATCTTGCTACATACTGCATGCTAATCTGTTTACTCTGTATACTGCTTTCTGTTTTAAAAGAAAATAGTATATGAAATTCAGGAATTTTTCAATGATACACATTTCAAACAGCAGTAGTATGGTGTATTGTCGTCACATCGTTCTATGGTTGTCTTTCAGTCATCATCATGTTGGATTATCTAAATTTTGTAACTTTCGACAGTCTGATCAAATAATAGAGATGTTAAAAGCACAGCTGTAATTGCATCTAGTTCATTCATCACACTGGAAATGGTCAAGTTGAACACATTGCACCGTGGGATACGATATTGCATGCAGTTTACTTTATTGTATACCAGTGGTCTCAAACTCAATTTCTGGAGGGCCACAGCTCTGCAGAGTGTAGCTCCAAATCACACCTGCTTGGAAGTTTCTGGTAATCCTGAAGACCTTGATTAGCTGGATCAGGTGTGTTTGATTAGTGTTAGAGCTAAACTGTGCTGAGCTGTGGACCTCCAGGAATTGAGTTTGAGACCAATGTTGTATATCGTATAGGTCAGTCCATATATCAGGGCTCCTCAAATCTGGCCCATGAGATCCACTTTCCTGCTGTAACCCTAATCAAACACACCTGAACATGCTAATCAATGTCTTCAGGATCATTAGAAAATCACAGACAGGTGAGTTGGATCAGGGTTGGAGCTAAACTCTGCAGTGGATTGGCCCTCCAGGGTAAGATTTGAGGAACACCTGCCATATATGCATTTTTTTTTTGGACCATATATTATTAACCATGCAAAAAAATGTAAAGCATGCTAGTTTGCTTTTCTGACCATACAAGTTTTAAGTATGAGCCACAGATGCTGTCTTTCAGTGTTGCTTCCCAGTTGTAGTTTAAACACATGATGTGTAAGTGATTGTGGTTAATGTTTCATCAGTAAATAAATCTTAGTTGGTGACTGAAATGGATGGGATCTCTTTGAAGTGTATGGGAAGCAGTCATAAAGCTAGGTTTGTCAGGGTTAAACAGTAATCATGTACAGGTATGTGCCGTTATTAGATTTGGGGGTAACGCACCCTTATAACCTATTAACCTATTGTGTTTCCTCTGGCTGAGGGCCAGTATGAAATAATAAAGGCTCAGAAGATCTGTGGAATTTCATGCTTAGACTGATGTACTTATTGTACTTGTTTGTGAATGAAAGTTTCTGAAATGAGGAAGTGTTATGCCTGTCTGCATTGTGATATAAAACTGAACTTGTTTTAATCAATGCAAAATGCAACTTTATGGCCGGTAAGAATTGTTTAAGGCCAAATTTGCCAGTTCATTTGTCATTGGCAGGTGTGGACTTTTTTTTTTTTTTTTTTTTGGTACCCAGCTCATTGTGTCTCCTGTGATTTTTGGCTCACACCACCAGTTCCTCCAGAAGTGTTTTTAAAGGCACCCAAAAAAAGCATTGTAATGTCAATCCTTTGTTCTCTGTTAGGTTAAGAAAGCTTTCTTTGCCTTGGTTGCTAATGGAGTTCGAGCTGCGCCATTGTGGGAAACCAAAAAGCAAAGCTTTGTGGGTGAGCAATGACACATGCACGTGCACACACACTCACACACATGCTCTTACCCACATTTCTGTCATTCTTTTCACTGGAGTTGTTTTTTTTTTTTTTTTTTTTTTTTTTTTTTTTTTTTTTTTTTTTTTAGGGCAGACAGACAATGTTTAACTCATTTAATGCAAGTCCATTCAACCGCCTGTCTTAAAATTATAGTTAAAAACTTAATCAGTAATCAAATAAAAGCATTGCTTCAGGTCATTATTTGTTCACCTGTAACATAATTGGACATGCTTAGGTTAGCAGCTAACAATAACATGTATCAAATTGGTTGAAATTCATTGCTGCCTACTTCCTGTCTGGATTGTTTTGAATTGTAGATATAAGCAGGCATAGATGGAAGATGCTGATGTTTTTCTAATTTTCTCTGCTGATATTTTACAAGAAAGCATTAAATGAGCTTGGAGTACTCATTGGTAACTGAAATCATGATTAAACTGTCCTTTTTTTTTATTTATTTTTTAAATAAAACACAGCAAATACATAAAGGACATTGGATGCATATTCTGCAAAATCTGCAGGCATAGTTCCTCTGTGAGCCCAGATATGAGTCAGCATGGTTTTCCTCTAATGATATGTTTTCTCTATAGGAATGTTAACCATCACAGACTTCATCATCATACTGCACAGATACTACAAATCACCACTGGTAAGGTTTCAGACATCACAGAAACTCAAATACTACCTGTTTTGCTTGTCAGTGCTGATTTGTGGGGGTTTGACCAGAAATTAGGCCAACCATCAAATGGCTTCAAAAGTGCCAATTCTTAAAAAAAAAAAAAAAAAAAAATTGCCATGGCATTTCTCCTCAGCTTGTTGAAGACATTGCATGTAATTAAATGAATGTTCACCTAAGAGGAAGGATATTTGTCCATTGTAAAATTCGAAGTCATATTTTGTGTTATATGCCTCAGGTGCAAATATATGAGCTGGAGGAGCATAAAATTGAGACTTGGAGAGGTAAATATTTTCAGCATTTTCACTTCACCACTGCTAACACTCATTTGCCGTTATATATTTTAAATTACTCACTGAACACATTTTTTTGTACACCCAAAATGTGTATATTCACACACACCCATGTCCTTTATAGAGAAAATAACAAAGTAAAAGTTTGGAAAGACATGAGGGTGAGTAAATAATTACAGAACTTGTAGATTAAAAGGCTTTGACTTTTTTTGATTTCTGCTTATACCAACAGAACTGTACTTGCAAGAAACTTTTAAACCCTTAGTCAACATATCTCCAGATGCAAGGTGAAACATTCGGTCATATTTTTGTAGATTGTGTTTATTCTCTTCATTACACGGTGCCTTATCCACTCTTTGGTTTATGGGAACATTGTCTCAGATTTATCTTGAAACAAATTCAGCAATTATTTCAGATAATTCAACCAAGATCACTTGTGTGACATTATCTGCTAAGCAGAGCTTGCAGAGCATTTTTTAATGTTTGGTTTCTTGTAACTCTTTGCTGTTTTTTTCCCAGTATATTTGATGCTGTTTACTCACTCATCAAAAATAAGATCCATCGTTTGCCAGTGATCGATCCAGTCACAGGAAACGCTCTGTATATCCTCACACACAAGAGGATCCTCAAGTTTCTGCAGCTCTTTGTGAGTATATTACTTCCTTTCAGCTTACTTCTATAAATGGTAGTTGTTGTGAACAAATCAAACTAGTAAAAGGTTACAGAAGAGGAGTAATCGTCCTGAGTCATGCTGATGATGTGTGGTCTTGTAGGTGTGTGAGATGCCTAAACCAGCCTTCATGAGGCAGACTCTGGAGGAGCTGGGCATTGGCACATACAGCAACATCGCCTTCATTCACCCAGATACACCCATTATTAAAGCACTGGGCATGTTTGTGGAGAGGAGAGTGTCTGCCCTGCCAGTGGTGGATGTTACAGGTAACAACAACACGTATTACTAACTTTCCTGTCAGTTCATATAGTTGAATTATTCTTCTGTCAAGCCCTTTTTAGAAACAAAAATTTGTGGTACTTGTCTTTGTAAGTCAAATTTCTCATCTTTGCTTTCCATGTTTTTCCTCCCAAAGGAAAGGTTGTGGACATTTACTCCAAATTTGATGTCATTGTAAGTTATACTACTTTTGTTGCGAGTCATGGATATTTCTACAGTGATTATTTTTTTCTAGTTCTCTATTCTAAAATATTTCATCAGTTAGATTTTGCACTTTGAGTGCTTGTTTTATGATTAAAAGTTTTCTAGGAGAAATTTGTACACACTCTACCCTTCAGAATTTTAGAGTCAGTAAGATACTGACAGTAAGTACTCTTCTGCTCAACAAGGCTGCATTTATTTGATCAAAAATACAGTAATAACAGTGATATTGTGAAATATTATTACAATCTAAAATAACAGCTTTCTATTTTAAAATGCAATTTATTCTTGTGATGCAAAGCTGAATTTTCAGCATCATTCAGTCTTCAGTGTCACATGATCCTTCAGAAATCATACTAATATGCTGATTTGCTGCTCAAAAAACACTATTATTATTATTATCAATGTTGAAAACAGTTGTGCTGCTTGATATTTTTTGTGGAAACCATGATACATTTTCATTAGTATTCTTTGATGAATGGAAAGTTCAAAAGAACAGCGTTTATTTGAAATACAAATCTTTTGTAACATTGTATGTAACATAGCATGTCTTTACTGGAACTTTTTTTTTTTTTTTTGGATTAAAAGTATTAATTTTATTTAAAAAAAAAAAAAAAAAATCTTACTAACCCCAAACTGGTGGTAGTTGGACCTTATTCATGAAACACTTGTAAATAGTTCATAATTCATAAGTCCCTTCAAATCCATTTGTATCCATTTAATTAAATGTATCAATTTGTAAACAAATGATTTTAACTCCAATTTACAACAAAATTCATTCTTGTCATTAATAAGGCCTGTTAGTACAAAAGTGAACATTAAATGTGAAAGTCACCATGTTCAAACCAACAGTTGTTCACACCAAATGTTTATTCATTCATTATAGATTATATTATTGATATATTTATTAATGACCAGTATTATTGGGATATAAACGGAGTTATTGAGATGCTTAGTTGTGTAGTGTATATTTGGCTGTCTGTGAAGGTTGCTGTAGCATGGCTCTGTGTTCATTAGTGTTGTGGGTGTGTGTAGAACCTGGCGGCTGAGAAGACCTACAATAACCTGGACATCACCGTGACTCAGGCGCTGCTGCATCGCTCTCAGTACTTCGAGGGCGTTATGAAGTGTTATCGACACGAGACTGTGGAGACTATAGTGGACAGGATCGTCAAAGCTGAGGTGAGATTTACTCGCAGCACTTAAACACTGTTTACATTTTTTGTTTTTAGGACATTATCTAACTCATTGGTCTCAAACTCAATTCCTGGAGGGCCACAGTTTAGCTCTAACACTAATCAAACACCTGATCCAGCTAATCAAGGTCTTCAGGATCACTAGAAACTTCCAAGCAGGTGTGATTTGGAGCTGGTTGGAGCTAAACTCTGCAGAGCTGTGGCCCTCCAGGAATTGAGTTTGAGACCACTGATCTAACTAATGACTACAGCTCAATAAGCTCCTAATTTGCTACTTAATACTTCGTAAGGTAGTTGTTTAGGTATTGGGTCGGATTAAGGAATCTAAAATATGGTCATGCAGAATAACCCATAAGGGCTCTAGACTGCAACAATTTTTTGAGAATGTGCGAGTTAAAATTTGATGTAGTCACATTTGTGCGAGTGTGTGGTCTGCTCTGCTCCATACAGTGCGCTGCAGAGTCACGGCACATTGTAGCAGGAGTCAGATTTCACTGATCACATAAAGAGAGGTGCTTTCAGTGCGAGTGCTTCGAGTGTATAGCCTGGTTTATACTCGCTGTGACAGCTGCATGAGCGCAAAGGTGCATGTGGCAAAAATGACACAAATACTGAGGAAACGATGGCAGATGGAGGATTTGGCTTTCAAGTGAAAGTAAAGTAAAAGACCATTTCTTAAACTAGAGAAGGTGAACATTTTGGTTTTCTTGGGGAAAAAAAGACATGCAAGCACTGTCACCTACAGCCAATTTAGTTTTACTTTTCTTTTTGTTTTCATTTTGAATTTGTTTTGTTTTTTTTGTTTTCTTTTTTTTTTTTTTTTTTTTTTTTTTAAGTCTTAAAAAGTGTAAGGTGTATAGATTTAAGCACCAAGATCGCGAATTGGTCTGAAGCCCGGCTTATAACACAGCAAAGGAGGAACTCTCGCTCACAAAATTCAAATCACAAATAATACTGATGGAAACAGAACGGGCTGAATGTTAAACACTTTTGTTACCATATAACTATAAACTATGGTAACAGAAAAACTGTTCATCAGCATGCATTGTTGTAGCCCCCCAAAAAAAGTGCAACCAAATCATGTGCTCTTGTGACCAACTGAGAAAGTTTGCCACAAAAGTGCAACCAGTGGGAAGAATGAGTCTAGAGCCCTGCATTTAATATGTGCTGTATAAGTACTAATAAACAGCTAATATGCTAATAATATGCATGGTAATAAGTAACGAATTAATATTGATAATTGGTCCTTGAAATAAAGGGATAATTCACCCAAAAATGAAAATTCTGTCATTAATTACTCGCCCTCATGTCCAAACTCGCAAGACCTTAGTTCATCTTCGGAACACAAATTAAGTTACGACATGAGGGTAATTAATGACAGAATTTTCATTTTTCGGTGAACTATTCCTTGAAGTACTTTACCAACATTTCTGCTTTTAAACCCATGAGTATGCTTGCCTCTTTGGCTTCCATAATACTTCCATTATATAAATGCTTTTTTCTGTCCCTATTTTATGATTCAAATGTATTCTCTGTGGTAATCAACAGCATGCCACAGATTCACTACAATGCAAATAAATTATTAAAAAACTGTATTAAATGAGGAAAGTTCAATATGGAATGGTTTTCATTTCAGTTATTTTGGCTTTATATATATATATATATATATATATATATATATATATATATATTGAATTATATATAATATATATAATTTTTTTTTTTTTTAATATATTTTTTCCATGTGAACTTGCATCGAATGAATATCAAACGGCCCCTGATTGATTGTGTGCGTGTGTCCTGCAGGTGCACAGGCTGGTAGTGGTGGACGATAACTCCAGCATCGAGGGCATCATCTCTCTCTCGGACATCCTGCAGGCACTGGTTCTCACCCCCGCAGGTATAGATGCACAGAATTCCTAAATCAACCCTCCATTTCACTTTCCTTCTCTCCTCTCCACTCTTCCCCGGACCCAGTCTCCTCTCCCTGGACATCTATCACTCGAGTGTCCCTCTCTGACCCCCTGACCACAGGTACGCTCACAAGGCTGGACTCTGATCGGCTTGTTATTGTTGTGCTGAATGAAGCTGAATGTAGTTGTGTATTCCAGCAATACACATCATGATGGCATCATTGCAAGCGTTTGTTTGGTACAGATTTTTTCTAACACAGACAGCTCTTACATTACTGCAAATTGACCTGACAAACTGTCAATGGCAAAAAAAATCGATATGAGACAGAAATAGCTGTCTGGTTGAATAGTGATTGAAATACAGCATGTGCTTTCAGAGCCCTTTATGAAGCCTGCTGGGAAAAACCCTGCATCTCTCACGTGCTGCTCAGCGTGCTGTCTTTAATGTGTTGAGCTGCTATGAGCAACACTCCTGTGAAGGCAAAAATAAGAAACGTTGCTTGATGTTTTTGTAACAGGCATTCTACGATTGAGGATAACCTGGAAATATTTTGGGCAAAAACCTAGAAAGGGAATTTTTTAAAAATATGGAAGGTTATGGAAATCATGTCATGGAAATAAAAATCTTAAAATATTTAAAAGCCACAGAAAATTATATAAATAAAGTTATTGTAAAGTAATGGAAATTAAATTAATACTGTTATAAAAAGTCACCAAAAATTCATGGAAATTGATAGAAATGTGGGGGAAAAAACCAGAGGAAAGTCATGAAAATCTATACTAATTTAAAAAGTCAGAAAAATTATGCAAATGAATAAAATCGTAAAAAGTCATGAAAGTCATGGTAATAAATACTATCATAAAAAGTCACCAAAAATAAATGGAAATTATTAAAATGGTCACAGGAAAGTCATAGAAATCAATACTGAAGTAAAAAGTTGTAGAAGACTTTTTATTAATTATTACAATTGGAAAAAGTCACAAAGTCAAGGACATTTAATAAAATCTTTAAAGTTGCATGAAAAGTTATGGAAATCTTCACTAAAAACCATGGAAATAGATGTCATTGATCAGTATTATTGAACATATTGTTTTCTAGTTTCCTTTAGCTCTAAAATATTTAATTGGTTAGAATTTAAATTATTAAATTTTAAATTCATATTTTTCCAGTGATTGTGAAAATATTAAAACACAAGTTTATCAAAAACACAATTTGTGCTGTAACCAGTTCATACCTAAGCTTTGAGCTTATTTGTGTTCAGTTTAGCAGATTTAACAGATTTATGGTTCAAAATGGTCTCTCTTTAAAACTTTCTTCCTGTGATGTTGCCGAAGTGTGTGTGCTATTAAAAGAGCATTGACTGAAAGATTTGTTTCATGAACTGAATTTCATATCATTTGCCCCACAGGAGGACACAGAAGGGACAGTGTGACTGAATGACAAAATATTTTGGAGGTGAAAGAGAAATGCAGGAAATTCAAACCAAAAAGGTCCAGCCGGCATTCCTGACGGGATACAGAGAAGAGGACAGCTGGAAACATTTTAGATCCTCATTTAAGGGCAGGAAATTGAGCCGGGCTGAATGAAACTGTTTAAATCTGCAGCTGAAGGAACAGATATGCGATCATAACGCACACATTGTTGGACATGTTTATGGTGGGCTGGTCGTGAGAATCTGCCGCTATACTGTACACTGCTTTAGATGCTGGGCATGTTTGCCTGGTGCTGCTGCTGCTGCTGGTTTTAGAGGTGCTCACTGACGGCGCTAAATCAGGCATGGGGAGGAAGTCTCCTTTTGTCTTCTAGCTGGGTCTGCGTTATATCATCAGGCACTGTAGTCCACTCTTGGCTGAGTGTCTGAAGTGGAAATTTGCCTTAAATGAAGACCCTGGTGAGAGCTGATTGTAAAGGTTAGCAGAGACCCATAGATGTGCATGTAGTGCAAAAGCAGGTTCTTGATTCTTCATGTTGCTGGTGGTTCCTGCTAGACTCTGTAGACATCTGGCTTTTTTTTTTTTTTATCTCCCACTCTCTTGAAAATACTTTCAGGTTGCATTTCATCCCAAAAAGAAAAGTAAAAAATATAAACAGAAAATGAAGCATAAAGCAAAATAATGTGACATCATTTTCTTGACCGATAAGCATACTTCCCTGCAGGTTTTATTATTGTAATACTAAAAGTATTTATTATTATTGATATGTTATGTAAATAATAAAATGTGTATATATTATAGTATTCTATCGCCTGTAATTTATGCAGAATTTAAAGAAAAAGAATGGTTACTTTTTTAAATAATAATGGTTGGAGAATAAGAATCACTTCTGAAAATAATTGCTACATTAATAGTTTAATATTACATAGTTGTCAAGAAGATAATGTAACTTTTTTTCAGAAGGGGTTCTCATTAGTTGGTCATTATTTAAAAAAAAAAAAAAACAGTACCGTTCTATTTTTTTTTTTTTATATAGAACAAATACTTTAATCTATAAATGTTGAAGAATAAAAGAAAGACACAGAATGAGATGTTTTGTATTACAGTAGTTAAAATTGCAGGGAAATGTGCTTACTTATGAAAATAATGTAACAATAAAAAAAAAAAGGTCCTAAATTTTTTTTTTTTGTTTGTTTTTTTTTGTTTTTTTTTTTTCAATTTTGGTGTGGTGTGTGTGTGTGTATATATATATGATATGACCCAGACACATTCTTGACAAGTTTGAGATTCATCTGAACATTATTGATTTTGCCTGTCAACACTGGCCTATTAGTCCAAAATGTCTGCTGAATATAAATTGTGTTCTCATCCTATTAGTTGTCCCTATTAGTGGAAAAATGAATGTACTACCACACTGCATATGCACTGACTGTCATGGACTGTATTTTTACTGGAAAAAAGAATGTGTTATGAAAAGTTACTATATACAGAGCCTTATTTTTCTATCATGACAGTCTGTTGTGTTTGGCAGGTGTGGAAAACCGTGTGCACTACCTGTCTTATGCACTAAAAGAGCATGAATGTCAAAGCTTGCAGTTGCAAAAATGGCCACGCGTCTTTGCACCCCAGTGATATGCTGAGCTACTGTAAATACAACAACATGCCATGCAATGGGTTCAAAATTGATAAATCATGTATTGCTTGATTGCATTTTTTCATTAATGTAACTGCTGTCAGTGAAAGTTTAGACTGTTAAGTCCAGAGAGAAAGAAATGTACATTTTTGTACACAGAAATGACACTATATTTTTTATGTGGTTGAGCTAAAATATATTGATAATGCATTAATATTTGTCTGAGATTTGTTTTGTTGTGTACACCTTTCTGTTCCTAATGTTTGGAAGCTACCATATGGTTTAATTTGGAGGCTTGTTTTTGAACACCGGAGAGCATCACTTTAAATTAGGGTACATAAATTTTAAATGTATTTATAGTTATTACATTTTATTGTATCTGTATTCCAGACATACTGCCCTGGGGATTTTTCCATCACATCATTACGTCGGTAGGTGGTGACCTAAACAAGTGAACACTACATTTCCTCTGTGTGATATGGAATCACTGCTTCGTGAAGCTTTGAAACATTTGTGAATCTTGTTTCGAAGCAGTGGTTCAGAGCTCGTATCAAACTTGCCCAAGTTACAAGAATAGGTGTTATCAGAGATAGTCTTGTTATTAGGAGATGAATAATTACATTACCTTCATATTTAAAGGCATTTCATTACTCGTAGAATACATTTAATTGACTACATTTTCATTTTCATTTAGACTGCATTTTTTGCAGTTGGTTTTTAAAAGGTGTCATTATGCCTGTTTGGGCTGAATTTTCATTTCATTTATACCGTTTTGATCAGCAGGGGCAAATGGTTCAATTTAATTTGAGTTTTGGAAAGCTTTGTATTTCTGCTTTTCTATTAGCGCCCCCTACTGAACCTTTAATTTTTTAAGGATTGATCTGAACAGATAAAAGCATTCTGATGGTTCTAAGTAATTGCTTAAGTGCGACCAAGAGCCCACACTCAAGTCTAATTTGCTCCCTAATTATGCCTTGTATCCTTCCTTATGCCGAAGATCATTTTTCCTCACCTGGCAGAAACAATCAGCCATCAGTGAAGGCTGCATGGGAATCCATGATCCAGAGCATTTGATCCAAAATTGTGTTTTAGATTTGTCTTTTTTTTTTTTTGTTTTGTTTTTTTGAGGATAGCAGGAGGCATTGGGTTGAAAGCTGAGGAAAAATCGACAATTAGCAGCATAGCACTGGCAATGGATCTGTAGTCCTTCAACATGCTTGCTTGGCAACAGAAATGATGGTCGAGTGAATCCTGTGAAGACTGAAAAAGTTTTAGATAAATGATCCTCTTTAATCTAGTGTAGGGGTTAGCCTACAATTGTCAATTTCATCTGAAGATTTAAAAAAAAAAAAAAAACAACTCATCAATCCTACATTAAACTACACTATATTAATTTCATTCGTCTGTAGGCCTAATAAAAACAATACTAATGTCCCATATGTTGCAATAGAGATGTGGTGTTACCCCTAATTAAATGTAGTAGGAAACAGTAACAGCACTAACATTAAAATTAGTGATGGCGATAGTTTTATGTAAATTAGTTAATTGTATTATTTATTTTTCAGTTCATCATACAATTTTGCAACAGATCAGTTCTGCTGCTTTTATTACTGTATTTGAGATGGAAAAATGTCTGTGAGCTACCTTATAGAGCAGTGGCATGTTTGAAAACGATAAATTATGGAGTGACAAGTTGGAAATTGTTTACTTTTTTGTTTAATTCCTTGATCACTTACTGTGTAATTAAATAGTGTTTTAAAGTGTGTTTTCTATAGGACTTGTGTACATTGTTTTTTTTTGTTTGTTTTTTTTTTTTCTTCCAGGGTAAAAGAGCATGTGCCATGGCAATTATAAAATGATGGATAGAATCTGCTGAGCTCATCTGGGAGGGATAAATCACTGACTCCATCCTCCAGCATCTCCTCTTAGGCTTAAGCAGGCACAATACTAATACATATGCATTAGAAAAATGCACTTATGAAAATGCAGGAAAATAACTGCCAGGGATTCAGAGAATTTTACACTCGCTGATGCTGTTTATTTCATTGTTAGGAATCTTATAGTAATAATGTTTCCATTTTACACAGTAGTGGACAGTACTTTGGGTTTTATTTGGGATGTCCACTAGGAGACACTGTCCTCAGCTGTTTGACATTCTCCTGCAGCACTGCTTAATCACATGCTATGTAAAATTGTTAGAGAATGATGAATATTTCATTTTCTAGTTGGTTAGATTAATGTAATGTAATTTAAATCTTTAAGCGCTTTAAGAGAAAATCTACTTTTTTTAAGCCTGAAGAAGTGGCTCTCAACTCTTTTTTATTTTTTATTTTTATTATTTTTTTTTTCTCCTCTCAGTTGGACATTGAGTAGTGAACCATTACCAAACACAGTACTAAAGTTAGCTTATAAAAATAAACAAAATGTATGTATATTAATACATATTTCAGTTTGTTCACTAGGCCTATATGACCACAAACTGCAGGCCCAACAGAATTATTAATATGACACAGACTGTCTCTTGAATCTCAATGGTTCTGTGCTCTCAGCAGCCTGTAATTCACTTTGCAAAACACAGTACTGTCAGCACAAACCATGTTTATCCTGGCTGCAAGTGAACCTGTATTTAATGTCATCTGGGTTGTATTTTTATTTTATTTTTACCTTGAATTGTCTAGGTTTTCGTTGTTTCATATCATGCAACGTGTCCTTGTTGGAATCTACCTAATTTGGCTAGTGCCAAAATACTGTTTAAATGCATGAGTATTTAATGTCAACACCAAACAAAGCTCCTTCCTTTTAAAATATTTATTTTACTGTTCTAACTGTACATCATTTTTAAAGCACATCCAGTTCCTGAATGCTGATTGGTCAATACATTTATATTTATGCATTTATATTTAGGAGTTTTATCCACAGAAACTTGCATTGCATTCAAGATACACTTTTTTTTTTCTTCTTTTTTTTTTTCTATTTTTTTAAATTAGATTCTCTGGGAATCAAACCCATGACCTTGACATTGCAAGCACTTTGAGCTACAAGAACAATACCATGGTTTACCTTTACACTTACATTTACATTTAGTTATTTAGCAGATGCTTTTATCCAAAGCGACTTACAAAAGAGGACAATAGAAGCAATCAAAATCAATAAAAGAGCAACAACATGCAAGCGATATGACAAGTCTCGGTTAGCCTAACGCAGTACACATAGCAAGGTTTTTTGTTTTTGTTTTTAAAGGTTTAGAAGTTATATTGCATGATAATAAGAGTTACTGCATGACCTGTTCACCATATTACTGTTACCTGATTTTCTAGCCTTTTCCATAATAAAATATTAATTTGCATAATATGAATGAATGAATGAATGAATGATGCATTTATATAGCGCTTTTATGTGTATTGCTGTACACCCAAAGCGCTTTACAATCAACCACCACCAGATAACATTTAACCAAATAACATTTTAATGAAACTTTAAGTGGATATTTAATCAAAAACACATAAATAAATAAAAAATTAAATAAAATATTTTGAAGAATGTTTCAGTTGTTTTTGACCATATATTGAATTGAAAGTCAGTGGGGTCCAAAACAATATTGGACCTTGGATAACTGATATTATTAGATAATACTTGTATTAATACTAAAAAAAACAAAAAAAAACAAAAAAAAAAACCTTTATTCAATTTTGACAGATGTTTAAAAAAAAAAAAAAAAAATCTTATTAATCTAGTTTTGCCTCTCCAGTGAACGGAGCTTGTTTTAATTATTTTTATTTAAAAGATGAAAGCCTAATTAGGAAAATTTTTTGCAGTGAAGTGTTTAAAAATCTATGTGAATATAAAATATAGTGAATATAGTGAATATATCCATAACAATACTGGACCCCATTCACTTTCATTGAATGGACAAAAGAAAAAAAAACAGACATTCATATTTATTTATATTTTTATTATTTATATTTTATAATTTTAATATTTTATAATATTAATATTAATACTTATATTAAAATTAATACTTATGTATATTTTATCTATACTGTGAATATAGTCTCTGCTAAAGGGAATAATGCACAAGTTAGTTCCATTCTCTTATTTGCATTTAATATTGATATTCCCTGCTGTCTGTGACCTTTTCAGACCTGCAACAAGCAGATAAAATATTCTCATAGCAAAACATTACATTGAAGTTAGTCCAAATATTGATCATTCTAACAAAAAACTAGCACACAGCTATTGGCATGTCGCTCACATCATCATCTGGCTGTGATTTTCAATTCTTTTTCCAGTCAAAGCATGTCGTGTCTTCCATATGCATGAAGACAGAGAGAAAGAGAGAGCCAGCGCTCAGGGGACGGAGGCCGGTTCAAGCGGGATGAACTCTCATCGCTCCTCGGGGAACTGTCTCTCTCTGTCTCTCTGTCTGTCTCGCTCTCAGTCACCATTCGTTTTACCACATCATGCTTTTCACAGATTCAGTGGTGTTTTTTTGAAGAACGGCACGAGCTGAAGAAAAAGATAGAGCATGTGAGGAGAGAGATTGAGTGCGAAGTGAAAGCTGGCCTGCGGGAGTCATTTTTACACGCATGGCATTTAGTGGGATGAGGGATTGGAGATGTGACGTGCTCTGGGACGTCTTTGAAGTCGAGGGGACACGGTGAACAAATAACACCCCCAGCGCTCATGGCCGCTGTACCTTCTGTATCTTCCCTTAAAGAGTGTGACTGCGACACGCTGCCTTCTGATGTGTTTTTGAATTACCTCACAGAAATCTCACAGTAAATCAGTCATTTCACGGAGGCAAAGGCGACTTAAACTCGTTTTATTGAATCTTAATTTGTTTGGCAGGAACAGAGGGATTGTAGACTCTAGTAGCTTATTCAAGCAGTCAAACACAACAGCACGGTGACTCTGTGTGTCCTGTGCATTGCTATCACAGAGTATAGCAGCTTCTCTTCAGTGAAATCGCTCCAGGTGTAACAACAACACAATACAGGATCATTCAGAAACAGACATGTATTTTGTGTCTAGTACTGTACATTGTGAAATCTGACCTTTTTCACCTTTAATTTTTTTTTTTGATTGTGCTCATAAGTGTATGCTCATGAAAGAGATGTCACCTAAAGTTCAATACAGTCTAGTGAATGATGCATTTGTTAATAGACTAATATCATTTTTTTTCTTCTGCTTCAACGCACTCAGATATATTAGTGCAAAGAAAAGTCCATTTATACAGCATATTATATATATATATATATAAATTTATATAAATTACGTAGCTTTCCAAACATCAAGCTAAAAGACATGTTCGAAAGACATACAGTATTTTCTCAAGCAAAAGCTTCATTTTAACATGCCTGTTTTAGACAAATCACCTTTAGTGAAGATAAACAGCTGAATTTACTTTTCATTGACAGATTGAATTAATAAACATAATTTAACCATGAGATCACCGTGTCATCATTTACTAAAATGAGACATTTAATGAGAAATCGGTTTGCATACTTCTTATAGTGTTGACAGTTTTGTTAGACAATGCAAAAAATAATTAGTTTTTTGTTTCCCAGTAAAATACCTGTTAAAAAAAAAAAAAAAAAAACAAGACAAAAAAGCCTTAAAATTATATCAATTTACTTGAAAAGCAAAAATGGGTAAGCTAGTAATATATCTTCAATTAAGTTTCTTGTTTTAAGCATATCCTTTATTAAATTTGGTTACAAAAAATGAATATCTTACTGATAGCTTACATAGTTTTGCTTCTCCATTAAATTTAGCTTGTTGTAATTATTTTTATTTAGAAGATGGAGAAAAATGTTTTGCAGTGGTGTTTTATAATCTAAATACACACATGCACACACTCAAGAAATTTCCTTTAAAGACAATAATTATTAATAACCTTAATGTCATTTTAATCATTATTTTGACATGTTAAAATTGACTTATCACTAGTGAAAATACAATAGCAGAATGAATTTCACTGGGCTCCAGTTAGGCTGTTACACAAAAAATAAAGTTGATTTGGATTTCCATTCAGCTACAGAAACAGTGGAAGTGACTACATGAAATGAAGTATTAATATTCATGACATCGCCACACAGAACAGGCAATTACATTATGATTTATAGAATTTCTATTCTTTACATTAAGCAGCATTGATTCAGCAAATTAGGATCATATGCACTGTATGCTCCAGATCGTTCATAGAATCTAAAACTTTAAAATGAAATAAAATCTAAATGATCTTCAGTTGGACGATTGTTTAAGGTACCTAAAAATAAATAAAGCTGAAATATGTTAAATCTGTTTAACAAATGTTAGTGTCAGAGAGAATCGCAGCCGTAAACGAGAGACAACCCGCATCTATTTTTGACACTATAGTAACCAATTAAACTGTTAGTTTTGAAAGCTAACTTGTTTTACACAAAGCTTCAATCCTTTCAGACAGGTTTTGTTGTTGTTGACTAAATACAGACATGTAGCTAAGTTTCTCTTACACGTTCTTCTGCTTTCCTGGTTATGGTTGATTTGCAAATCTATCCATCAACCACCTGTTAAAATACTGTATGTGTATCGTAGACATTATCACATTATAAAATTAACATACATCCATAAAGTCAGATAACAAGTAACATTGACTGGTTCAGGATGTAAGAGGGCACCTATTTCTCGAGTGTTTCTTAGCACCCCATACAGCGCCACAGCCTGTAGAGGAGATCATAGGGAACGATGCAGCGTATGACCTCTGATCCAACATCAGTGCGAGCAAACATTTAATAAGCGCCGCCTTCTGGGAACGCCGTACGTCCCTCTGTTGTTCCGAAGTTTAGTCGTGGCTCCATGTGAACCCAAAGGCAGCCGATGCAAAAGCACCAAAGCTGACTCCATGGCACACACTGTATACAGTTGCTCTTGTCCATAGGTTTTGCACTTAAACCTTTCATTTCCTCTGTGGCAATCCTTGAAACATGTGGCAGGATTATGTTTAAGCATGCTGTTTTGGGAACAGACATCAGGAAGATTGCACATATAACTGTAAACACCAAATCCAAGGAACACAGAATGGATTTCCATTGCAGATTTCCACTTGTTTATACTGGACCAAACGGATCCCTGAAAATGATGCTTTGGAAATTAAGTAATGAAAAATCTGGACTTTTTTGAAAGAATGACCCAGTCACATCTCACCCCAATATGTGTGTTTGTGTGTGTGTGCAATATGTACTTTATTAAATAATTACATTACAGTAATATGAATGGTGGGGGAAAATGTGCTTTATATCTATTGGTGTGTTTCAAAAAAATGTTTTTGAAAGAAGTCACTTTTGTTCACCAAGGATGCAAGTATTTGATCAGTAATATTGTGAAATATTATTAGCATTTAAAACAAGTGCTTTCTATTTTAATATTCTTCACATTTTAATTTATTCGTGTGATGGAAAGCTGAATTTTCAGCATCATTACTCCAGTCTTCAGTGTCATTCTAATATGCTGATTTGCTGCTCAAGAAACATTTCTGATTTGATCAATGTTGAAAACAGTTGTGCTGCTTAATATCTGCATTTTTTTCAGGATTCTTTGATGAATATAAAGTATAAACACCATTTATTTGAAATAGAAATTAGATTTTGTAACATAAAAGCCTGTCAATTTTGACCAATTTAATGCATCCTTGCTGAATAAAAGTATAAATTTCTTAAAAAAAAACAAAAAACTTGAATGGTAGTGTGTATATGTAATATATTAATATATCTTTCTTTTGATTTTGAGGTGAAATATAACCTTGACTTGCTCTTGACAGATTTAAGATTCACCCTACTGCTTCTTTTGGTGTATGAATGAACACTAGAGTGAACTGAAGTGTAGTTGCAGTATTAAGAAGAATAAAGTGTCACCTCTTTACATACTGTACAGTTTGAGATCTTTTGACGGCTCACACGCATCTGTTGAACATGTCAATAAAGTGTCTACCCAAGGCTCTTTCAAAGTCTGAACACTACTTTCCCATTCTGTCTTTTCTGTTTACTTTCTGGCCCAAAGCACTTCAAGGAAACCCTTCTTCAGTCCTCAGTAAAGCTCTTTAAGTTGCTACAAAGAGAGACTGGCATCCCACTATTCATTTTTCAACTGCATACTGTATATATCACCCCTCTGTCGAAATTTCATCAAAATCCAGAGGCTTGAGGGACATTGTCTCCGCATTTCTCTCTTTTCCTCCTCACAGTTCTTCAGGTTCTTTCTGACTGTACGATAAAAGGATGGCAGCACAAGAAACGTTGGGCTAGCAACGGGTAGAAGACGGGCTACATTTAATCCTACAAAAACAACTAAGACCAATGATGGTAGTTTAGTGCAGATTGTCTCTTAAGATCAACCCGACTCTTAAAGGACATTTGAAGAGTGCTGGTGTCATCAGAAGATACTTTCAATCAGCACAGACCTTCAGAACCTCCAGATGTGTCTTGTCCTTTGTATTTTTCCATCATTTTTACATATAAGAACACCAAAACTGTCAAAAGTGTTTCACTTTGAGATCTGAACCAATTCTGCTGATGACACTGCCGTCTGTGTCTCTTTCACCTCATTATTCTTCTTCTCCTCCATCCTCTCATGATCTGTCGGCAGCGTGTTCATTTCCTGTCTTTTCTGTCTTTGTGTTTGAGGGCAGAGAAGAAAGCCTTGTAGAGAGTGGGAGAGAGGAGCAGTCCTGGGACATGGATGTCTTCTGGGGAAAGCAGAGGAGGGGGTTCAGACGGAGAGAGAGGGCAAGCGAACGAAGAAGGGGAAGGTTCCTCATTTCTGAGCAAGGTAGGCTCCTATGGTCAAGCCAACGGCCCCGAGAGCGGCTAGACCGAAGACCGTTACTATCGATGACCATGAGCTACGAAACACAGAGTCCCTCTGCCTGCCGTAGAGCTCCACAAACGCCTCCTGAAGAGAGAGAGAGAAATTTCATCAAAACATAGCATTTAACTGAACATATTGATCCTGGTGCTTACTAATGCATCACTATTACTGTTAATTAGATTTGTCTTCAGAAAACATAACCGTCTAGATTGTCACACTTGAGGTTGGGGACCAATTCTTACTATTAACTAACTATTAACTATGACTTTTGCTTCAATAAACTCTTAATTTGCTGCTTATTAATATTAAGTAAGGTAGTAGTTGTAGTAGTTATGTTTAGCTGTTGGATAGGATTAGGGGTCTAGAACCTGGTCATGCAGAATAAGACATTAATATGTGCTTCATAAGTACTAATAACCAGTCAATATGCTAGTAATATGCATGCTAATTAGCGGGCTAATATTTGGTTCCTAAACTAAAGTGTTACCGTCTAGACTTTAAAAATTGCAAATTTGATAACAGTTACTGTAACAGATACTGTAATACCGTAATACAGTAACGTAATTCCTACATAGTTTAAGTGTGGTATTTGTAAAAAGACCATAAACAGTACCTCATGAATAGATCAAAAGTCATTCATTTATTAAAAACTGTGAAAATAATTGTAATTAGGATTGGGATCATTTATAATATCACAGCAATTTCTCAGGCACTTCATTTTTATTCTAGGGGTCATAATTTGATACTCAATTTTGAATTGAATTTTGATTTAATATAGTAAAACTACAAAATAAACTTTCATTTATTCAGATTTTCTTGCATTTCTGAATGATAGCTTTCAAATGTGAACATTTTTTAATGCATGCAGCATCTTTTATGTCAAATTCTAACATTAAATTCAACTAGAATAATAATTACAAATAACTAAATTGAATTTGCATAAAAAATGAGATTATTGTTTTGAAAATAACATTTTGAATATTGAAATACCATATCATTTTTAAAAAATTAAATAATTTAAATATGAAACTAAAGCCAACGTTTAGTTCAAATCTCGACTCTTCAAAGTGTCATAGTTACAAGTCTACAGATAACAATAACTAGTAAAATGTATATTCCACTCAAATGTTTTGCATATTTGCAACATTCTGTGGCTTGATACAGAGTTGATGCTGTATGTAAAGCCATAAGGAAGCATGTTTAAAGTGTGTATTACACCTGCCTCCCCCTATTGGTCAGAATGTGTTTGCAATCCGTAGGGATGGACAGAAAAACACACTCAATTCAAGAGCTCTGGGTGAATGAGCAGAGCCTTTCAGAGTCTCATATACATCCCAAACCAAACTGCCATATACCAACAATATATATGAAATACACAAGCACATACTGCCACTTCACCACAAAAATAAATAAACCAACATTTAGGAAACACATCTACACGTTAAGTGATTCCCTCACATATATTAGGTGTAGTGCCTTTAAAACTGGACAGAGAGGATGTCCGCTAATATAACTACTGTGGGCAACCAGACGGACAGAGGAAGTGGCATCCCGAACCAGGATCTTTGTGTTTAACAGGATGTCCGAACCTGACCTGGGGAGAGTTCCTCCTGTAGTTCCTCTCCAGAAGACAACACTCAGCTTGTTGGAGAGAATTACTACATAAATACCTCATATGTTATGTAATTATTCTAAACGTAGCAGACAAAGGATCATAAGCGCATAAGTGCATGTGCATAAGTGATTCAGATGTGCCGTGTGACTTTTAACTAAAAATGTTCAGGATGCTCTTTTCCAATACAGTGAAAACATTTGATCATTAAAAATGACAAAAGAGCATGATAAAAGTGTCTTGGAGTTCAAACGATTCATGACAAATCACGCCCTAAGCATAAATCTCATTTATGCACAATCAGTACAGGGCTTCACACATGACATGCAGAAGAAAATAGTGGTGAAATAATACAATGTATACTCAACGATTTAACTAAAACAAAATAATGAATTAATAAGTGGCCATGATATCTTGTTTTATTTCCCCACACGTCTAAGGCTATGTCAAGGTGTGTCACGCCAGATTTTGTCAATGGAATCGGAAATCTCATACTGTCAGAGTAGGTACTACATTTGAATAAGTATTTGTGACCCATTAAAAGAGTATGTTCTATATAGTGTGCTTGAAATCCAGACATCCATTTTGTTGTCAATGTCTTGTGACTTACCAGTGAAGTATGCATATTTGAATGCAAGGCAAGTCTTTTTTTAGTACGTTCCATCATTTACGCCAAACCTGACATGACACGTTTAGTCACACCATATTTAAATGAGATTATTTGTGGATAATGTTGGTCTGTTCTTCACACAAAGCCATCATACAGCTTTTGAAGACTTACAACATAGTGCTGAAATGCTTTTATGGTGCTTTTACGGTGCTTTTGTGTCATTTTTGGAGCTGGAGAGTCCCTGCCTTATTAACTTTTTATTCTGGTCTCATTCTGCTAAACTTCTCCTTTTGTATTCCATGGAAGAAAGAAAATCAGAAACTGCTACATTTGGAACAGGGGTTCATTTTGTGGTGAACTGTCCCTTTAAACTGATATACAGGAAGTATTTCCTTTTACTCTGAAGCCTCACAAGGTGCAGTCCAAAACAGCAGAAAACTATTTCCTCTCATCCTCCCTTCCATGCAGACTGTGAGAGACACAGCACAGCTTAGAATAAAACTCTGACGTCCTCACATTTAAACTGCTCAAGCGAGCCTCTTAAATAACATTTGTGTATCTCTATTAACCTCTGGGTTTAAAAAAAAAAAAAAAAAAAACACAAGGGAAAATCATCATCTCATCAAGTTCTTATTTAACAGTCATGCAAACCAGGCCATTTTTGTATTGTACTCCCACTGTACACTCCCCTGATGAAAGCACCGTACATTTCAGGTAATTAGTAAACACTGCATGCCACCCACCGCGCGAATAGTGCTTTACGAGCAGAGAGGGTTTGACAACACGAGCCGCCCTCGTTAAACTTCACACTGAAAACAATGCCAAGCAAGTCATGGCAGACAAAGTTCGAGGAGTTTGCCCTTTTATACGTTCGCCCACACATACATTCCAGTGTAAAACCTTCTATTATACGATATACCCACAAACGATGGAAAGTCCCTTTGAGAGAATAGGAGGAAACGTTTGGAGAACTAAAACTTAACCAAGAGAGAAAAAATATTTTTCAGAGTTTGCCCAAGTGGTGCAGACAGTTCAATGTTAAAAGGCCACAAAATCCTGGAGTCTTGTTTTCATGTGACAGCAGAGTTGAAGAGCTCTAGAAGCGTTCAGGCAAGTGCTCGGAGTCACATGAGTGAAAAAACAAGCAGGAGCTATGAAAGGCCACACTTCACTGATCCATAGAAATCTAAAGGCATAACTAAAGAAAAAGCTTTTGAAAGGCTTCATTTCTGAGTAGTTCTTCCTTAACTAAACTTAAAACTAACTTGAAGCAGATGGAATTTACATGGCTACATGTCAGTGTTATTATTGTTAAAAAATAAATAAATAAATAAATAAAAATCAGTAAATTAAATAAAGCTCAAATAAAATGTAAATATTAGATGAATACCTTAAAAACAACTCAAATGAAAAATAAAATTGTTGGCAACTAACTGATATTGAAGTACTAAAAATTACTAAAGCTGAAATAAAAATAAATATAGACATGAAAAATTAATACAAAAGCACATCTAATTTCTAAAACAATTTTTAAATGGCTAAAACTGAAAATATAAAAATAAAAGCTCATTCAAAATATTAATAAACAATATACCTGTAGATAATACTAAAATACATATTTTTAAACAGCATACTAATATACTACTCTCTTTCTGACAAATAAAATAATTGACAACCAACTGAAATTGAAGTACTAAAATGACTAAAACTGGGATAAAAATACTGCTAAATAAACGTATAAAAACAAAAATTAAAACAAAAGCACATAAAAATACTAAAACTAAACTTTAAATGACTGAAACTGTAAATAGAAAAATAAAAGCTCATTTAAAATATTAATAAACACTATAATGGTATATAGATATTAATAAAATAACACTGCTACATATGTTTGAACAGCGGACTAATATACTACTCTATTTCTGCTGTTAAGTTTGCATACTGTGCTGTACTATATTATACTGTATCCCATAATACAATGTGCTTGATTCAACCTCTTATTATATGACATGAAATGCTGAAATGCAATTTTTTAACACCTTTCACTCCAAAAAGATATTTTTTAACACAAAATTGCAAACAGATTATTTTAAAAAAAGATTAGAACTGGATATTCTTGCTTCTTGCTGAATTAAACATGATCAGGATGTGTATAAATGTAGTAAAATTATTTGGCAACATATGATGAGTTCTATTTCTCGTACTATTTTTTACATACAGTAGGCAGTATACATACAGTACATTGCACAATATTCAGAATGTAGTATGCTAGTATTTTGTCCGAAAATAACCTATGCAGCGCTGCAGAACAGAGCGTTTCTAAATGAGTTTGAGTGCTGCCTTAACTACATGAGCGTGTCGGACATCACGAGAGCTTTGGATGATGGGAGAGAGTCAGGTGGGCATCATGGGACGGAAGCTCAGGAACAAGCGTCACACTTTCATCATTTACTCGGTCAGGCTTCAATACACTCTCTTACACACACATCACATGTGACCTCTTCTGGAGTGTAGTGTATATTTTCCATTACCCTCATGTTGATAGATAAATACACTTCCATAAACTGATGGCTGTCACAAGATCAGATATTCCAATGACACTCTTTTTGCAACACTTTCACTCCATGTCATTTAAAGACTTTATTCCCAAAAAACTGTATGTTATATAGGACCAACTGTATGTAATATCCTGCCAAGGGAACAAAAAAAGTACCAAAATATAGTATTACCTTACTATATACCATGTTAATACTGTGGTATTCTTTGAATTACCATGTAAATGCCATGGTATATAGATATAGTAATTATTTCATATAAGTTTGGCAATTTACTTAGATTAATTCATCATAATAATTGGATATGTATTTGTTAAAAAAGCCCACAAATGAACATCATTTAAAGACATCAGCTCCATTATCATGGCAAACAAAAGCATTAAAATACATCACAAAAAGTAGCTTAAAAAATTTATATATTGTTTGTGCTACAATAACATTTTATATTTCACAATTCACACAGGACAAACAAGCAAGTTTGAGTTTCCATTGACCATATTTGATGAACTTTATGTGTGTGTTTTATATGTAAATAAAAGCTTAAATCAAATCTGTTTATCATATAAAACAATCATGTCTCTTCAGAAGACTTAAAACAATTCATATGGATTACTTTTACGATCACTTTATAAACTTTTTAATACGTCAAAGTTTTGATGTATTTTTAAAAGAGGGACATAAATCTCTCAGGTTTCATTAAAAATAACTTCATTTGTGTTTTCTGAAGATGAAGAAAAGGTTTGGAATGACATGAGGGTGAGTAAATGATGAATATTCATTTTTGGGTGAACTATTTAATTAAGATTTGTCCTCACAAAAATGACTGCATCTTTGTCATATAGTGTATATATGTATCAACATACCATGGTATTACCTATTATTATCTGATATCATCACTGTAACATGTTACTACTATGGTAATTTTTACAGTAAGGCTGTTATTCAAGACATGATGATTAGAATTATAACGAGTCATAATGACTTAGAACTTCATCTTAATTGTTTCAAATAAATAAAGAAATAAAACTAAGGCACTAAAAAAGGGAAATAAATGTGTCAAAAAAAATCCCAAAGTTAAAAATCTGGGTCATGCTTCCTCTTCTTTATAATAGATTTTGGGATGTCCTCTACATGTTATATAGGTCAAAGTAGTAATGGGCTAAATGAATTATTCTTCGTTATCCTATTTTGAAGCTGCTCTTCCCCATTTTGCGATGTGATGGGCTGCATTCACCGGAATGAAGGAGAAACTCTTTCATCAGCAGAAGCGCTTCTTAAGGTCAGTAGGAGGCTTAAGACTCCACGCAACCGCATTTCTTTAGCTGCCATGTGAAATCTGGAACATTTTGGTGGAAATCTGCAGCTGCCCCCTTTCTGCAGAAAACCCACACTAATGAAAACTCCCTGAAGGCTCCCACAGGACAGGGACAGGGGAGTTACTGTCCGTATGTCGCAGTTGCCAGACTTCCACAGCTACAAACCCACATTATTTGCTTGAATTGTGTTTTACTTTTCTCATGAACAGAGAACTTACGGATGTGGGGCCGTTTCTCTAGAGACAAAAGCTTCTCTGTCACCATGTCAAAACATTTTTTTCCAAAATCAATGACAGTTCATCAAATGACAGTACAAATAGATGTACTTAAATTAGCAAGCAAAAAAAATGGACGAACACAACCTTGTTTTTTCATGACTTTACTGTGTCAACATAATTGCTTTACCCTTATAGAGAGCAATATGAAATACTGTTTGATTCTTTAGTTCATAATGAGGAACTCCTGAACTTTGTTTGACCCTCTGAGAACAGGGCAGGTTTTTACATGAGTTTGGAGATATTAGCGAGGTGTGCATGCTGAAAATAGCACCCACAGTCGACTAATCTAAGTCAAATCTCAGATAAATGGCAGCGATGTGGTGAAGATAAAAAGCAGCACTACTCAACCATCTTTGAACTCAACCAATGGTTTTAAATAAAGTAAATAGACTCAACAGTGCACACCTCTAGACATAACACGGTTGACAAAACAGGTGGTGATAAGGCGTGCCCTAATCCTAAATCATCTTTACATGTTATGGCAATGTGTTTTTCAGCTTACACAGGCATGGCACAAAAAATCGGTAAATCACATCAGTTGTAATTTCATGCTAATCTGAGTTTTGTCCTAACCAGCTACAATGCAAAGCATTGTGCAACAAGAAAGAAAAAAAAAAAGTTGAGAGCAAACTGTCTGGACTAAACAAAATTTGAAACAGCAATGTGAAAAAAACAAAATACTTCAAAGGTCTTCCTTAAACTGACAATTTTGTAGGTTCAAATTATTCGCAAGCTTCTTTGCACTGCATCCATTATGTGACAGTAACAGTGCTTCATTTGGATTGGAAAGGTGATGTTAAAGTCATGATGAGATGTAAATTCACCCTGTCTATTTTCTAAATGCATGTTATTAATCTTATTGCAAATGTTTCAGCATGTTTATTTTTTTTTTCGTAAATTTAAAGGGATAGTTCACCCAAAAGTGAAAATTATTTTACTCACCCTCAAGTTGTTCCAAACCAGTATGCATTTCTCTCTTCTGTTAAACATAAAATAAGATATTTTGCAGAATGTGTGTTGTTGGTCCCCATTGACTTCAATGGTGTGGACAAAAATAAAATGGAAGTCAACGGGGACCAGAAACTGCTTGGTTACCAACATTCCTCGAAATATCTTCTTTTGTGTTCAACAGAAGAAAGAAACTCAGAAGTTTGGAACAACTTGAGGATGAGTAAATGATGACAGAATTTTCTTTTTTGGGTGAACTATCTCTTTAACTCAAATGTCATATCTTTAGGTAACGGGACAGACTTCTTTCTAGTGGATTTCTCCAATCATTTCATCTACGTAACCATTCTGTCCCTTTCTTACAATCGACTGCAAACTCACATTCAGATCTGCCTCCATCTAATCAACGAAAAATAGATTGAACCAAGTCCCCACCCTACATTTTTTCTTTTTGATAATCCATTTCACTCTGATGTACATCACAATTAGGGATATGCCGGTATCAAATTTTCATGTTGCGATTAAATGCTAATGCTTTTATGACGGTATACGGTATTATCACGATATTGAAATTTAGTTGCAAAAAAGTGTTGTCATAATACAGTGTAACAGGTTTAATAACTTTTTTCTTATAGCAAAAATAACTGAACATTTAAATACAATAAAGCAATACATAAAAAATGTATAAAGTTAAAAATTGTACACAGATTAAAGTGACAAAAGAATTATAAAGACAAAAGAATTATAAAGACCAATAGGTATCACTTTACAATAAGATCTCATTAGTTAACCTTAGTTAATGCATTAACATTAACAATGAGCAATAGCTACATTTGCTACAGAAGTTATTAATCTTTGTTAAAAAAAAATACAACTCTTAGTTCATGTTAGCTCAGGTTCATTAAATAACACAGTTGCAACTTTTGATTTTAACAATGCATTATTAAATACTGGAATTACCTAAGATTAAAGCATGTTTAGAAGACTTTTTCATTGAGAGTTTATGTTAACTAAAGAAGTGTGATGAAACAATAAAAAATCAAAACATTTTCAAACAATATCTAGGGCATGTTGTAGTCCAGATTAAAATGTAAAAAAGTTTTAAAATAAATAGCCTATTAAGTCTATATATTAAAATATTTGGCGCTGTGATGAACACCATAGCGAATACACAAATCTGAATGGCTGTTTAAATAATTGAAACACGTTTCAGAAACAGAAAGTAGCGCAGCTGCTTTGTTTACAGGGTTTCCGGGGTAACTGCTGCATTTCTGCTGTTTAGCGCCATCTGCTGTCAGAGAGTGAATGTGCGCTTTCATCCAGAGCGTCTCTCACGTGTTCCACCATGGCTTCTCATCCGCTTGTTTACATCAGAGTGCGCACGCGTCTTTCACGCTGCTTACAGCGGTGTTGTGCGTTTAACCAGTTGATAGGAAAAGTTTTCTTAAAATGCATTTGAAGAATCTAAATAATTTGTAATAAATAATTATTCACGGTATTTTGAAGTGCCCACGATAACAATATCGTGCATATTCATTATCGCGATATATCGCATTACCGAATACCGGCACAAGTCTAATCACAATACAGAAGAGAAGATCTGGCGCTACTTCAGTTGCATCACAAAGTCATCTAGAGAGTATTTTATTTAACAGAAATCTGGGTCACTCTTTAGTTTGGGGACCAATTCTCACTATTAACTAACTATTAGCTAGTTAATAGTTAATAGACTTTTGCCTCAAAAAACTAATATGTTGCTTATTAATAGTTAGCGAGGTAGTTGTTAAGTTTAGGTATGGAGTGGATTAAGGGATCTAGAGGGGGATGCAGAAAAGGCATTAAAATGTGCTTTATAAGTACTAATAAACAGCCAATATGCTAGTAATATGCATTATTAGTTTTAATTGGTCCCTAAACTAAAGTGTTACCGAAATCTGTATACACACAAGTGCAATTATCAATCCTTTTGGTCCATTTCCTGAAAAAGAACTCCAAAATCTTGAATATATGAGTACACTAGCATATAGTTAATCTCAATGTAAACACACATGGAACAAATTCATGAAAGTACCCTGTAAACCTTCAAAAATCCCACCATGGAGCCTATTTTTGTCAATCGTTCTACTCGGCCCCATCTACTGCAAATTCTAATTGCTGCTTCTTAATTGTCAAATTTGTCCTAATTGGCTATGTCTATAGTTTTAGGCAGTATTTGCTTTTCCTTTTTTTCTGAAGTAAACGAGTTTTCAACATGACCTAATTTTTGGTGCCGAAACCCATGACGGAATAGTTGCGAAATAAGAATCTCAGAGTTAGATGGAATTTAGAAGTGAAAGTGAATTGAATGAAGATGGAGGAACAGTTAGAGTGGATGAAAAAGAAGAGGAGAACGATCCGCAGCTCGGTAACGAAGCTGCTGACGCAGCTAGAAGAGGAGACTGGTAAAGCTTCACCAGACTGTGATAAATTGCGAGAGTTGCTTTCAATATTATCGACGAAGGAGGACAGTTTAGCGGATCTTAATCGAAGCATCGAAACCGAAACTCCCACGGATGATTTGGAGAGGGAGATAACTAGCACGCTGGATTACCAGGACCGCATTACTATGTGGAAATCCCGTGCAATGAGACAGATAGAGAGACAGCGCGATCAAGAGAGTGAACGGGAAAGAAATGTCAATGCAAGTCACGACAGATTGCCAGAAACCCAGTCTGTCAAATTACCCAGATTAGTTATTGAGAAGTTTACCGGCGAAATAAGCAAATGGCAGGAGTTTTGGAGTCAGTATGAAGCCGCCATTCATTCTAACGCAACGCTGTGTAAGAAGGAGAAATTTGCTTATTTGAAAACGTACCTAGCTGATGTAGCGGCAAATGCGGTCTCAGGGCTCACTCTAACAGACACTAATTACGACGCAGCCATTGAGTTGTTACAGAATAGATTTGGAAGGAAGGATATCGTCATCAGTGCTCACATGTCAAAATTACTTAATTTGACTCCTGTAAAGAGATCGTCAGACATAAAGGCCCTGAGAAGTTTATATGATGAATGTGAAATTCAAATTCGGAGTTTGGAATCTCTGGGTGTTCCATGTGACACTTATGGCAGTCTGTTGTGTCCAGTGTTATTTCAATTGATGCCAGAGGACATTGCTTTAGCCTATATTCGTCAGTTGGACTCTGATGGTGAATGGAAAGTGCCTGAGCTTATTCAGTTTCACGAGTTCACACTTACATATAATAAATAGAATAAAGTTTATGCATATTTGGCGTGCTGTCCGAGGGGAGGGCTCTGAGCTTGAACTTTGGCCCGAACCCTGAGTAGCAGAGTATTAGGAGCAGACTATTACTGGCAAGTGGTGTCAGGAAGAGTGGAGAGATTAACAGAATCTCTTGTAGCCCTGGAAAGTATTTTTGGATGGGTGGTACAAGGACCAATTCCCATGTCTATTGTAACAGACACAACATGTATGCAAATTTGTTTAGAAGAAGATGTACAGATCTCAAAGCAGTTGCATGCCTTTTGGGAAGTAGAGTCTTTGGGCATACTGAACAAGACAGCTGAAAGTCCAAAAGAAATGGAAGCTGTACAACACTTTAACCAGACAGTAACCTTTAAGAATGGACGTTATCAGGTTGAGTTACCCTGGAAACCAGATAAACCAGAACTACCAAACAACTTCAGGGTGGCTAGGTTTGAAAGGTTGCAGAAAAGACTAAAAGCAGACGTAACATTTTTCACAGAATACAGAGATGTAATACAAGACTATTTACAGCAAGGCATTTGTGAAGATGTTCCAGTAACTGACTTGAAAGCAGAAAAAACAGATACTGTTGAATACTATTTGCCACACCATGCTGTGCTTAGAGAAGACAAAACAACAACTAAACTAAGGGTAGTATTTGATGCATCCTCACACAAGGAGGGTTGGCCATCACTAAACGACTGCTTGCTCGCTGGACCAAACTTGAATCCTGATTTGCTAGATGTGCTTATCAAGTTCCGATGGTACAAAATTGCATTCACTGCTGACATCACCAAAGCGTTCTTGCAGATTCCTCTGGCAGAAAAGGAAAAGGATGCTGTCAGGTTTCTGTGGCTACATGGTCCTCCATCTGATGACACTAAAAATGAGTTGCGCTTTATGCGAAAGTGTAGAGTGGTTTTTGGAGTTTCCCCAAGCCCGTTCCTGTTAGCCGAAACTATTAGACACCACATTCAACAAAAGGAGTCAGAACAGCCTAAGGCAGTGGAAGCCTTAAGAGAATCGCTTTATGTGGATGATTTTATAGTAAGTTCTCGAGATGTGAACGAGGCTTACACTTTTTCCACATTTGCCAGAGATATACTACTAGATGCAGGAATGAAACTATGTAAATGGGTGACAAACTCATCAGAACTGAGAGCAAGATGGGCCGGTATTGAAATGGAGCAAAACCTGGTATCGAATAGACCAGAAAGTGATGACTTTGTGTTTGATTTCAAGCAACTATTGAGTGTTTTAGAGGGAAAGGGCAACACAAAGAGAAATGTGTTGCAAACATCGTCCCGCATTTTTGATCCTATTGGGTTCTTGACTCCCTTCACTATTAGAGTGAAATGTCTTCTTCAGGAAATGTGGGAAAGGGGACTTAGTTGGGATCACCAGTTACCTCCAGATTTAACAAGAGTATGGAACCAGTGTTGTTCTGAAGTGCCTCAGCTTCACTTGATAGCTATACCAAGGTGGAATGAAATTGAGATCCAACCTAAAGGCCAAAGTATACTTCGGCCATCTGCGTCTGCGCACCATCTGCATTACGTCATTTTCGTCATCAGGAGGGCTCGCGGACAGCCGCGCACCCCGTCCGCGTGCAGGTCAATTTTTGAGACCGCGCGGACGGTCCGCGTACAACAGCGCATGCGCGAGGTGAATGTTGAGACAGTGAAAGTCAAGTAGGTGGTACTGTGCATGTGTCGAGCTCGTCCATCCGCACTCATCCACGGTTGAGTATACTTTGAAAGCTGTGCGGACACATCTGTACGCAAGACGGAACGGAATGCGGAATGTGAAGTATACCCGGGCCTTAACATTGAAACACACAAATTGCATGTGTTTTGTGATGCTAGTGAAAAGGCATACAGTGCAGTTGCATACTTGCAAGGAAGAAATGAAAGTGAAGAAACTGTAACCAGTTTTGTAGCATCAAGGATTGCTCCTTTGAAGAAGCTCACTTTACCTGGTTTAAAGCTAATGGGAGCTTTAATTGGAGCTAGAATAGGACATAATCTGCTTCGTCCCTTGAAGAAGGAAAAGCATCAAATTCAAATGTGGACAGATTCAGTAATTGTCTTACATTGGATTCAGAGCTCTGCACAAAAATGGAAACCATTTGTAGCTAATAGAGTAGCTGAGATTCAGAATCTCACAAATCCAGAATCGTGGTCACATTGTAACGGAAAAAACAATCCAGCTGATTTAGCTACCCGGGGAAAGAGTGCAGAGGAACTCATACACAGTAAACTCTGGTGGTATGGCCCAGCATCGTTAGTTCCTGATCATCCGGAAGAGCCTGAAGAAAGTTGTGTTTCGGAAATGAACATTGAGTTAAGATCCAAACTTCAGTTCAATGTGCAGTTTAGCATCATTGTATCAACAGAACCTCTTTTGGATTTAAAAAAATATAGTAGACTGAAAACAGTGCTGTGAATAACAGCATGGATAAAAAGGTTCATAAACAATGCTCAATCCAGATGCAAAATCCAAGGTGAACTCACAACAGAAGAGTTATTTGCAGCTGAAAAATATTGGATAAGGATAACTCAGAAGCAGAGTTTCAGCAAGGAAATAAATTTACTCAGACTAGGTCAAATGGTTGACAAGGACTCTAAAATTAAGGATTTGAAACCGTTCTTAGATGAGGATGGACTCATTAGTGTAGGAGGACGGTTGCAACAGTCTGAATTCAGTTTCCGAGAGCGGCACCCATGGGTGCTCCCCACAAAGCAAAGATACTCTGAATTGCTAGTTAAAAGTTGTCATGAAACAGTGATGCATTCAGGAGTAAGAGACACACTGGTTCAGGTGAGAGAGAAATATTGGATTTTACGTGGTCGATAGCTTGTGAAACAAATTGTAGGACACTGTCATGTTTGTAAAAGATTAACCACAAAACCAGCTCAACAAACTATTGCTCCTCTGCCAAGGGATAGAGTTACTGAAGTGCCACCCTTTGAAATTACTGGCGTGGATTTTGCTGGTCCCCTTATACGTCAAATCAAATGAAACATCAAAAAAGGCATACGTTGCACTTTTTACATGTGCTGTTTACTCGGGCGGTGCATTTAGAATTAGTGTCAGATCAGACCACAGACAAATTTATCCTCGCTCTGAAAAGATTTATAGCAAGAAGAGGTCTGTGCAAAGTAATGTACTCGGACAACGCAAAAACATTCAAAAGGGCAGACCAAGATTTGAAAGAACTGTGGAAATCCTTTAAAATCTCTGAGCTTATGGATTTCTTTTCTTCAAGGTTTATTACTTGGAAATTTATTGTGGAGCGTGCTGCTTGGTGGGGAGGCTTTTGGGAGACTTGTTAGATCAGTAAAGAATTGTCTGAAAAAGATCCTGGGGAAAGCCTCACTAAACTTTGAAGAGATGACTACTATATTGACAGAAGTGGAAGCAGTTTTGAATTCTAGACCACTTTCATACATACACAGTGATGCAGATGAGCCCCAACCTTTAACACCTTCACATTTCTTGATAGGAAAAAGACTAACCTCTCTGCCACCAGTGCCGGCCCGTCCAACAGGCGGTACAGGCGGTCGCCTGGGGCCCCGCGGCCGCGAGGTTGTCAATTAAATTTCTAATTAGGCTTGTTCGAGATGCATCTGCGCTGCACAGACCGATCAGCGTATGAAATCAAAGACATCAGATTGGAGAGCAGGCGACTCTTATGCTTTTGAATCGCTCTCGTGGTACTTGTCAAAACAGAGATCGGTCTGTGCAGCGCTGCTTTGAGCCGAACACGCCTTCTAACTACGTAGAAAACTTAGAAGATTTTTCCTATTTTTGCACCAAATCAGGCGTTGTGAGCATTAGTAAGTGCACACATGTAATGCAATGTCTGTTTCATTCTGGTAGCCGGAGGGCGCCCTCGCGCAGTAAATCCACATAATCCACATAAACATAGAATTAATCACTGTATAGAATACTCAAAAAATAAAGATTTTACTCCGTTCTGTGATATGAAACCACGTCAGCTCACAAAAGGAATTTATTTCAAACAATCAACTGATGTTATGAAATGAATTTGGAGCAAAAACGTCATTAAATGTTCTCTTTGTTGGACAACAGGTTTGAAAATAGGCTCAAACCCACGTAAAACCCATGCACAAGTGCTACTGTGGTAAATTTATTGATCACACAGACCGATTTTTTCGTGCGTTTGACATGTCGCACTGTACAGAACATGTGCTTCATCCGTAGATGTACCGGGTTGGACCCCCTTTTGCCTTCAGAACTGCCTTAATTCTTCGTGGCATAGATTCAACAAGATGTTGGAAACATTCCTCAGAGATTTTGGTCCATATTGACATGACAGCATCACACAGTTGATGCAGTTTTGTCAGCTGCACATCCATGATGCAAATCTCCCGTTCCACCACATCCCAAAGGTGCTCTATTGGATTGAGATCTGGTGACTGTGGAGGCCATTTGAGTAAAGTGAGCTCACTGTCATGTTCAAGAAACCAGTCTGAGATGATTTGAGCTTTGTGACATGGTGCATTATCCTGCTGGAAGTAGCCATAAGAAGATTGGTACACTGTAGTCATAAAAGGATGGACATGGTCAGCAACAATACTCAGGTAGGCTGTGGCGTTTAAACGATGATCAATTGGTACTAAGGGGCCCAAAGTGTGCCAAGAAAATATCCCCCGCACCATTACACCACCACCACCAGCCTGAACTGTTGAGACAAGGCAGGATGGATCCATGCTTTCATGTTCTTTACGCCAAATTCTGACCCTACCATCTGAATGTCACAGCAGAAATCGAGACTCATCAAACCAGGCAACTTTTTTCCAATCTTCTATTGTCCAATTTTGGTGAGCCTGTGCAAATTGTAGCCTCCGTTTCCTGTTCTTAGCTGACAGGAGCGGCACCCGGTGTGGTCTTCTGCTGCTGTAGCCCATCTGCTTCAGGGTTCGACATGTTGTGCGTTCAGAGATGGTATTCTGCATACCTTGGTTGTAACGAGTGGTTATTTGAGTTATTGTAGCCTTTCTATCATCTCTAACCAGTCTGCCCATTCTCCTCTGACCTCTGACATTAACAAGGCATTTTCGTCCACACAACTGCCGCTCACTGGATATTTTCTTTCTTTCGGACCATTCTCTGTAAACCCTAGAGAAATGGGCCCCACTAGTGTAAAAATAGGCTCAAACCCACGTAAAACCCATGCACAAGTGCTACTGTGGTAAATTTATTGATCACACAGACCGATTTTTTCGTGCGTTTGACATGTCGCACTGTACAGAACATGTGCTTCATCCGTAGATGTACCGGGTTGGACCCCCTTTTGCCTTCAGAACTGCCTTAATTCTTCGTGGCATAGATTCAACAAGATGTTGGAAACATTCCTCAGAGATTTTGGTCCATATTGACATGACAGCATCACACAGTTGCTGCAGTTTTGTCAGCTGCACATCCATGATGCAAATCTCCCGTTCCACCACATCCCAAAGGTGCTCTATTGGATTGAGATCTGGTGACTGTGGAGGCCATTTGAGTAAAGTGAGCTCACTGTCATGTTCAAGAAACCAGTCTGAGATGATTTGAGCTTTGTGACATGGTGCATTATCCTGCTGGAAGTAGCCATAAGAAGATTGGTACACTGTAGTCATAAAAGGATGGACATGGTCAGCAACAATACTCAGGTAGGCTGTGGCGTTTAAACGATGATCAATTGGTACTAAGGGGCCCAAAGTGTGCCAAGAAAATATCCCCCGCACCATTACACCACCACCACCAGCCTGAACTGTTGAGACAAGGCAGGATGGATCCATGCTTTCATGTTCTTTACGCCAAATTCTGACCCTACCATCTGAATGTCACAGCAGAAATCGAGACTCATCAAACCAGGCAACTTTTTTCCAATCTTCTATTGTCCAATTTTGGTGAGCCTGTGCAAATTGTAGCCTCCGTTTCCTGTTCTTAGCTGACAGGAGCGGCACCCGGTGTGGTCTTCTGCTGCTGTAGCCCATCTGCTTCAGGGTTCGACATGTTGTGCGTTCAGAGATGGTATTCTGCATACCTTGGTTGTAACGAGTGGTTATTTGAGTTATTGTAGCCTTTCTATCATCTCTAACCAGTCTGCCCATTCTCCTCTGACCTCTGACATTAACAAGGCATTTTCGTCCACACAACTGCCGCTCACTGGATATTTTCTTTTTTTCGGACCATTCTCTGTAAACCCTAGAGATGGTTGCGTGAAAATCCCAGTAGATCAGCAGTTTTTGAAATACTCAGACCAGCCCGTCTGGCACCAGCAACCATTCAACGTTCAAAGTCACTTAAATCCCCTTTCTTCCTCATTCTGATGCTCGGTTTGAACTTCAGCAAGTCGTCTTCACCACATCTAGATGCCTAAATGCATTGAGTTGCTGCCATGTGATTGGCTGATTAGCAATTTGTGTTACCAAGCAATTGAACAGGTGTACCTAATAAAGTGGCTGATGAGTATATATATATATATATGTATGTATATATATATATATATATATATATATTTTTTTTTTTTTTTTTTTTACATGTGTATGTTGAATGTGTTACACTTAATGCACATTTATGCTTAAATATTTAAATTGTTAACTCCTCAAATTGCTATGACAGTTTTTACACTAGTGGGGCCCATTTTCATTATCCTGCCTAGGGCCCCACAACCCTACGGGCCGGCACTGTCTGCCACCCAAAACTGTGGTCTCAGAGTATACTTCCTCAAATCTAACCAAAGATAATGCTGTTTGCAGATGGAAATACAGACAGAGACTCCTGACTACCTTTTGGAACCGTTGGCGTAAGGAATATTTGCTGGACTTAAAGTCAGTGCATAAAGGTGATTTCATAAAAGCTACTATGTTGAAGGAAGGTGATGTTGTCCTAATTGGAGAAGACAAGGTACCTCGTCAAACTTGGAAAATGGGAACAATTGAAAAACTGAATTCAGGACGTGATGGCCTGGTGCGCTCATGCAATATTCGTACTTCATCAGGCAGTGTGTTATGTAGACCTGTGCAACTTATATATCCCTTAGAATTGTGTTAATTAAACATCCTTAGAATAAGTATTGATGAACCTAGTTCATTGGGGTGAGGATGTTGTAACCTTTGTTACAGAATAATTATTTTATTTTCTGAATAGAAGTACATACTAAGTGTGCTGAGAACGTTGTTTATAATTTTAGCCTTGTCACATCCTCCTATCGCTGCTTTTCCTTTTTTTTCTGAAGTAAACGAGTTTTCAACAAAGCATTTGAATTCCACGCACTTTCACTAACAAAGACAGAAAAATCACTTTACTGATTTGAGGCTTGTCACACTGTGCCTGGTAAGGACATAGTATTGGGAAATTTGTGGACTAGTGTCCACAGAGAAGGAGAAACAGCCAACTTGCTTCACACAATAAGGTCAGCAAGCCAGTCTCAGGGGTGTTTGTCCACCGACCTGGCTGAGTGGCAAAATGATGACAGAGGACTTTATTTCTGCACTTCTTACCAAGATAACCAGGCATGTCAGCAAACTGGTAGTGAAGGGCACTGAGCCCTTGGAAAAACTCAATAAGGAGGAAAAAACCTCTGGCTATTGATTCGACATGACTAAAGAGAAAAAAAAAATGAGCGACAGCGTTCCTGCCTTGCAGTTAATTAAACCTGACAAGCATACCACAGTAATCGCAGCTGCCGTATCACATGCACCTGCATATACTGGGAGGTCACAGAAAATAAACCAGATTGCATGTCTCATTTTAAATCAACCCAAAGCATTGGAGTTGAGGTTTCAGTATAGTGTGGAATAGCACTCAATATTGCCCTGTGTATTGGGTCGCTGTTATCATATTTCATCTGTATGATGCTCTGCACATCCTGCACACGTTGTCATTTCATTGTGTTTCCCAGTGTCTGGCAGGTTTCCAGAAGCACGCTGTTAGTATTCATGGGAAAACACCTGAGGGCCGAGCTGACTTGGCATAAGGGATCCAACCGCTGCAAGTCTCCTAAATTATCTGCGATTGGACCTGTTCCACCACATAAATATTCAAATTAGTGTCAATGCTAGCGTGTGCACACACACAGAATGTCTCATAGGGGCATTCATGCTTCACCGAGACGAAGAAATGTGATTTGAATAAATTGAGGGAAAGCGTTTTGCCAGAACTTTTCACAATAGACTTTTCTCATCCAAACTAACTGCATGTAAACCAAAGTTTGGGGACTGAGGATTGAGTGACAGTTTTTTAATTTTGGATGGGAAGCTAGCAAGGAAGAGAGACAAAGGACAATGAACAATGGAAACCAGAGTGACATATGGTTATAATTGAATATCATCCCCTGCTTATTTTCCACAGAACTTCAGTCCAATATGACCTTCGCTGAAACAGTGAACTAATTCTTGAACAGGCTTGTCTGTGAAAGATTGAATTAGATCAAACTGGATGGGCCTCCTGTAGCGAGTAGAGGAGTTTGTAAGGAAATATGGCCATAGGTGCTGAGGTGAACTTATCTTTTTTTACCCACAAAGAGAACAAATGATGCTAAGAATAGAAATCATACTTTACACTTGCCTAATGCATTGCAAATGCTAACATTGTACATACAGTGTTTCAGTATTTAGGAGGTCAATGTCTATGCCATTGTTTTGACTATTTAACTAGCTACCAAGATTTCTTCAAACAGCTGCGTGCATTTGTACAACACATTATCAGTTGCTTTCTAATTTTCAGAATGAACCTGACATAAGAAACTGAGCTTAAATAACTACAAGGATTTGCATTCACTTACTTGCATACAGTATCTTTAGGCTTACAACTATGTTATTATGAAGCACTGTTAAACAACAACCAGACACAAGCTAGTCTTAGCCTCAGAAGCTCATCCATTGCCTGACAGCAATGCAAATTCAAGAGGTCAAGACACACTGGCGTTTCATCGGTTCACCAGTGGGGAAAGCATTCGCTGAGACTCCTACACCAATATTTGAATTCTTATTTTTCCATGCAGATCTATTATTGTGGTATAATCTATTTGAAATAAACACCCTAAATGGTAGAAAAAATAAGTGTGTTTGGTTGTGTGAATGCAAATAAGTCTTAAGTTGCTATTTTTGGCCATAATAGACTGCGATGAGGACCAGACTTTGTGCTGCAAGTCAAAAGTCTGGGTAAACAAGACTAGACACAAGCTTGAAGCGGCCACATGGCTGTTTTACAACATTGTCCACCTGGGATTAAAACTTGCAGGCAGGGCAACCAAGATTTCTGCTAACATAGCCTGGAGTCAAAAATCATTGGGCCATCTCTGTACAGCAGAAAATCAGATAACAATAGAGCTGCACACCAAGCCATATCAATCCCACACCGTGTTCATTGTGCGAAAAGCACACCAAGTACCTGATATTTATATTTACACAACTCATGTGCTCCATGACCATTTTTAATACTTGGAAAAGCCTGAGGAAATGCACAAACACAAGGGTAGACATTGTTGTGTAAAATAAGCTTTCAGCCGCTCCACCTTGAACAGTGATGACGGAGGTTAACGCATTGTTAGCGGTGGTCTGTGCATGGGTGTGCTGCCCTTTCCCTGAGGAGAAGGGAAGAAAGCAGCCACCCCTGCTATAAATAAACAGGCCAGGCCTGGCCTCTAATCTAATAAAACTGTCCTTATTGTATCTGCCAAGAGCCAGCAGTCCAAAAGGGCAGGCGTGGTGCATGTGGAGGGCGCAGATATTGGCAAAAGATCGCTGAGTCATCACCTGGCGGAAGGGCGTATGGAGTTGGATGCCAATTCCAATCCATCTTCTTTCTACAGGCACTCAGCAATAATCAAGCTAATCAGTGTAGAGCTGAGAATTCATAATGACAAAGGCATCCATCTTCATTCAGTTAATCAATAGCTACAGGCTTAAAGTGAAGTGGAATTACTGTGCCATCAAACAAAAATGCAAAAATAATGACTCTTTCCCAAACACTCACCCGCCTGCCACTGGTCGGACCAACAGGTAGTCCTGCCCCAAACATTTTTTGAGCATCTCAATCAGCTCAACTGAAGTACTTTAACTGTGGTAAGAAAGTGCATCCAAGTCTTCATTATCTAGTCAGAGGTTGCATCAAATTGCATATTCGTTGAAAGCTGGATGATTTCAAGTTACTGTCTCCTAGGACCAGAATTTAAGAATTTTCTTGAGACAAATGTTCCTTGATGCAATTATTGAATATATTCTCAAGTGCTCAAATTTTTCTTAACTCTTTCCTTGCCAATGACAGAATTTTCCGGCTTTCCTTGTCTTCACTGTTATACAGTAGGGGGCGATATTACACATCTTCTGAAAGAGTGCAGAATCTCTGGATCAATTCACGGTGAAGAAGAAGCAACAAGCGATCACATATGCACGCAGATGCATATGTAAAATAATCATCAAACATTAAACAGCATATAAATCCACACTGCCTAACCTTATCAGGCCTAATGTTAGCATTAAGAAGAAAATGACAGGTTTTAGTAATGTTATGTGATTGTATGGTGGGGTTCTTCCAAGACTTGATCAACTCAAAGGAAAGCATATCAAAGCCTGTCTTATGCAACCCAGGCTCATTGGAAATACGTGCCTCTAAATATATTTCTGCAGCACCGTTATCACGTACCTTACTGCACGTTTCAAGGTAGTTTCAAAGTGAAGCTTCCAGTGAGTGACGCTAAAACGCGGGTTCAATACGTGACCGTGGCATGTGTTAACAAATGCAAAACTGGTATAAAAACGGATTTTTTGATGCAACTGCACTATTTAAACTTCCTTATATGCAGTTTTGAACTGTTTTGAGGAACCGTAGTTTCACGGGATTCTTGCCCGAGCTCTTCACCTCTCAAGTCGAACTCCATACTACGTGATCTACCAAACAAACCTACTGAATATAAAAACCCATACATATGAAGCTGGATATGTGACAAAAACGTTCAAAAGCATCCATTCTTAAATGTCGCAGCATGTTAAAATTGTTTTGAATTCATAATTGATATTCCTTAAGTAATTGTGCGAAAATTAGGCTTTATTAATCAAAACTGTGGACCTGCAAATCATACTTTGAGTGAAAAGGTTAAAAGTTGTCGGAGTTTTACTGCCTCTAGTGTTTATTTCAACTGGAAACTGCAGCGATTCTTATGTATAGGTATGTTTTTTTTTTCAGTTTTGCAGAAATGTATTTAGAGGCTATGAGCCTATGTTGGTCTTACTGCGATGCCTGCAGATTACTGTAATATTACATAGTTTTAACAAAAAGTTAAAAAATATTTTTATGAATGTTTCTTGAATATGGCACCAGAATTAGAAATTACTGGTCAAAACATTGTGTTTTGCATTGCTGTCACACAAGAAGTTTTGGTGTAGATCCAGGTTAAACTAATAATAAACTTTTGGTTAATTTGATTAGTATGAAAGCCTTCTTCTAAACACAGTTGCACATCAAGGAAACACTGTTAAATCCTCAGGGGTTTGGTTCAAGCGAACTGCACAAGGGGTCATGACTGATGCAATCACAATGGGCTTGAATTCAAACAAACCTTCCATGTGTAAAAACGCCAACAGTGGATGCTCCATTCTGAAACATACTGTACCTTATCTTGTGACCATAACCGTTACGCTAAAGATCAAACCAAAACATCAAAGACTTTCAGTGTGAGGATCTTTTGTTTCATCAAGAGCATCATTTCAGCTTGCATGATATTTAGGCAGACTCAGATGATAATGTAGAAGTTCTGTCAGGAAACTCTAGATGGCTCAGCCCAATAGGTCTAACCAATCTGATATAATCATATTATTCACATGAGCTTTCTTCTCAACATTCAAATACTTGGCTAGTGCTTGCTGTAGCAGTTGCAGTGCGCTTCAGAAACCTTCCACCTCCCCCAGCTCCACCTGTATAGATCTGCTACAGGGTAGCTTCATGTATGTTATATATGGGGTTATTTCATTTCTACATGCTCACAGCAGCATGTCTGTGGATGTATTGGTAATAGCAATCTCTGTACTTACTCTGCCGCAGCAACAGCAGCATAGAAGTTCTATTCCACCATGACCAAATACATTAACATTGACATGTATATTACCCCACTAAATTCTCAGAGAGTTATCATGACAGAACTATGGTACACAAAGATGTACATCAGAGGTGATCCAAACAGTGTCCAGTTTATTTCATATTTCAGCCATGACTTATAGACTGAACATTGTTGGCATTACTAATTTGAAAAGACTCCTACCTCTTCACAGTGTGCCGTTACCTTTGAAACAGCAACATTAAGTGAGGTGTGTGTGGGGGGGGGGATTTCTCACTTACATGCTTGAATGCTTCCTGAATTGACTCTAACTGAGATACAGGCACATTGTCCGTGGGAACTATAACATACTCCTGCAGCCTGCTGGGTCCTGCGAGACAAAGTGGAGGAGTTTATTTTCTGAAAACAAAGTATATTAGTAATACCAGGGCTCTACAGTATGACCATTCACTGCATGCAACAGATATAGATATTTCGGTGCACCATTGCACATGACCCGACCGAAGCTCATGAATAGCTGTATAATTCAATTAATACTACAAATACCATCGACACTGTCCAACAGTTATGTTTCGTACTGCAATCAGCTGCTTTTCATGCTATCAGTCAAAAGAGCATGAAAACATTGTGTGCAATGGAATACACTTCAGTGATTCAACATTATGTTGATTTTTGTTTACAAGACAAAATAGATTAACATGGTTAATGTTGTTTCTTAGCAGCATGTCAAATCAAATTTTAATTGTCAGAAGCAGGGTCCGAAATTAATGGGAGCTGGGGAAAAATACCACCAAAATGAATAAAAATGCCCCCTCCAAATTCAATACATGGGAGCAAAAAAATGCCCCTGGATGAGGTGTTGCTTTTAATAGTTATGACATATATAATTAAGCAATATTATGAGCAGTGCTGTTATCTTGACTATAAGTGACCTATATTTCAGACACAATATCACCAGTTTTTGCTCTATTTAGCCAACAAAAATAGTTTCAAACAAAGTCACAGATGAACTGTTACTTACTAAATTTATTATTTTAATAAAATTAAATTTGAGATTGTGACATAAATGACACATACATTTGAAAAGGTTGGAAAACATGCCCTTACAATAGTAAAGAAATGCCCCTGTAAATCAATTTAAGGGGGAAAATATTGCCCCATAATGGTAAAGTTAACTTCTGTCTGATCAGAAGGCGCTCCTAAATTTTTGTCTGTGCTCCTAAAAAGCCCTGAGTACATTAATACACATTTAGGCGTAGCCATTAATCTTATTCTAACAATATTATAAAGAAGAAGAAAAAATATCCCATTGTTTTCAAGGTGACCCTGTTATGATCGCTTGGATTTTGGAGATTTTCTAAGGCCAAACCTACAAAATTACTTTCAGGATCTGACAAGGACAGCACCTTCACATTCAATGACCCAGGCATTCAGTAGGTTCCCATGAAAATGGTCTATGTTGTGTAACAACACTGTGTTGCAGCTAACTTTTCCATGGTGATTTAGCATTATACAGATGCCAAGCCTGTAACCAGGGAAATGTCTACTGCAAAGCCAAACGCCTGGTTGCCAAGACAATGATGGCGAGATGACAGTTTGTTGAAACATCTTGTGGCTCAAAGTGCAAGGGTTTAGTGAGCCGCGGTTAGCCGGGGAAATCCAAATACAAAGATATAAAAGCTTCAGGATTTATTGGTTTTGGAGAGGAAGCTACGTATTGTGATGATGAATAATCAGCATACATATCATGTTACATTTCCATGTTACAAGTCCATTTCCTCCACATAATAAAAAATAAAATTTTATCTCACAATTCTGACTTTTTTCTCGTAATTGCACATTTACATCTCACAATTCTGACTTTTTTCTCATAATTGCCTGTTGTAAACTCGCAATTTTTCAGAATTGTGGTTGTATAAACTTGCAATTACGAGTTATAAGGTAAAAATTGTGTGATATAAAGTCACAATTGCGAATTGCATGAGTCTACATCTTGAAATTATGACTTTATAACAAGCAATGGTGAGTTACAAAGTCAGAATTGTGAGATATAAAGTATTTTTTCCACAAAACTGGACTTTATAAATTGCAATTGCGAGTTTCTCTCTCACAATTCTGAGAAAAGTCAGAAGATACAAATTTGCAATTCTGAGAAAAAAGTCAGAATTGCGAGTTTATATCTCACAATTGTGAGAAAAAAGTCAAAATTGTGAGATATAAACTTGCAGTTGAAAAAAAACACGCAATAACACGCAAATGCAAGTTTGTCACTCAATTTTGAGAAAAAAAGTCAGAATTGTGAGTTTATATATTTTAATATTTTTTATTTCTTATTCAGTGGCAGAAATGGCATCCAAACATTTTGTAGATGCACTGAGAAAGATACATTTTCTGAAAAAAAGTGGAAGTTGTGCATGCAAAACTTATCGAGATGTGTTGCTATGCTGTTGCTAAGTGTTTCTAGCTGTAGGTTAATGCAAGTTGGCTGGCCTCTTTACTTTCCCAAGAGTATCCTATATGACTTTCTGGTCCCTAGATATGGCTTATGTTTCACTGGTCTTCAACTGTCATAAACACTGTCACAAGTCTCTCTGCTGCCCCCAACAGAACTGGAGTACTTGTGATTCAGTGTGCAACATAACAATCTGAAGTGCTCTGGAAAATAAAAGATTTCTTTTATTGAGGTGTAAAACATTTTGTTGAAAAAATGACTTCACCTTTAGTGTCTAAAGACTTGATAAAATGCACTCAAATGTGTCATATTCAAAAACTCTGTGATCTCATTCATCATCATTGTAGATTGAGTAATTAATGTAACTAAAGCCAAACAATACAGAGCACAAAGCCTAAGGCATAATGAAGCCACTGAATTAAAAAAATAATGAAACCTACCCATGCTCCACAGAGCGCTCCCCATAATCTAGTCTTTTCTGGGGCTCAACCCTCTAATGAAGTCTTGATATTTTTGGCAACAAAGGTTCAAAAGTTATTGGATAATGGAAAAAAAATCGCAATCTCTCCCTTTGAAGCTTAAACTACGTGGAATGAACCACAGTTGAGGAAAACAGTGACTAAAGATATTAGATCACCAGGTAAACAGCTGTAAACAGTAATCTTCTTGAAGCAACTTGACCTCCTCTGATATCTTTGTAGCACTACAATATGGTTCTGTTTCACCCAGTACCAGGTAAAGTTTGAGAATGATTTTTACATAATGAACATAAATCCATGAACAGACCATTATCGCTAAAAAGGAATGCGTTATTCTAATGTTAAAATACTTTGTCCAAAGCCAGTTTAATGTGTGGAGAAAAGTACAGTATAAGTAAGCCATTCATCTAGTAGTAGACTGACTTCCTGAAAAATATAAACACTGTGGCTCTGTAACACTTTCAGCAATGCTCAGTTTATTCTAGCGGTCCAGCTCGTCAACATCTGGCTCAACCAGTGCCGTTTCGGGCAAAACTACCTGTTGGCTGAAGGGACAGTAAATGTGGTTTAGAAACCTAAATTGGGGAAGTTATTATTTTTACAATTCCATTTGGATGCTTATACATACCTGTTCATTCCAGTTCCAGTTCACTCTAAAAAACATAAAGGTTCCGAAAAGGGGTTTTCACAGTGATGCACTACATAACCATTTTGGGTTCGACAAATAATCTTTCAGTGAACAGTTTTAAAAGAACCATTTTTTTTCTTAGTGTGAAGAACATTTTTAAGGGGTCTTATTATGCTGTTTCACTTTTTCAACTTTAGTTAGTGTTTAATGTTGCTGTTTGAGCATAAAAACTTTTCAAGAACTACAACAACCGGCTCGCTCAGACTACAGTGAGCTTCTTCTGGATACTGTGAAGTCTGTATAGAGTAATGTCACTCATTTTGATTGTGTGCAACTATGTTCATGCAACCATAGTATATGGTGTAGATACAAATATAAAGAACCAAGGCCTGGTTGAGCTGTGCTAGAGAAGACGAAGCAGAAGAGCTGCTTTAGTAGCGTGTCGAAGAGATACTGTTTCTTCCACCCTGGTTCCAAAACCACTTTATTTATGCTTACAAAGGTTCTACATGATCCTCTTGTTCATAAACATTCTCAGGGTCTGATTTGGGGCTTGAATTTTTAGGGCAAAACTGATGGCATCGTTAATATTTACAGCTGAGCAGGAGTAACTCGTAGTTATGATAAGAGGTGTGTCATTTCCAGAACATGCACTGAGTGGTTCGCCAATCACAACGCACTGGATCAGCTAACCAGTCAGAGGACATTTCGAGTTTCAGAAGAAGGGATTTTATCAAAACAGGACAGGACAGCATTCAAGGCAGTCTGGGAAGGGAGGTTCTGCAATAATGTAAATTATGTGAAAAATAATGGCTTTTTGGAACAATCAAGCAAGATGAAAACCTATTCTAGTACACCCCAAAACCTAAATCAAGACTTTGTAAAAGGGCATAATAGGACCCTTTTATAATCTAAAGAACTTTTTTCCACTATAATGAACCTTTTGGGCAATGAAAAGTTCCATGGATGTTAAAGGTTCTTTATGGAAACATTGATGCCAATAAAAAACCTTTATCCTTGTATCTACATTATCTACTATTGGTGCTATTTTACTATCTACCCTATTATCTACTACTGGTGCTATTACTATCTACACTATTGAAACTGTAGTATTGCCATCGATTTCAACAAGAAGGTCCTGTTATCAGTGCAGCACATGTCAACTATGGTATAAGAACTCTTAGCACAACATTAAAATAGAGAAACATTATTTTTTGACTTGTTTTATTTGTACCTTATTGAGTAAAATCTTAATTATAAAACACATAAGAGATTTTGAAACAATATTAGACCCCAACTTCATTGTATGGCCACAGAAACACTGAAAATGTTTTTAAAAACCTTTTCTGAAACCTTTACATTTTTGAAAAAAGTTATTGGTTTGAAATTACATAAAAACTGCATCATAATTTACTCACTCTCATTTTGGGGTGAACCATCCCTTTGAAGTAAAATATGCACCCTTTAGAAGTATATAGGTACAAAGGTGTACATTTGAAAGTATTGCCCCAGTATTCCACACAAGTTAAAGGTACATCTTTTGCACAATCCTTTGACAACATATCCTGAGCAATTACTTGGTGAACACTTTTATTCACCATCACATAACAAGTAGGTTTTGCTCATTAAAATTGCAGTTTTTCTTAATTGCATTTCTTAACAAGGTTTTTAAGGTTATAAAGTCAGCTTGCCATATAGCAAGTTGTCAGCGTTTTAAACATAAAACAATCTAGACATCTCCCTCTAGACATGCTCCTTCGATGAGATCACGTGTAGAGAAGTCTGGACATAAGAATGTCCGCATGATCCAACTGCAAATTTTATAGTTTGCCCATTGCATTCTTTAAGGTCAGATAAGAAAAGCAAGAACAAGTTTTATGACCTCAGCAGCACCCAGCTGATTCCCGTCCAGGGCTCTGCAGAAAGAATGAGAGGAATGCATTGGAGCGTAGAAACAAACAATTGCACTTTGTTCCCTGCTGCGACAAGAGGCTTATATTCAGTCCATAGATAAAGATTCCTCTTGCCACCCTCAAAGGAAGCAGCTCACTGCCTAGTGAACCAAAGTGCATAGCTCCTTCACCACATGGCATTATCAAAGAGTGCAAAAATATGTGCTGGGCTCTACTAATGTATTCAAAAATTCATTCAAATGCAATGCATTAAATACATGCAATGACTTAAATACACCTATTTAATGAACAAGCTTCTGAATTTAAACTCATTTTGATGCTTTGGGGACCTAAAGTCAAAAATGCCACGCGACTGTCATGATATCATGAAGAAAAACATTCATTAAAAAAAGGAAAAGAAATATAACAATTTCTTCACTGCTTTTTTTTTTTACTTTTATATGCCAAATCAAAGTCATGTGGTGTCAACAACAGTCATGTGGCGTGACCAATATACAGAACCAATCAATCAATCAATAAAAAATGATATAGAGAGGCAGACAAAGTCTCTTGAAACATCAGATAATTTCACCTTTTAATGACAAATCAGTGTTAGTTCAGGTTGTAAAATATAATGTGTAAAAAACTTATTTAGGCATGCATGCTCACATATATTCTAAGTGTGTCATGTTACACCACATTAATTTTGATAAGAGTGTCTTGATAAAAAAAATAATAAAAGTTCAAAATTAGATAAGATACATTTAAAATTTTGAAAATCATAAACATTTTTTCGAATCAGAAATTTAGAAATGTCATGGCACATTTGTTTTAAAATAGATTTTAAAAATATTTTTTCCTTTTATTATTTTTTTTATCATGACACTCTTATCAAAATTAAGCATTCCCAAAATCCATGCAGAGAGTGTAAATAAATCATGATCTCAATTATTAGTGAAACGAACCCTAAGAAAAATACTGCTGATGTGTCAAAAGGTCACAACTACTTACAGTCTAGGTTGTTTGAAATGTCAGACAGTTCAAAACCTTGAGGCTGAAGTGTTTCCTGAGAAGTATTTAACATGGCAACTGGACTGGCTTGCTTAGCATGCACTGGGAATTGAAGTGAACTTAACAGTTGATGGCTTGACAGCTAATTTAGCCGCTGCATCAAACACTGAACATCACAGGACTTCGGTATAGTTACAGAAGCTTAGACTCCAGCTCTAAAGTTACAGTGAAACCATGATGCTTTAGAAGTCTCTCAGCACAGGCAGCCACTCCCTGGGTTTCTGTCCGTCTAATGTGGTCTGGCAAGCGCATTGTGCACACGTCTCGCTCTGACTTTTATTAAACAGGGCGTTTGTAGTTTGATGAAGGTTCCCCTCCAAAACCACCCCACCCACCGCCTGTTAACATCACCTCAAGATCAAAAGGGGCTAATCGCCGCTACGGCTGCGGTTCACCTTATTAGATGAAAACTTTTTGTGAGGGTGAACGTGTGTGTCATGCACCCATTAAATTAATCTTAAAAAAAGGACAAAGGTAGGACTGCAGAATATTTTATTTGAGTAGGTCAAATAAAAAAGGGTTTTGCTTTATTAAAAAAACTTTATTGACAATCAACATACATTGGTGATATTTACAGAAAAACCATGTCTAGACGTTGCATTGAGAGCATCCAAAATACTGAGGCTCCAGCAGAAGAATATATTCCAGCAGTAGAAACCACAAGCTGAACCACCCAAATTATTGCAGCCTGGCCATTTGAATAACACTTCCCTGTGCTGAGTTCATAAATAATTCAACACGTGTACTTACTAGCCTAACCTCTCTTTATAACCTGCCAAAACTGAAACTCAGGATTGAAGATGAACCCCTGCAGCTTCAACTTCAATCTGAATGCCGCACTATGATCTGAACCGCTCCTTTATTAGTTTATGAAGTTAATTCAAAGTTGCTAACACACAAGCTTCCACAGCGATGCAAAAGGAGCTTGTTACTGCTGATAGTCTTCACAGGAGTGCGCTCTCATCCTGCAGCTGATGAGAAACATTTGTCAAGGGTTGGTTGTGGAAGTTTGAGGCAAAGTCAAATTGAGGGCCAACAGCATGATATGGAAATGTCGCCTGCGAGCTTTTATCACCTCAGTGTCACGCGGGAAGCATTTGTCACCACTTCAAAACCAATCCGACGTTTTCAAGTAATGACTGGGAAATGTCAGGAGCTGAAGGAAGTCAGGTGGCATTGAAACAAGCTGAGCTGAGTTTACAAGCTTCAAGATTTGTCAAAGTCAAAGAAAATTTACACAACACAATTTAATTTTACACTGTACTACTAGGGTAAATCTCACACCAATTTGTAAGAATGTGTGGTTCACAATTAACCCTTAAATCCAATATATGTTATATTGCTATATATATTGCTAAATAATGAAGCCTATTTTAGGACAATTAGCATATTCATATTACTGTAATCTAAGAAAAATGTTATTTAAATTGCCTTTAAAGGTTTGTATTGTTACAGTATATATATATATATATATATATATATATATATATATATACCACACATGCTATATTATACATACATACATACATACATACTACTGTGCGTGTGTGTGTGTGTGTGTGTGTGTGTACCTGTTTTTCTATTCAGGTGGGGACTTAAACCTGAATACACACAGACTCATGGGGACTCGTGTCACGGTGGGGACCTAAATTGAGGTCCCCACAGGTAAAGCAGCTTATAAATCACACAGAATGAAGTTTTTTGAAAATCTAAAAATGCAAAAAGTCTCCTGTGAGGGCTAAGTTTAGGTGTAGGGTTGGTGTAGGGCAATAGAATATACAGTCTGTACAGTAGAAAAACCATTACGCCTATGGAGAGTCCCCACAAGGATAGCGAAACAAGTGTGTGTGTGTGTGTGTGTGTGTGTGTGTGATAATGTCCTGGCGTATGTAAAATATATGTGTGTTAATCTATATGGGTCACCTGATTAGAAGTATCGTTCTCATTATTTGAGCTTCCGAACCGTTGGGCATTCTCCAGACAGACAGATAAAAACTGCAACTGTCTTGTGGCTATCAGAGGCTATCAGGCTATCAGTGGCTAAAAGTGGCTATCAGTTTGTGGATGTGTTGAGGAGATCCCTTGGGTGATGCTTGCCAGGCCATCAGATGTCTGACAGGAGGCTAATGTCCCGCAGGCCATTTGCTCCCCAGCACAGCTTGCATGTCACCCAGCGACAACAGAGCATCATTGATTTCACACAGCTTGTCAATCTAAGCACTTGCCATCAGTTCCACTAAAAACAAATCAAATTGTGGTTTATCGCCATCATTATTGTTGAGCCCTGCTGTTTAAATGGGCCAGAATAAGTTGTAAAGTGGCCAAATTATATAAATTACCTATGGCCCATATGCACGTTAAACATGAAACAAACACAGAGCAGATGCAGAGACTGAGTTCATGTGGAGCAGCATTTACTGTGAATCAAGCCACACTGAGACACTAAAAACACTGGATCATGAGCTGCTCACGTGTAAAATAACACTGTGCCACACTTCACTCTGAAACACAGCGCATATATTCATTTAATTGAATAGGATTTGATAATTGTATTAAGCCACATTGCATTTTTGTTTTTATTTTGATTAACTGTGCAGCCCAAAGTCTGTGTAGTTTGTGACTCTTTTGCTTTCTCTGGTTATTCTCAGTTTGATAATCAGCAGAACAACAAGTGCTACAATTTCAAGCCTCACCAATCTCAATTACCAGTTGCTCTTGATTACTCTCAAATCCCTCCAAATCAAAGACATTTTCTGTAGCTTATCTTCACACAGAGTGAACGTTCAGTGCACCTTATCAACCACACAAAGTTGCAACAACAGTAGCTGGACTACAAATGACCTTTGCCCTACTGAATTGTTCTCTACATAGTCTGGGTCACGCTGGGCGTTACTGTGTCAGACCAAACAGTTCACAATCTGATAAGGTAGCGAGGAACAGATATTAATCTCAACGTTCAGGGTTTTCGACAATTTCACTCATTCATCATACACACCATGCAGGATACGAGATTGAAAAGGCATGCTAATCCATGCTTTTGCACGATGACATTTAGCTAGTCCTGGGAGCAGCAACACATCTATATTTAGATGTTCTCACATAGCTCTGAATATTTCAAGGCCTGTGTAGTCACCTGATACACGGAGCCAGTGGGATAAGGTAGTGTGCGGTGAGGAGACAAAAACAGACAGCATGACACATCTTGTTTGAGGGATGGTCATTTAGTGTCAGAGATTAGCCAGCTCATGCATCATTCAGCAACATGTGTTCAGGCCTGGTTGCGGCCACAGGGAAAGGAGTTTTATTTGTCAGAGTGCCGTCATTAGATGCAAGAACACGTGAGTTTAAGTGTGGGGTAGAACAGATGGATATGAACAAGTGAAAATGTGACACGTAATGAGCAAATGCCTCACCATGCAGTTACTTTTAGCAGATAGTAGAAGGATGTCGTCATCTTTATGCTCATATGCAGTGCTAGTCCTCTCTATACACAAAGTATGCAAGTTGCAAAGTGCCCCCGAACCACCAGGGGGCCCCCTTGCTCTCAAAAATGATTTAATGACAAGGGCTATGTGATTAATAGAATTTTAGTTTTGTTTTTGGTTTTGGTTTCCGATGATTATGAAAACGCAATACTGCATTCCGCTCCTTTCCTTTAAAGCAATTAGCTGTCGCCAATCCTGCATAACATCCAAATCAGTCAAATCATGTAACGTGACTGTCGTAATCATACTGGGAAAAAAAGGTGGACGACGCATCTCTACTTCCTTCCACTCTAGAAAAGTGAAGCCAAAACATCCCCAATAATGGCCACTGTCATTTTGTGCCGATGACGTCATTTGGAGTCTGCGCAGCAGCGATTCATTTGTAGCCCGAGTCTGCGCAGTAGTGATTTATTTGTAGCCCGTGTCTGCGTAGTAGTGATTTATTTGTAGCCTGAGTCTGCGCAGTAGTGATTTATTTGTAGCCCGAGTCTGCGCAGTTGTGATTTATTTGTAGCCAGAGTCTGCGCAGTAGTGATTCATTTGCAGCTTGAATCTGTGCAGTAGTGACTCAATAGGAGGCAGAGTCTGTGCAGTAGTGATTTATTTGTAGCCCGAGTCTGCGCAGTAGTGATTTATTTGCAGCTTGAATCTGTGCAGTAGTGACTCAATAGGAGGCAGAGTCTGTGCAGTAGTGATTTATTTGTAGCCAGAGTCTGCGCAGTAGTGATTCATTTGTAGCTTGAATCTGTGCAGTAGTGACTCAATAGGAGGCAGAGTCTGTGCAGTAGTGATTTATTTGTAGCCCGAGTCTGCGCAGTAGTGATTTATTTGTAGCCTGAGTCTGTGCAGTAGTGATTCATTTGTAGCCCGAGTCTGCGCAGTAGTGATTTATTTGTAGCCTGAGTCTGCGCAGTAGTGATTAATTTGCAGCTTGAGTCTGTGCAGTAGTGACTCATTAGGAGCCCGAGTCTGTGCAGTAGTGATTTATTTGTAGCCCGAGTCAGTGCAGTAGTGATTCATTAGGAGCCCGAGTCTGTGCAGTAGTGATTCATTAGGAGCCCGAGTCTGCTCAGTAGTGATTTATTTGAGTCTGCGCAGTAGTGATTTATTTGTAGCCAGAGTCTGCGCAGTAGTGATTTATTTGTAGCCCTAGTCTGCTCAGTAGTGATTTATTTGAGTCTGCGCAGTAGTGATTTATTTGTAGCCCGTGTCTGCGCAGTAGTGATTTATTTGTAGCCTGAGTCTGCGCAGTAGTGATTTATTTGTAGCCCGTGTCTGCGTAGTAGTGATTTATTTGTAGCCTGAGTCTGCGCAGTAGTGATTCATTTTGCAGCTTGAGTCTGTGCAGTAGTGACTCATTAGGAGCCAGAGTCTGCGCAGTAGTGATTTATTTATAGCCAGAGTCTGAGCAGTAGTGATTCATTTGCAGCTTGAGTCTACACAGAAGTGAATTATTTGGAGCCAGAGTCTGCGCAGTAGTGATTCATTTGTAGCACAAGTCTGCACAGTAATGATTCATTTGGAGACTGAGTCTGTGCAGTAGTGACTCATTTGGAGCCAGAATGTGCACAATAGTGATCATGAGCTGGGGTCACGGTATCAAAGTCCCACCCAAACTCCCGCAGACCCAATGACAAACACTCAATCATGATGCCACACCCCATTTTTATAGCACCAAATAACTAACTAAAATCAAACTTATTAGAAAAACAAACATAACTACATACAATGATGGAAAACATCTCTGGGAAAAATTTATTTGAAGTGTAATTTAATATTTTTAGTTTGATCCACATCCCATTCGTTTACATGGACAGGGTGGGGTTTATGACCTATAGTGCAGTGTTCAAAATGTTTTGACTTAACTTTTCAGAATGTATAAAGCGCACTTGGCCGTAATACACAGTGGCTGCATCCGAAATCGCATACTCTCTCGAGTAGGTACTTTTTTGAATAAGTAATTACTTTGCGACCACAAAAAGAGTATGTTCTAAATAGTATGAATGTAATCTGGACATACAACCTTCTCAGTGTCAGTTGTGTTGCGTCACTGCCATTCATAAATCCTCTACCGTGGCCTCATGGCATAGTAAAGTGTCCATCGTATGCACACTTCAGAATCATGCTGGAAGTAGTGTACATACTGTACAGTATAGTAGGGAACTATGCCATTTCAGATGCAGCCAGTCTCCTGCCGGACGTCAGTATATGAGGCTCAATTCCCATAGGAACAAATTGAAAACACTTGCTTTGTCCCCCTCGTTCCGCACTAGTGGATACGCACTGTAATAAAAGAGTTAAAAGCATACTGAGCTGCGGAAGAGACACTGTTCCCCAGGTACTTTCTGTTTGGGCTTCGAGGGTGCATTTGGATGGACAAATACACACAAAAATATGTCAAACTGTCCGTATTTGCGAGTTTTTTTACTTAAACGCAGTCAGTTATGTCTTCAGTGAACATAAATAGTTGGGAAAGTCATAGAATGCTTGTCAGTATTTTATGCTGCCTTCACGTGCTATCGGAATGCTTGTCGTATTCAAGTGCTTTAATGTTGGAAAGAATAAAATGTAGCATCCCATTGGTTGACAATCATATAAACATTCACCACACTATACATGCAGTTTGCTGACAATTCTGGAATTTCGGTCAAACACATGCTTATTTCACTGCTTATAAAACACAATATGCTTCGAATGATCGTTCATATCTAGCCTTTAAATACACTACTTTAGCGACAAGACAAAGGGATGGAGTTGTTATGAGAACAGCATTGACAGCAGCAATGGTTGTCCCCTCCACCATGTTTAAAGTTTATGACACGCCCAACTCGGAAACTCTGGTATCAAAATTATTTCCCAGTAGTAAAAATGACTTGAGAGGCCGTTCACGTCCAATTTCCCATTAGGAAACTCGTATTTACGATAATTCCGATAGCACGTGAAGGCAGCATTAGATCTGTGCATTATGTCTTAAAGTGACAGCAGCCTAATAAACCTGCTGCTGTCTGTTATTTAATGTTATTAATGTAGCACTTGGGTCATTTTGCAATTTAACTATATGAAATCAAGCTGGTTGATATACCAGTCAATAGTAAAGTTCTTTGCCAATGAGCCACCTCTCGATATTTCAGCCGAACAGATTTACATATTGTCTGTTATGATTTTTGGTCATGATGAAGTGTCTCTAAAGTGCTGACATGTTTACCTGTCGTAGCTAATCCATGTTGTGTGCATCAAATAGAAGCTGACGCAATTCAAGCGTGTCATTGTGCTATAGTCAATCAATGATTTAATCCGTCCAAAATATTTCGACCAAAAAATAGTTTTTTCCTGTTTCAGCTGAATACATTCAGCTGCCAAAATTTGGGTGTATCTCTAGTTATTGACCATTTGCATTATGGTTAAATAAGCTGATAAAAAGCGATTGTACTCAGCATAGAAGTTGCATCAAAGCACCAAATACAAATACTCTGTTTACACAGACTTTAACACTGACCTTTTTATTGACGCACAGAGGTGGCCTAAATGTATTTACAGATGAATCACAATCACAAGAAACAATCACATGCTCATATATCGATTATTAATTCGTATGCATTTGAGGAGCCTCTTTCAATCCAACTGCTTTCCTGTGATGCAACAGACAGGAGCTTACTGAGAGTGGTTTAAAATATGCAGTACTGCGCAAAAATGTTTGTTTTAAGATGGTTATTTATATCTTTTGCTTTAGTGTGCCAGTAGGAAGTATAAATTTTAGATTTCCAAACAGATTTCTGTGTGGACCATCTGTTGTAGGACTTTCTGTTCATACAAAAAGCTTGTTAGACATAGACCTGTCACATAAAGTTAAAATATTTCTTATTTTGATGAAATCTTTGGAGGCCAGCAAACCTGATTAATATATAATATAATGTGTGTGAAACTCTAAGGACCAAGAATCTTTGGCTTGACACGAATGTTAAACAATAGTAAAATCGGAGCGTTTTTCAACCATTATGTATATCAATCGTTAATGATAAACTTTTGTGTGAGTCTGGCGCGAACCAAAACACAGCAGACAGCACGATCCAGAAAGACACATTTAATCTTGATGCACTTTTCAGCTGTTCTGAGTGAGGTTCAGTTCCCTTAAAGTCTGTGGTGTCTATCATTATTTGAAAGGCAAAATGTGATTGAAATTTATTGTATTTTATATACAGTTACTTTAGACAATTGCGATTAGATAAAAAAAAACATTAGGCGAGTAAACAATAATCATGACTGGCCTAGTTGGATCACTGTAATTTTTCTTCGCCAACCTGATGGTTTTCAACTGTACTAGGGGTCTGCAGAAAATTTAAGAGAAAAAGATTTTACTTCATGTATTTTTATTTAATGTGTTGACAAAATATTTATTAAATATCTTTAACACAGTAATTTTAATTTAATTAGCAAATAGTTACACAATTAAATTAAATTATTGTGATAAATGCTTTAAAAATAAATCTGAATTGTAGTGTATGTGTTTTGTTTTTTTCCCCCAGTATTTTGTTTTGGCTACAGAATTTCATTTGTTATTTTTTTAAGTGAAGTTATGGGCTATTTGAAGCACTAATATATAGATGCCTTAATAAACCATGACACCTTTCTGAAACCTTTAATTTAAGGGTGTTAATGTTTATTACTGACTGACTGACTGCACATGTTCACATGCTCTAATTAATTTGAATGCATTTACACACACCCAGTTTCACACAGAGCTAAAACAGCCACATAAGTTCAGCCGGTTGACCTGGCTGGAGTGATTGTCAACGCCCATTCCCACCCATGGAAGGACTCTCAGGAAAGCAACACCCAGGTCATCTGCTTTATTTATTTACATTCCTCCGATCGGCAGGATCCTCCAGAGACAGGGCACAGAAATATGCTGTGGAAGGGTGTGGAGCACCTCTGGGACAACACAGGACAGCGCCTCCACCAACACCAGCCTATTATCATACACTCACACCATTGTGCTCTCATAAAAGCTCACTGTGTACGAGAACAATGCGTTACAGTAACCACCTTCACAAGATTACTCTGTGATAGCTTGCTATTAATCCATATTTATAGATTTTGTTCTCTGTCCACCCTTCATGACAGGTGTAGGAGAAGCAACTTAAGCCCAAAACATGAAAGTAGATACTTCTAGATATACAAATTTGATTTTACATATTGTTGACACATGAAATCAGGTGGCAAAAATGAATCAGAATGGGGGGTGTGGAATATTGCCAAAATTTATATCTCATTATTTTCTGGGATTTTGTCGATGACGTTAATTAGACAATATTTTGCAGAGTGTGTTTTTTTGCTGGTACCTGGGCTGGTTTTTAGACCTGTCACGAACAGCTGATTCCCCAAGCTTTTCATATTCTTCATATTTGCCCCATTAAATGGATTTCCAGGGGCCTTTTTTACCTAAAAGCGCATTTTTTTCTATGCATATTAGATATGCATTATCTTTTATGTTAAATTATTTCTTCTAATCAATAAATTCACTTTGGTGTTACCAGTCAAACTAAATCACTATCAGTACTGGCAAAATAGAGCATAAACAGACAAAACTGACAATATTATATTTGAAATGTAACTCACATTAAGAACTTATTTTTTATTGTATTGTTGTATTCTGCTGATATTCAGGAAAAACAGCATTCATGCATGCATGATATTGCTTAACTATCTCACATGGTATAAATATAATGGACAAAACCTTTTTTTTGTGAACTCTCAGAGAGTACACAAAATTATTGTAGTTTATTCAAATTGCACATCCCTAGTCAGAAATTTAACATGTCACAGGTATGAATTGCATTCTTAGTGTTGCCACAAGGGGTGCTATAGAGAGCACAGTATTGCATAATCTGTCTTTTTTAGGATCAGTTTTCTCTATCAGAACAACTAATGTCATGGCGAAGCAAATGTGTGAAAAAAATCTTGCAGAGCAAGTTAAATTAGTAAAATTGTTGACGTGTTTGATTTTGTTTTTGTTAGTGATGTGGTTGTTTTATTTGGAAGCCTCTTTCTGCACTGAATAAAAAATAAATAAAAAAGGTAACTGACTTTTTATCTCACAATTTGGACTTTTTCTCTCAATTTTGAGTTAACATCTCGCATTTGTTTCCACCACAGAATAAAAAAAGGTAATTGCAACTTTTATCTCACAATTACTATTTCCCCTCAAGAATTTGCAAGAAAAAAGTGTACAGAACAAGAAAAAAAAGAAAAAAGAAAATTGTGAGATATAAATTGCAAGAATTGCAACAGTCTGAAATGTAAGACAAGAAGTCTCAATTACCTTTTTCATTTATTTATTTATTTATTTATTTTTTCCTGTAGCTTCTATAGTTTTGGACCTTATTGACTTTCATTGCATAAACAAAAATATTCTTCAAAATATCTTTTTGTTCCGTAACATTGGAATGAGGTTGAGTAATTGATGAATTTTCGTAGTTGAATGAACTATCCCTTTTAAATTTAGGCTATAAAATGGGTCTTCATGCTTGCAATGTACTAATGTCTGTTTGTGTACTTACAGAGTATGTTTTTAGCCTTAGAGTATCTCTGTGTATCTAATATATTGCATCACAAGACTGTTCAGTTGAAACGTAACTGGATGTCAGAGGCATAGGTCAATATTAGGACATGACTTGCTAAAGGGACAGAGCACCAGAGGCAAAACATGTTTACTGTTAAGGTGGAATGTTTTAAATATTTTAACTTGTCCCTGTAGAGTTAGTCGGAGTATTTGCTCATGGAGGACAACCACATTTCTGCTGCAAATTGTCAGGTGTAAATCTGAAGCATCTGAAGTGCAGAGTTAGAGTCTAGACCCGGTATTACCTATGTGACCTAGAGAGCATGAAAGAGACACATTTTTTTGTTTGACGTTATGCTGAATGCCTGCTTTATTCCCTTTGGCTAGGCCAGTAGGAAATGTTTCAGAGATTACCAGCACTCTGCTGATGAGTGTAAACATGGAGCAGATGGTGAGTGACTGCAACTCCGGTAAGAGGAGCCTGTGAGGGGGAAACTTGGCTGGATTGTGAACATTACTGAACTGAGCTCAGGCTAGACTGAGAGTGTGAAAACGCTCACATAGGAGTAAAGTATACATTTACTCATGAGGAAAGAACAGACACTATCTTGTTTATATACTATACAGAATTCTGTTTCTGGATCATATTTGTTTGCCACTGGAAAGATTCTTAATTTTTCTCTTATTTTTTCTGTTGACTGATTTTAAAATAGAAACTATGAAATAGAAACAACAACAGATTTACCTCACGATATGGAAGAAAAATCTTTGGTATTGTGACATACACCCAGGTGGACCCTTTTCATAGATTGTGATGATGCATTCCACAGTTATTAACATCATAAATATATATATATATATATATATATATATATATATATATATATATATATATATTTTTTTTTTTTTTTTATTGTGTACATTTATAAGACTATACTTTGTGTTATACTACTTTAGCGTTACATTTCACTGCTTAACGTTGCTGTGTCTAGTGTTTCTATCACCACGGCTGCGGGACTGACAGATTTGACATCAACATTTTTTTATTTTTTTTCCTTTTTGGAAGTCAAAAACACTATAGTGGATTTTATCTTTTGCAACTGGATCAAATGGAAACTCAAAAATTATGTTTGTTGTAGTTTCCAAAAAAGTTCAAATATGATGACATCCGCTTCTGAGAACCCCGGAAATTTGAAAAGGTCCATGGTTTACTGAAAAAGAAAAAAATGTAGGGTGAGACTTAGTTTTGTCCATTGATTGTTGATTGGATGGAGGCGGATCTGAACATGCAAGAGGCAGGGGTTAAACAGACTAAATGACTGGAGAAGTCTGGCATACATAACCAGAGAGAAGTTATGGCATTTTGATTAAACATTGCAAGGTTAAAAAATTAAAAAATGACATATACTTGGATTATTGTATTGTTCAAACTAGAGGTCAATGGATTATCGGCACGGATATTAAGCATTTTTATGGTTATCAAATCATTTTCAAAACCGATTTGCCGATAAAATAATTTAAAAGCATTTAAAGAAAGTTTTCATCAGAGCTCTTGTTATTCTCAATTTTGACATTAATTTTCATTTTTATTCCACACATATATATATCAGTTCAAAATATCAGTAATCGGTCTACTTGATCTGCAATAATCCGTATCGGTATCTGCCCTGAAAAACACATATCGGTTGACCCCTATTTCAAACTCCAACATTTCACATTAAATGTATGAAAGAGAAGCATTTGGGCAATTCAACTGTAACCAATCGTCATCAATGTGATGCCAAATGCTCATTTTCCACAAAACTTCCAGTTATTCTTAAATGCAGACCATTTATGGTTCACTTTCAGTGTGTGGAAGGACATGACGTGAAACATGTGACGTGAAAGGCAGCCCAAGGACTTCTTCCACTCTTAACTTTCATTAGTGGCCCTCCACTTCCTGCACATGGCTCTTGTTCCACTCTCACATCCCCTAAGCAAATAAATCAGAATGATAATCTCTCACAGAAGCATCTGAGATAAGAACTACAGGACGTTCTCATCAGTAATAGTTCTGATTGTTCTATTGAAAGTGAAGAGTCATCCTGATGAGAAAGAGTGAAACAAGAAACCACACAACGGAATCAATGGCAGGAGCCAGTTTTACATGGATAGAGGTATCCGTCAGCATTCCCATTCATCTCAACACCAGTTGCTGACGTATGGCGCCTGCATACTGACAATTTTTGGCACAAGTCATACAGTAAATGTCATGTGACTGAATACTCTGGAGCCTCAGGACAATGACATCATGATGGGATTTTAACCCTACTATCGCATTAAAAAATCGTATACACCTTTCACATTCCCAGGTCAGATTTGATCTGGTGAAACATGAGTTTATTTTCTACTAAACCCATATTGTATCTGATCAGTAACTAATTATTAATGAGTGAATATACAAAAAGTTTTGAATGTTATCGTGTTTTACTGTGTTATTAGAACATGTACCCTTTTTATCAAAGGTGCTGTATTTTTTTAAATTGTACTAAGCATAAAAACACCATAATATGTTTGCAGATATTTCGGAAACATGCTAAGTTCACATACTTGTTTCTACGAAAAACAATTCAACAGCCAGTTATTCTACTTTGAAATATGCTTTCAGTGTCAGAATGTCTGTTTTTGTTTTGGTATACAGCTCCACCCACTACCACTTACCCAATAGTATTTTGACAACCCTGGTTGCCAGATGGCAGAAAATACAGCATATTGCAGCCATGGAAGCGAGCAAACAAACTGGATCAGAGACTGCAAATTCTACACGACCTAAAAAGCCTCGGCATCCATCTAAAAAACTCTATGACCAGAGGTATATTAAAACTCGGATAAATCACCTCATAAGCTTATGGTGTACGGCTCGTCGCCTTCCATTGTTAATTGCACTCATTCCCGTTGTATATCCTCAATCTGGCAACCCGCATGAGTGTTGAGTCTGAGGAGGGGGATGGAGAAATAACACAAACATTTTGCATTTGGACTGAAGTACCCATTTCAAACACTAGATTTTATTTTATTTCAGTATTTCATTATTTGGGGAAAATAATAATAATAATAATACTATATATTTATATATATATACATACGGTGGGTACGGAAAGTATTCAGACCCCCTTAAATTTTTCACTCTTTGTTATATTGCAGCCATTTGCTAAAATCATTTAAGTTCATTTTTTTCCTCATTAATGTACACACAGCACCCCATATTGACAGAAGAAGACACAGAATTGTTGATATTTTTGCAGATTTATTAAAAAAGAAAAACTGAAATATCACATGGTCCTAAGTATTCAGACCCTTTGCTGTGACACTCATATATTTAACTCAGGTGCTGTCCATTTCTTCTGATCATCCTTGAGATGGTTCTACACCTTCATTTGAGTCCAGCTGTGTTTGATTATACTGATTGGACTTGATTAGGAAAGCCACACACCTGTCTATATAAGACCTTACAGCTCACAGTGCATGTCAGAGCAAATGAGAATCATGAGGTCAAATGAACTGCCTGAAGAGCTCAGAGACAGAATTGTGGCAAGTCACAGATCTGGCCAAGGTTACAAAAAAATTTCTGCTGCACTTAAGGTTCCTAAGAGCACAGTGGCCTCGATAATCCTTAAATGGAAGACGTTTGGGACGACCAGAACCCTTCCTAGAGCTGGCCGTCCGGCCAAACTGAGCTATCGGGGGAGAAGAGCCTTTGGTGAGAGAGGTAAAGAAGAACCCAAAGATCACTGTGGCTGAGCTCCAGAGATGCAGTCGGGAGATGGGAGAAAGTTGTAGAAAGTCAACAATCACTGCAGCCCTCCACCAGTCGGGGCTTTATGGCAGAGTGGCCCGACAGAAGCCTCTCCTCAGTGCAAGACACATGAAAGCCCGCATGAAGGACTCCAAGATGGTGAGAAATAAGATTCTCTGGTCTGATGAGACCAAGATCGAACCTTTTTGGCCTTAATTCTAAGCGGTATGTGTGGAGAAAACCAGGCACTGCTCATCACCTGTCCAATACAGTCCCAACAGTGAAGCATGGTGGTGGCAGCATCATGCTGTGGGGGTGTTTTTCAGCTCCAGGGACAGGACGACTGGTTGCAATCGAGGGAAAGATGAATGCGGCCAAGTACAGGGATATCCTGGACGAAAACCTTCTCCAGAGTGCTCAGGACCTCAGACTGGGCCGAAGGTTTACCTTCCAACAAGACAATGACCCTAAGCACACAGCTAAAATAACGAAGGAGTGGCTTCACAACAACTCCGTGACTGTTCTTGAATGGCCCAGCCAGAGCCCTGACTTAAACCCAATTGAGCATCTCTGGAGAGACCTAAAAATGGCTGTCCACCAATGTTTACCATCCAACCTGACAGAACTGGAGAGGATCTGCAAGGAGGAATGGCAGAGGATCCCCAAATCCAGGTGTGAAAAACTTGTTGCATCTTTCCCAAAAAGACTCATGGCTGTATTAGATCAAAAGGGTGCTTCTACTAAATACTGAGCAAAGGGTCTGAATACTTAGGACCATGTGATATTTCAGTTTTTCTTTTTTAATAAATCTGCAAAAATGTCAACAATTCTGTGTTTTTCTGTCAATATGGGGTGCTGTGTGTACATTAATGAGGAAAAAAAATGAACTTAAATGATTTTAGCAAATGGCTGCAATATAACAAAGAATGAAAAATTTAAGGGGTCTGAATACTTTCCGTACCCACTGTGTATGTGTGTGTGTGTGTGTGTGTGTATATATATATATATATAAACCAGTACTAGAATGAATGGAAGTTAATTAAATTCATTTGAACTTATAACTCAAGCTGCTCAAAAACACTCCAAATGTATGAAACCTACATATTCTTTTTCCAACAATACAACATCAAAACAACTTAAATATTACTCTGGAATGTTTTCAGACAAAATGTATTCATTTACTTGTATAAACTTTCACGTTTGCCTTTCAAACATTCTTTCCTTTTACAAATTTTGCTCTACACCCCTTTAGGCTATAGAATAGTTCATTAGATATAGTTTGTTGTTTTGTCTGTTTATTGTCTCTTTGTGTGTACATATACAAATTCAGTTCTAAAAGTTTGTGAGATACCGGAAAGAGGCTAAATGTATTTTACTAAAGTAATCTGAGTCAAATTCAACTAATAGATGAACAAATGATCCTGAGACATTTCAGGCTTGACACTGGAGAGAACATACAATGGGTTGTGTGTGATGAGTATCAAACCAGCTTTCTCTTAATCTTCCATCACCTGTCCAAGTGTGCCCATCCAAAATCTTCACTGAAACTTCTAGAAAATGGAGGAATAACTTGTAAAGGCAGTCCTTACAATCCCCCTTTTAAAGACACACAAGCAAATGTCTCCAGCTAAATTTCAGGGCTCTTTTGCAAAGTCACATTATCAGCAGACAGCAGATCTATTTGCGAGTGGCCCGATGGCACGCAAACCTCCCTCTACAGTTGAACCTGGATCAGTAGGCTGAAGTGTATAATTTAAGAGCTAAGCAGCTGCCAACACAGCACGTCATGCAGCATTTACTGTCAAGTCGCACAAATAAACACAGGTGCTGCTCACGTGGGCTATGGGCGCATTACCTCGTCAGTCTGCAGGAGGCACCTCTAGCCCATTTGGCACAGAGTTCACAGAAGTGCAATGGGGAGGGGTGTCCAACATGAATTTAGAGGAGAATAGGGTAGTTAAACCCAGGATCAAAGTGTTGTGTTCATTTTCAAAGGTTTTAACTCTTTAAGCTAGCTGAACCTACTGTTTGACCAAACAATTTGTTGTTTGTTTGTGGCTTGCTATAGTGACCATTGAAAAATGGCACTTATAAATACACACAACTCAAAAGTCTCTTCTGCTCAACAAGGCACTATTTGTTTGATCAAAAATACAATAAAAACACTAATAATGTGAAATGTTATTGCAATTTAAAATAACTGTTTTCTATTGTAATATATTGTAAAATGTAACTTATTTTTGTGATGCAAAGCTGAATTTTCAGCATTCAGTGTCACATGATCCTTCAGAAATCATTCTAATATGCTGCTTTGCTACTCAAACATGTATTATTATTATCAATGTTGAAAACAGTTATTATTTACTACATATTTTTGTAGAAAACATTATACATTTCAAACCATTTTTTATAAACGCCTATTTAATTTAGCAAATTTAACAATTTTTACTCGCACAATATGGATCTTTATAAATTAAAATATATAGCTACCTTTTCATTGTATGGAGGGCATCCTTCACAAATAGATTGTCATATTTTGTTGTCAGACTCTTAGTTAACTCTAGTCTTCAGTTCCAGAAGATCCAGAAAATTTTATAGTGTAAAAAATACAGAAAAACTCCACTGATTTCCTCTGGGCCTGGATGAGAGCAATCACTCTACGTGGGAAGAATGAATCCCACCAGGCCAATGTATAATTGAAACAGACTGAAAAATATATAGAATATGACTCAAGGTGTTATTTTCTGAATACAGGTTTATACTGTCTATGAGCACATGGTGAATTACAGGACAAAATACAGACAGTAGCTTGTTGTTGAGATCCAGACGGGGAGGTAAACAAACACACAGTGATTTGTGATGCAGCTAGATGAAAATTTCAAGTGTACAGGGCAAGACAGCAGACTCAACAACATAAAGCCACAAATGACACCTATTTTTAAGTCGCGTGTTAAACAGGAAACAGAAGATAGGCCAATTTGAGAGTGCACACTTTGCTCTCGCTTGTCCAAATGTCATCATTAAGGTTAATGAGCCTGCCGCCTCCGTCACTGTTTTTAGTGCAGGGCGGAAAATATAAACCCTGGCAGGATTTATAGTATCTAGTTGCCCACGTCAGAGCAATCTAGTAAACTTGATTCTTTTTATAGAAAACCACAATAGACACTGTGATCTCAATCCTTCTTTTCCTACGAATAATTACAGAACAACATGTTTACAGTATATGATAACCTTTAATAAAACACAGTCAGCTAACTTGTCATTAGCTTACAAATAAGCAATCATTTAGTGGATTTTCACTTTGCCTTGTTTGTTAATAAATAGTTGCACTTATTGTTTATTCACTTATTGCTGCAGAAAAATCTAGTCGTTACTTAGTATATTCAAGTTTTCATAAATTGGCTTCATGAGTAAACCTGAATATATTGAGCAACCTTAAAGGGGTCATATGATGCGATTTCAAGTTTTCCTTTCTCTTTGGAGTGTTACAAGCTGTTTGTGCATAGATAAGATCCCTGAAGTTGCAAAGACTAAAGTCTCAAAACCAAAGAGATATTCTTTATAAAAGTTAAGACTCGACCACGCCCTCTTAAAACGGCTCATTCAAACACGCCCCCACATGTCTACGTCACGGTGTGGGAAGATTTGCAAAACACCGCCCAAATGTATACGCAATGAAGGAAGGTGGAACTACTATTCTCGCTGTAGTGTTGTTGCTGCTGCCGGTGCCATGTCCTGGAGACGCTGTGTGTTTCATTGTGAAAGAGACAGCACCTTGTTTGGGCTTCCAAAAGAGGACACAACTAGAAATCAGTGGTTAAGTTGTATTTAAAACACTGTTCCAGAACAGTTCAACCCAAACATTCAAGTGTGTGCAGCACATTTTACGGAGGACTGTTTCCTGAACCTGGGAGAGTAGCCTGCCAGCTATGCACAAAGACTGTTTCTATAAAGTGGGGCAATTCCAACTTTGCAAGGACAGTCTGGCGATTCTGACTCACAGCCTGTAAGTACATTTTCTTATTTAAAGAATTTGCCACTGACGATTCAAACGCAAGTTTTGAGCAGTGTAGAGTAGTGCTTGTTTGTTGATTCTCCGATCACAGATACAGACATGGTAATGTTTACACGGCGCGATGCAACGCGATGCATAAAAAGACAATATAAGTCATTATAATCAGTAATTATGTTCCCACTGGATGCAACAAATGCCTCGTTTATAATGGGTTTTATTGTTTTTGTGTCGTCGCGCCAGGACACGGCATCACAATACGGTTGGGGCGTAACATTTCCGTCACACGCTTGAGGTATTCGGCCAATCACAACACACTGGATAGCTGGCCAATCAGAGCACGCCTCGCTTCTCAGAACGATGAGCTTTGAAAAAATCTACGCGTTTCAGAAAGGCAGGGCATAGAGGAGCAACAATAATGTACAGTACCGGTATGTGGAAAATAATGTGTTTTTGAACCTTAAACCGCATAAACACATTGCATTACACCAAATACACAAAATAATGTTCTTTTTAGCAACGTCATATGACCCCTTTAACTAAATTTTTCTGAGGCAATAAGTTTCCAAGATTGTTTCAAGTAACGTTAACATATTCAAATTTACAGTGTAGTTAATAGAAAGTTCTTTACCCTTCTATCCAAGTTAGCGGTCACACATTTGACCATGTCAAATGCAACAAATATAGGCAACAGGATATGATGTCACACTCTAGAACTTCTGTTTTTTGGGTTAATTTTGATTTTTGGGTTAATTTTGTTATTCAGTGTGATTTCTGAAGAGCAGGGTGGCAGATGACCGATAATAATTTAATGACAGCACATTAAATGGTACTTCAAACAAAAATGTGATACTCTAATATTACAGATATGATTTATATACACACACACACACACACACACACATATATATATATATATATATATATATATATATATTTCATTTTTGAAAATTTATTATAGATTAAGAATGACCTGTGGATTTGGGGAACTAACACATCTTTTGATTAGCCAAGTGGACAAAGTTAAAATTCAATGATAAAATGGCCAAATATTGGCTGATCAATCTTGGTTGATTGGTTCATCGGTTTAGTCATAATTATAAAAAACAACTCATAATGAATTCCTACACAATCTGCTCCACTATTTATCTACTCCCTTATATGGCATCCCTGGAAAACTTTAGTGTTTTATTTGTTTATTTATTTATTTTATTTTTTCTGTTGAGCCTCTAAATTGTAGATCTTATGTAGCTCCACTCCTTTTCAGTGCTGTACTTGTTGTCTTCTGTCTTATGTTTGTATTTCCACAGTGTGAAGGTAAGATTGAACGAATTTATGAATGAACACTCGTTTTAAAATCTTCCTGGTAAACTTTATGACATCCGCTTCGAACATTACAATACACTTGATAACTTTTGTTATCTCTACCACAAGTAAATCCACTTCACCAACTAATTACTCTTCAACAGAGATGCTACAGAGCTACTGCAAAAACAGAAGTTCAAAGACAGAATTCTACGGATGGCTGTGCTCTTGTTTCTCTGGCACATAAAGTCTATTGGTCAACTATCTTCTGCAGGTTAGAGAACATGAACTTTTGTACACTGCAAAACACATTATGATGGCATTCCTGTTCTGCTCATGTGTTTGAATGGAAGTGAATGAAACACTTAATCTACTGTAACAGCCCATTGTTTAGAGGACATGACATTTCATATACACCTTGACATGGTACAGACACTGACAGGGGACTTTTACCGTCACTTATAAGCTTCTCTAGTCACTTCCACACTGTGAAATGAAGCTAAATGATATTTAGGCAGAAATGGGATCCACTGGTCGAGTGAGTAAAGCCGGATCTCTCATATGATCTCTGATAATTGTAATACAGTTTCTACCTTTAACCAACAGCATCAATGAAACATAAAATTGCCTACATAGCATGAGGATGCTGCACTGATACTACCTAAAAATTCCAACATTTTCTGAAAGTTTACAAAAATTCTGGAAAGTTTCTGGAAATTTTCTACCCCATGCAACCCTAGGTGGAAGGCTAAAGATTAAGCTAGATTTTTTTTTTTCATATCATTTGTCAAAAGAAAACTATATGTCTGATCACTTAAATCTCTGGGAGTCCAAACGTCACCATTAAGGTTAACGAGCCTTAATCTTAAATCTTAGTAATTTCAATAGCTACTGTAGCAGGGTTTCTTTTATTTCCAGTATTTCCACTGTTGGATAATGCAAGCAGTGGTCAGAGTGACTCAGGCATATGTTACGTCTCTCTGAAGCGTTCTGGTCTATTTCAGAGCCATGAATGGAAAGAAATGCGTAAATAGAGGGACTCTTTCCTGATGTTCGGGTCAGCGAGAGTGTAATCTTTTGATATGTGTCAGTAGTTTCCACTTTCAAAAGGTCAGGACTCAAGGGGGATGTTAAACTTTTCTTCCTTAAAGATGAAATACAGCCTTTGAATTATTGAATACCTTCTGGACACAGTGCTTTGAATTATGCACATCCACATTAAGTCTTTGTTCTAACACTCTAACTAGGACTAACTATAATAATGTTGCGGTCTATGTTAGTAGAACAGAGATGTTGAGAATGAATGCAACAGAGTGAATGAATGAGGGGAAGTTCTGGATGACCTTACCAAGCTGCACCAAACCATAAGTTCCCGCTCATTTATGTTTGTCACCGTTCAAGCGAGTACATTATGGAAAGGTCATATTCTGAATGGCCATTCAAAAAATCAGCATGTCTCCTGAGTTCCTCCTCAAAATTGGAAAGTCTGAAACTGAATGGCATGCTAGTTTACTACTTAGATACATGTACTACATTGTCTCATTAACTCATTAGTAGCATGTTTGATTTGATTTTATGAGCTTTTATTCTAATTCTCAACAGTAAAGGTGAAGTGTGTAATTTCTTCACTAAATTGTTTTCTAAAATGATTCTCAAAGACTCCCACACTATGCTTTTGGTTTATTCATCACTCTGGAAGTGAAAGGTCAAGTTAAGCGCACTGCATTGTGGGATGCAGTACCCTAGTATGATCTTGGTGTAATGCCACACTTTTTAGTAAATGTAACAGATCATCTGGGGGAAAATGAGTATACTGTGCACAGTATACCTACTATATGCTACTGAAATAGTAGGAATAATGCAGTTCTACGATATCAGAACAGAGTTGTAAATCATTCATGTTGCCCATTTTTATGAAAAGTCTTGCATCACTATTACTGTTATAATGGTTTTATGAACATATTTGATAGTTACCTGTAGCTTAAAGGTCTATATGAGCCGTCTTTAACCTACTGGGACCAAACACCCTAAATAAAATTCTCCATTTTTGACTCAAATTATCAAAATGAAGTCATATTTAATGTAGCTAGAAAAGACTTCAGTTCGCTAGCTTCAAGTCATGTTATCATTCTCTTCCTCTGCTAATACTGTACTTGCACTAACTTTTCCACCGAAAACTGAATGAAATAACGAGGATGTTGTGAGTGTGAATTGTTCACAACAAGATAAATAACATGCATTTAGAAAATAGATCATTTTCATTCCAACTTTATAAGGCTTCCTGCTGGTTTTTACATGATTACACTGTAAAAAAAAATTCCGTAAAATTTACGGTAAAAAAACAGCAGCTGTGGTTGCCGGAATTCTACCGTAAAATATACAGTAGCAACATTTTAGGGTTTACGGTTTTAACTTAAATTTACAGTTAAATACCGTAATTTCATTAACTGATATAATGTTAATATACCAACCTATTGAAGTACTGAAATCTGTTTTGTACCTTTGAAATACACTCATAACTACCAAATGCAGGTGGTGATGAGAAAGTCACATGATGAACCAAAGCCCATCAGAAGCAGCTTTTAAATAATAACATATATAGTGTCATTCACACAAACACTAAACACCATCATGGTGAGACTCATTAAACTGAAATATGCAATAAACATTAATTTAACAACATCAGATGTAACATACAACCCTAATAAACATAACTGATAAGAAAAAACTAAGAAACGGTTATTTCAAAGAAAAAACATCAAATTCAAACAAAATTTGAAATGCAACGCAGGGAATTCTGAGAACGTCAATTTACGTTTTTTTTTTCTTTTTCACTTCCAAAAATGGTATTTCACCATAAAATTGTCTGAAATGTCTATTACAGTTTTTCACCGTATATATTAGGGGAACTTACCATTAACCATTTAACAGGTTTTTACTGTAGCATTTTCACAGTTTTTTACCGTTAAAATCATGGTCATTTTTTACAGTGTAGAAAGTCTTAATTTTAAAATATTACTAAAAAGGTTAATTATGAATAAATAATCGAAAAAATGAATTATAATGAATAAAAATATATATCTTGTATCTTCTATTTTGTTGCATACCCAAACATGCTGCGTTGGAGGCGGTTGGCATGACTGCACAAGTTGTGACTTAACAAAATTTAGGAAATATTGTGTAAGATTTACCCAGTAACTTAACCTTTGCATCGTCTTGGGTTATGTTACTGTCTATTTCACCAGAGATACTCAACAGAACAAGAAAAGCCAGCCAACCCCTACCAAACTGTAACAATTCACAGCATCTCAACATTTCTGTGCTGAACTACAATTCTCATTTCAGAATTTTGGCCGTGCTAACCTGGTACCTGGTATCCCAAGTACACCTGAGCAAAAATTAATGGAGTTCAGTTCTGTTTTAACAATATCACACGCGTCTCATCACGAGCTGAACCATTGCACTTAGGACAGGAATGGCCCGGGGCAAATTAAACATGATTTGGTGAGTAAATATCAGAGCCCATATAACTGGTTGGCGTATAAGAATAAACATCCTCCTGTTTGCATGAATCAACAGCGGTTCCTGAAAGTTGTGCACGGGAGAACCACACCTTCAGCTCTGCTGCAGACAGCAGCTGTCATTGACGGCTTCACCGCGGAGGCGTGAGAGGGGTGTGACAAATCGCCGCCGCTCATTGGCTGCCGCATTCTAAAGGACAGCACTATCGGCCAATCAGAGGACGCCCAACGCTTCAAACGCAGGAGAAGGGGCGGAGCGAGCGACCCAGAGGTGGTATATATATTGAGTTAATTACATACCCAGCCGCCGTTCTCCTGGATCCAGCCGTGCAGCGGCCCGTTCAGATACTCGGTCATCCAACCCGCGATGTTATCCACCTGCGCGGTCATCTCCTTATTCACGCATTCGACGCAAATGGTCCCTCCAAACTCGAAAAAAGCGATGATTCTGCCCCAGTTCACGCCGTCCCTGAACAGCTCGTCTATGACCGCGGTGAAGCGCTGATGCGCGGTGATGGATGTGAGATGCAGCTGTTTGGACATCTCCGCAAAGTCCGACTGATAAAGCCGCTCCAGTTCGTCCCCGGCCTCCCGTAGCACCGTGTGAAGAGCGCTGAACGGGTCGTGACGGGTGCCGCCGTGGTCCTCCTGTCTCCCCATCATCAGCCCATTCGAGACACTGTCATCGTGTCCGTTCACTTCCCACACGTACCCCTTCTTCCAGAGCTTATGGTGGATGTACTTCACCACTATACTGCGGTTATCATACACATTCTCCTGTGCCATCTCGACCTGTATAGATCTCTAAATAACCTCAGAATCAATGCGGTCTTATGAATCCAGGCGCATCATCAAATCAATGCAAAACAGCAACTGATTTTATTAACCTTTAGTTGACTGCAAATTAGAACTTACTGCATGTTGCCTCACTTGAAACTGCAAGTTGCATGAATCCTCCAGTGCTTCGGTGTGGAAAAACGCCCACTTTCTGTTCCCAGCAGAAAATTCCAGGCATGCAAGAGAGGATTGAAGCATCTTCCTCCTTATCAGAACAAACAAACACGCCGCGAGAAAGTCTCCGGTGTTTCGAGAGGCAATCGCGCGCGGTAAGTCATCGTTTATCCGTGTGAAAGAGTCCCGAGCTGCGGGAGACGGAAGAGCTTTCTCGCCGAGTGAGTTTCTTCTCTCGCGGAGCGGCTGGCGTGAGGAAAGGCGTCTCGCTGGCGTGTGCTGTCGAATTCGGTCTTTGCGCGAAAGGTAAACGTTGAACAGTTGTGTCTGTGTGTAAGTTGAGTGTTTAGAGGCGTCTGCTCTGCGCATTCGCTCCATAAGCAGACAGACCGCCTGCCCCCTTCACTGCACAGAGAGGTGTTCCCTGTGCTGCGTCACTCATTCACTCTCATGCGTGTGCTCCTCCTGCAGTAATGTTAAGAACTCAAATTTATCATCCTCAGACTATGGAAGCCCGTTTCCGACACTGAATTAAAAATAAAAAGGTAATTGCGACTTTTTTTCTCGCAATTGCGAGTTTACATCTCGAAATTCTATTATGAGATAGGCCTATATACTCGCAATTTTGACTTTTTCTCTCAGAATTGTGAGATAGGCTTATAAACTCGCAATTTTGACTTTTTTTTCTCAGAATTGTGAGATAGGCTTATAAACTCGCAATTTTGACTTTTTCTCAGAATTGTGAGATAGGCCTATAAACTCGCAATTTTGACTTTTTTTCTCAGAATTGTGAGATAGGCTTATAAACTCGCAATTTTGACTTTTTTTTCTCAGAATTGTGAGATAGGCCTATAAACTCACAATTTTGACTTTTTTCTCAGAATTGTGAGATAGGCCTATAAACTCACAATTTTGACTTTTTTTCTCAGAATTGTGAGATAGGCCTATAAACTCGCAATTTTGACTTTTTTTCTCTCAGAATTGTGAGATAGGCTTATAAACTCGCAATTTTGACTTTTTTTTTCTCAGAATTGAGCGACAGGCCTATAAACTCACAATTTTGACTTTTTCTCTCAGAATTGTGAGATAGGCCTATAAACTCGCAATTTTGACTTTTTTTCTCTCAGAATTGTGAGATAGGCCTATAAACTCGCAATTTTGACTTTTCTCTCAGAATTGTGAGAGGCTTATAAACTCGCAATTTTGACTTTTTTTTTCTCAGAATTGAGCGACAGGCCTATAAACTCACAATTTTGACTTTTTTTCTCAGAATTGTGAGATAGGCTTATAAACTCACAATTTTGACTTTTTTCTCAGAATTGTGAGATAGGCCTATAAACTCACAATTTTGACTTTTTTTTCTCAGAATTGTGAGATAGGCCTATAAACTCGCAATTTTGACTTTTCTCTCAGAATTGTGAGATAGGCCTATAAACTCGCAATTTTGACTTTTTTTCTCTCAGAATTGTGAGATAGGCTTATAAACTCGCAATTTTGACTTTTTTTTTCTCAGAATTGAGCGACAGGCCTATAAACTCACAATTTTGACTTTTTCTCTCAGAATTGTGAGATAGGCCTATAAACTCGCAATTTTGACTTTTTTTCTCTCAGAATTGTGAGATAGGCTTATAAACTCACAATTTTGACTTTTTTTCTCAGAATTGTGAGATAGGCCTATAAACTCGCAATTTTGACTTTTCTCTCAGAATTGTGAGATAGGCTTATAAACTCGCAATTTTGACTTTTTTTTCTCAGAATTGAGCGACAGGCCTATAAACTCACAATTTTGACTTTTTTTCTCAGAATTGTGAGATAGGCTTATAAACTCACAATTTTGACTTTTTTCTCAGAATTGTGAGATAGGCCTATAAACTCACAATTTTGACTTTTTTTTCTCAGAATTGTGAGATAGGCCTATAAACTCACAATTTTGACTTTTTTTCTCAGAATTGTGAGATAGGCCTATAAACTCGCAATTTTGACTTTTCTCTCAGAATTGTGAGATAGGCCTATAAACTCACAATTTTGACTTTTTTTCTCAGAATTGTGAGATAGGCTTATAAACTCACAATTTTGACTTTTTTCTCAGAATTGTGAGATAGGCTTATAAACTCACAATTTTGACTTTTTTTCTCAGAATTGTGCGACAGGCCTATAAACTCACAATTTTGACTTTTTCTCTCAGAATTGTGAGATAGGCTTATAAACTCACAATTTTGACTTTTTTTCTCAGAATTGTGAGATAGGCTTATAAACTCACAATTTTGACTTTTTTCTCAGAATTGTGAGATAGGCCTATAAACTCGCAATTTTGACTTTTTTTCTCAGAATTGTGAGATACGCCTATAAACTCGCAATTTTGACTTTTTTCTCTCAGAATTGTGAGATAGGCCTATAAACTCGCAATTTTGACTTTTTTTTTTCTCAGAATTGTGCGACAGGCCTATAAACTCGCAATTTTGACTTCTCTCAGAATTGTGAGATAGACCTATAAACTCACAATTTTGACTTTTTCTCAGAATTGTGAGATAGGCCTATAAACTCACAATTTTGACTTTTTTTTCTCAGAATTGTGAGATAGGCCTATAAACTCGCAATTTTGACTTTTTTTTTTCTCAGAATTGTGAGATAGGCCTATAAACTCGCAATTTTGACTTTTCTCTCAGAATTGTGAGATAGGCCTATAAACTCACAATTTTGACTTTGTTTTCTCAGAATTGTGAGATAGGCCTATAAACTCACAATTTTGACTTTTTTCTCAGAATTGTGAGATAGGCCTATAAACTCACAATTTTGACTTTTTTCTCAGAATTGTGAGATAGGCCTATAAACTCGCAATTTTGACTTTTTTTTTCTCAGAATTGTGAGATAGGCTTATAAACTCGCAATTTTGACTTTTTTCTCAGAATTGTGAGATAGGCTTATAAACTCGCAATTTTGACTTTTTTCTCAGAACTGTGAGATAGGCCTATAAATCGCAATTTTGACTTTTTTCTCTCAGAATTGTGAGATAGGCCTATAAACTCGCAATTTTGACTTTTTTCTCAGAATTGTGAGATAGGCCTATAAACTCGCAATTTTGACTTTTTTTCTCAGAATTGTGAGATAGGCCTATAAACTCGCAATTTTGACTTTTTTTCTCAGAATTGTGAGATAGGCCTATAAACTCGCAATTTTGACTTTTTTCTCAGAATTGTGAGATATAAACTCACAATTCCGAGTTATAAAGTCAAAATTGCGGGATATAAAGTTAGAATTGCGGGATATAAACTCGCAATTCAATTTTTTTCTCAGTTCTAACTTTTTTCTCGTAATTATGAGTTTATCTCGCAATTCTGACATTTTTCTCAGAATTGTCAGATATAAACTCGCAATTGCCAGTTATAAAGTCTGCGGAGAAAAAAAAACTAAGTTCTCACTGTTGCGAGTTCATTACTCAGAATTGCTAGTTTCTATCTCACAATTCTGACTTTATAACTCGCAATTGCGAGTTTATCTCACAATTCTGAGGGAAAAAAAGCCAGAATTGCGAGTTTGTATCACAATTCTGAGGGGGGAAAAAGTCAGAATTGTGAGATAAAAAGTCACAATTACCTTTTTTAATTTTTTATTCAGTGGTGGAAATAGGCTTCCATATGAGACCGAGTAGGCTAATTATGTTCTAGCATTTTTTTTATTTGATTTTTTTCATCATTATCGTCATTGGTGCATCATTATTTTTAATCACAATTTTTTTTTTTCTTTTTGAATAACATCGTTTATATAAAAATAAAGCAATATAAAACATTCATATATCCTCGCATAATCATATACTGAACATAAGCTTCTACACTTCTATTTCTAGGTCACTAATCTAAGCAAATTTGAGACACTGATCATGTGAACTGCTTTGTACAGGCGGTCAGATGATCATTTTCAAATCATGCTGAAGAACATGATCATGCAGAGTTCATGTGGGTTGAGTGCTACAGCAAAAGAGAACATGGAAAACAATCACTGAAATTTATGGTAAATTTGCATTCATTGTTTCCACATATAATGGGAAATGTGATCATTTCTAAAATTCAAAATATAAGCATGTCTCAGCCTGTTGGGTGCTTCTGTATATCATATATATTATCATACTGGCCACACACCCAACACTTAGTATTACAGAACAGTCCAAGGATGTTATTTTTACCATACACTTAAAATAGTGGAATGCTTTCATGGACCAATAAAAATATATATTTATGAAGCTAATAACTGACTGCAGGACTGAATCTATTCTAAACAAGTAGAATAATTAATATATAGTCATATATAAATGTCTTAATAACTAAATAATTATTAAAAGTAATCATATTAATACAAATTATTATTATTTGTGTGTGTGTGTATATATATATATATATATATATATATATATATATATATATATATATATATATATATGTATGTGTGTGTGTATGTATACAGGCACACACACACACATATATATATATATAATTTTATATACAATTGATTTTTAATAATAATTTTATGTATTCTAGTAAATGTAGGATTCTTTCTTTATACTGACCTAAACTGGCCATTTGTTATTTAAAACGCTCATATTCATCCTAGCAGGTTGAGTGGTCAGTAACCTCTGTAATTCTGGTGGGGTTTTTTTTTTTGTTATTGTTGTTGTAAGGGGGAATATGTTTTTTTTTGTTTTGTTTTTTTTTTGTTTTTGTTTTTTTTTTCAAATAAAATACATGGGTAATTTAATCTTTACTCGTCTGAAGATTCAAAAAGGTCCGGATGAGCTGAAATGGAAATCAGCATCTGTTCAGGCAGAGCAGAATTTGGTCCTCAGGCTCGCCTCAAAATTAGCATTGGAACTTCTTTGAACAGAGCAAGGCCTTTGATCTTTCAGCACCCCACGCAGTCGACCCTGCTTTGAATAAAGGTGAATCAACTCAAGCCATAGCTTATGAATTATTGCAGAACAAAATGATTACAACATACATATGACCCCTGCTGGCAGTCCCGGCTTCAGAGACAGAACATTGTGTCTGCAGCATTGTGTTGCAATGGAGGGCTTTAAAAAGGTTCAGGTTTGAGCCTAACTTGCATTCTCCCTCTGTCAGTTCTGACCGGGTTATTCAGGGCAAAGTTAGGCTTCTGGAGTTGGCTATTTCAGACTGACACCAGTCAGTAAAGTGTTTCAAAGTAGGAATGCAAAGTGAAGGATCAGGTTCAGGCCATAACTGACAGAGGTATGCAATGTCTTGTACTTTCAGCAACAGTGAACCAGTTTACATGTAGTCCTGTCTTGTTAATCAAAAATGGTAGATCATTAAAAGTTAAATAGGAAAATGTTAGATAGGACACTATGTAGTGCATATGTTTTGAGCAAAGAATTAACACAGGCTTTCCGGTCTCTTTTGACTGATTTTTTTTTTTTTTTTTTTTTTTTTTCCATCACAAGGTTATCCACCCACATACAGTAACAGGACTTTTACACTATTTTAAAAGAATCTGACACTGAATTACCTTTCAAAAGTTATTTATTTTCATTATGTAAGAAAATAAGACAAAGCAACAACAACATTTTTTTCTCTCATGGCACACAAGGTGAAATTTATGCAAGTTTGGCAACAAATGAATAAGGAACATAGAAGCAGAACGCATCAAAGTTGGTCTTGGTCTTTCTTTTAAAAGTTACACAAACTATACATCTTATTCTCAGAAATATCTCAACTTCAGTCAATAAAAGTGTGAACTATAGCAGATGACTTAAAAAAAAATGCTAGTGTCCTCTTGTGTGTTTGAATGAATTGTGAGCACAGGCTTGATTTGCATAGCTTTAAGGAGTTCAAAACAATTACTCTACTGTTAGTTTCTTAATGACTAAACAAATGACTACGTCCATGTGTTATGGAAGAGGGCACGACCGAATCGTATGTCCGACACATATCGGTACCTAACTTATAGCTACTATGTGCTGGACGACGTGCCTTGAGCCAATATCAAATGAGAACATCGTCATTTTGACTCACGCATTCTCATTTTCATATTTTGGGTGTTTTTGTAAAAAATATCCATAGCAAATAATGTACAAACAAACAAAAACAAGCAAAAACAGTGTCTTTTTCCACACTGAAACAAATATACGTAAACCATACACAATCTATGCCATAGTTGGATGTGGAGGTATCAACCCTTATAGCTTTTGTAGTGGTCTGTGTTTGGCTCTCTTAAGGCTTGAAAATGGGCCTCCATGACTGTAGTGCCTGACTGCATTGGTCAAGGGTTTCTAGTATACCTGCTAACTCCGGCCTGGCAAAAAAAGGTGACAGGGCATTTTGGAAAATTCTATATAATATTAGAATAGAACTACATGTTGTTTAGATAGCAACACCTATGTGTATGGTAACCTAAACTCTAAAATGACCATAAAACTATGATTTAAACATGTTACAGTTTTGACAAAAACAGCAAAGGATAACCACTTTACAAGCTATTAAATGATTATATACGTTATGGGAAAGCAGTAATACAGCGGTTACCCCTGTACAATGCTGTGCTTATAATCACTATTAGGCATCATATGTAGGCAAGACAAAAAACAAAGGTGATGAGTTTGCAGGTATGTTCTAGGAAAAACAGAGCAGCATAAAAAAAAACGTTGTATTGAATGAAAGTGTTACTTCAACCAAAAATGAAAATTCTGTCATCATTTATTCACACTCATGTCATTCCAAAACCGAAGGATTTTCACTTTTCTGTGGAACGAAAAAGAGAAATTTAGCCAAATGTTTACGCTGCTCTTTTCCGTCAGATGAAAAAAGCACTATTAAAGTAGTTCATACGAATCATACAAGCTATATTTGAAGTCTTGAAGCAATAAGAAGCCAAAATTTAACTCAATACTCACAGAAAACTGTACCTATGCCTTAACTCTCAAATCTCATGTACAGTATATTCAATATTTTTAATTCAAGGGACAAATCAATCATGCTTTTTCAGAAGAAATAAAAAATATTGCATCTCATATGGATCACTTTTACAGTCCTTTTTTATTTTGGAGCTTTGCAGGCCCCATTTTTTATTTTGGAGCTTTGCAGGCCCCATTTACTTTCACTGTAAGGAAAGGAGCAGCATGAACATTCCATTAAACTTCTCCTTTTGTGTTCTACTGAAAACAGACAATCCTATGGGTTTGGAAAAACATGAGGGTGAGTAAATAAAAACAGAATGTTCGTTTTTGGGTGAACTATCACTTTAAATTGACTCTTTTCTGTGCATTCAGGCATTCAAGAGATGGATTCATAAACATCTGCTCATATAACTGTAGGGTGTGATCACATCACATGCTCCCCGTTTGCTTGTGACAGTGAGGAAGGCAAATATTACAACAGCATGAGTAAGTGTCATTTTTTCTCTAGCTATTGTGTTGTCAGTAAGGTATGACTTGCAACAAGGACAAGGGGCAAGTTTGGAAGGCCTAAATCAGAAAACACAATTTTTATGCTGGAACCATCCATTTTACGTTACGACAAAGCAGAGCATGAGGAAATTCACTTGACTTGTGGAAGCCATATTGCTTGTTTTGGTGTACAAATCTGATCAAGCTTCACAACATCTACAGTTTTTTGCCTGCACGAACACTCGATGTACTCGCATTTATTCACCTTCAATACTACAGAGTTCTGGGGTTGTGGACATGGAACCATCCGACTATGACTGATTCTATTCTTTTAACACGATGCTGCACATGTAGGCTTTTGCTCAGGTTACACCTGATCTGTTTGGATCTCCAGCTCCACCTGTTGGCAGAGAGGTGCACTGACTCGAGCCAGCGAGCCTTTAACCACCGCAATGGCTTATCCTGACCCATCCTTCAGTTCAGTGAACTCTTAGAAGCCCCTGAGGTCACCTAAACGCAAGCATACAAGCAGACAAATATACATACACACTCGTACGCACATTTATAAGGTAAACATTTCCTTCAGAAACCCCCACACAGAGCAAAGAAGATAAGGCAGAGTGGCAGACTCAGGCTGTTTCATCCGAAAACACAGATGTCCTGTGTCCGTACCTTAAAACTATGAAATCTAAAAGCAGGAAGATACAGTACTTGACTACAAACATCACAGACCAGTCAAAAGAACAGTTCTTCACCTCACTGTAACATAAGGAAGTGAAGTTGTTGTTCTTCACCTATACAGATTTTATTTTTAATTTTTTTACCTATACGGCAAATGGTAACATCTCAATATAAATAAAAGTTGACTGAAATTAATTCTAGTGTTGAAATAACATTACGCCAACAGGCTAGAACAAGAACTCAGATAGTATGTGGTTTTGAGAACGACCACAAACTTTCAGAAACGAGAGAATGTACTAGAGGCAGTGAGAGCCAAAGAGTAAATCATTTCAATGCAAATAAAATTGTTTGTTTTAAAGAGCTTGAAATATTGATGCAGCATGCACTGGAATGATCGGGGTCCTGAAAGACACATCATGAAAGATTGACTCCTATTACAGGTCTACTGAAAAATAGGGCAAAAACTGTTTTGTCAGTGTAGACCTCTTCTACGCATTTGAACACGTCTGCCGGACGGTGTGTGCTGTGAGGTGTGTGTGTGTGTGTGTGTGTTAGTGGTGCTGACGGAGGTGATGGAGGTGCATGTGGTGGTTAATACTGGTGCTACTCCCTCTTGTCTGCTGCTTTGGACTGTTCTCTCTGGATCATGCAGCGGCGGACGATGCTGTCGAAGCTGCCCAGGTAGAAGAGAGCGATGGTGCGGAACAACCCCATCGTCACAATCTGGACAGAGTGAGATAATATTGACCATCACAGAAACACAATCACTATCTATCTATCTATACCTATCTATCTATATCCATAATATCTACATATCTATCTATCTATCCTATCTATACCTATCTATCTATATTCTATCTAATATCTAAATATCTATCTATTTAGATATTCTATCTACACCTCCATATCTATCTATCTATCTATTTAGATATTCTATCTACACCTCAATCCTATCTATCTATCTATCTATCTATCTATCTATCTATCTATTTAGATATTCTATATACACCTCCATTCTATCTATCTATCTATCTATCCCTCCATCATATCTATTTATTTAGATATTCTATCTACACCTCCACCCTATCTATCTATCTATCTATCTATCTATTTAGATATTCTATATACACCTCCATTCTATCTATCTATCTATCTATCTATCCCTCCATCATATCTATTTATTTAGATATTCTATCTACACCTCCACCCTATCTATCTATCTATCTATCTATCTATCTATCTATCTATCTATCTATCTATCTATCTATCTATCTATCTATCTATCTATCTATCCCTCCATCCTATCTATCTATCTATCTAGACATTCTATCTACACCTCCACCCTATCTATCTATCTATCTATCTATCTATCTATCTATCTATCCTATCTATCTAGACATTCTATCTACACCTCCATCCTATCTATCTATTTAGATATTCTATCTACACCTCCATCATATCTATCTATCTATCTATCTATCTATCTATCTATACCCCCATCCTATCTATCTATCCATCCATCCATAATATCTATCCATCCTATCTATCTATTTAGATATTCTATCTACACCTCCATCATATCTATCTATATATCTATCTATCTATCTAGATATTCTATCTATCTATCTATCTATCTATCTATACCTCCATCCTATCTATCTATCCATCCATCCATCCATCCATCCATCCATAATATCTATCCATCATATCTATCTATTTAGATATTCTATCTACACCTCCATCATATCTATCTATCTATCTCTATACCCCCATCCTATCTATCTATCTATCCTATCTACACCTCCATCATATCTATCTATCTATATATCTATCTATACCCCATCCTATCTATCTATCTATCTATCTATCTATCTATCTACACCTCCATCATATCTATCTATCTATCTATCTATCTATCTATCTATCTATCTATCTATCTATCCTATCTACACCTCCATCATATCATATCATATCTATCTATACCCCCATCCTATCTATCTATCTATCTATCTATCTATCTAGATATTCTATCTACACCTCCATCATATCTATCTATCTATATATCTATCTATACCCCATCCTATCTATCTATCTATCTATCTACACCTCCATCATATCTATCTATCTATCTATCTATCTATACCTCCATCATATCATATCATATCTATCTATACCCCCATCCTATCTATCTATCTATCTATCTATCTATCTATCTAGATATTATATCTACACCTCGATCATATCGATCTATCTATCTATCCATCCATCCATTCATATCAGTTATTTTTAAAATTAGATTTTGTACATTTCTTATTAGGTTAAAACTGCACAGAATTCAAACTGTGGGTAGTTGCCATGACATCAAACAGCTGGACTCATTTAGAAAGCTCATAATTTTGTCAAAAAGATATAAAGAATAGAAGAAATAAAAGCTTTCACCCTGTGATACTACTGACACACTGCCACAGACTGAATCTGCAGACTTTCTTCAGATATATGGAAAATGTGCTGAACGTCACAGAAAGGATTTAAAAATGGTTCTACACTGTTATTGGTAGGTAAATTGTCTAAAATTAGCCAAAATAATTTGTAGAGTTCTGTGCACAAATATTCCTTCTTCACATGCTGATAACATCTGAATCTGTTTTATTTTAAAATCTGCTGTGACTATATCTTCTATTCTTCAAAGGGATTCATAAAAAAGAAGGAGTAAAATGATGCCGTCTGGCTGATCTCTCAGGTTTATTCCTCAGATTGTACAGAGTTTTGAGTCAGTGAAGAGCTGGGCAAAAGTCAAGAGGCTAATTAAAATCTTCAAAGGGAATATCTAAGACTGTGATTGACTCAAATAGCCGTACGAAAGCTGAATGCAAACATGATGTTACTAAGATACAAAGGCAAAGCAGAATGATGAAAGGCACATGATGCAGAAATAATTACGCGAAAAGAGAGGAGTCATCCATTTCCATCTCCTAAGATATTGTCAGTGGGTCAAATATGATGACACTGTTGCACTAGACTCAGACTCTCAGTGTTTTGTGATAATGGGCCGTACCTGCTGCAGCCCCTCAGTGATGGAGGTAACAGGTGACATCCCACAGGTCAGTGCTGACAGCATGTAGCCATCGGGTCCGAATGAACTGGTGAAATTTCCCTGCTGTGAGTGAACAGACAACAATAGTTATTATAGTATTATACTTGATATTATCTAAAAATATAAATAATATTATGTTTTAGGCTTAATAGTCAAACTGAATTAGAAAAAAAAAATCAAATGTGATTTATTAAATCAACAGATTTAATTGAAGGCGCAGATGGTTATCAAAATTGACTAGGGAGTTAAAGATATAGTTCACCCAAAATTAAAGGGTTAGTTCACCCAAAAATGAAAATTCTGTCATTAATTACTCACCCTCATGTCGTTCCAAACCCGTAAGACCTCCGTTCATCTTCGGAACACAAATGAAGATATTTTTGATTAAATCTGAGAGCTTTCTGACCCTACATAGACAGCAAGAGTCCTGCCACGGTAAAGGCACAGAAACGTAGCAGGGACATCGGTTAAAAAAATCGATGTGACATCAGTGGTTCAACTGTAAATTTACAAAGCTACGAGAATCTTTTTGTACGCAAAGAAAACAAAAATAACGACTTTATTCAACAATTCTTCTCCTCCTCATCCCGTCTGCACTGACGCACCGCCATTGTCGAGAGAGTTTCACAACGCATGCGCTTACTTCCGGTTCATGTAGACAATGCATGCACGGGCTGACGTATGTGTGTATTATGTAAGCAGCAGCGCCATGTGCATGTGTCATGATCCTGTCTCCGTAATGGCGGCGCAGCACTGCAGACGAGATGAGGAGGAGAAGAACTGTTGAATAAAGTCGTTATTTTTGTTTTCTTTGCACACAAAATGTATTCTTGTAGCTTCGTAAAATTACGGTTGAACTGCTGATGTTACATGGACTTTTTAACTAATGTCCTTGCTACGTTTCTGTGCCTTGACAGTGGTAGGACTCTTGCTGTCTATGTGGGGTCAGAGAGCTCTCGGATTTAATCAAAAATATCTTCATTTGTGTTCCAAAGATGAACGAAGGTCTTACGGGTTTGGAACGACATGAAGGTGAGTAATTAATGACAGAATTTTCATTTTTGGGTGAACTAACCCTTTAAGATATTTTGAAGACCACTGACAAAAAACTGATTTTTTTTTTTTTTTTTTTTTCAAAACTTGTGTTCCACATGCAGAAGAAATTAAGTCATACAAGTTTGGACTGACACAAGGGTGAGAAAATGATCAGAATTCAACTATTGTTGGATGAGTTGGACTATCTTGACCAATCCCTACTTACCACTGCATCCTTCACCACAATTTTTGCTACTTGCTCAGGCTGACAGACTCCAGATGTTTCTGAAATTAACTTAGTTTCCAGAGGCTGCCAAATAGAGAGTCAAAAACAGAAGAATAAAACACATAGGCAGGACAAAAAAAAAAAAAAAAAAAAAAAATGGTCACACTTTAGCTTGGGGAGCAATTCTCACTATTAACTAACTATTAACTATGACTTTTGCCTCAATACACTCCTAATTTGCTGCTTTTTAATAATTAGGCTAACACTTTAGAATAGAGAACACTTATTCACTGTTAACTACGACTTTTCCCTCAATAAATTCCTAATTTGCTGCTTATTAATAGTTAATAAGGTAGTTGTTAAGTTTAGGTATGGTGTAGAGATTAAGAGATCTAAAATATGCTCATGCAGAATATGGCATTAATATGTGCGTTACAAATACTAATAAACAGCCAGTATGCTAGTAATATGCATGCTAATAAGCAACTAGTTAAGAGTGAGCATTTGTCCTTAAAATAAAGCGTAAGCAAAATGTTTTATCCACCATTGCTTTTTGCAGGGACAAAAAGCCACCCAATATTAGCACTCCATATATTTTTAAAATTCAAAAAGAAAGACTATTTAACAGAGCACAGACCTGCATTATTAGAAATCCTTCACTTTTAAATATTCTATTAATATTAATGTTCTATTCTAATATTCCAGGTATGTAATATTCAGAGACTAATTCTATTAAGGAAAAAAACATCTATTATCTCACCTTAGTCTTATTCTCTTCCGCAAACCCTGGAGTGTCAGTATCTGGAGGATACGCCACAGTTACATAGATATTATAGGGCTTCATCTAGGAAAGATCAGGACGAGAGACTAAATTAAAATCAAAGTTTCAACGGATTGTAATATGGTAGATACTGAATGAGCATAACGCATACACACACCTCCATCTGTAAGGCCTCAGCCAGACCCCGCAGGGCGAATTTGGACGGTGAGTAGGCCGTGTAGCCAAAGAGGCCAATCTGCCCTGCCTGTGATGCCACAAACATGATGCGGCCCATCCGCCTTTCCTTCATAGTGGTGATCACTGCCCGGGTGGGGTAAACGCTGCCCAGATAATTCACCTCCATCAGTTTCTGTTTAAAGAGAGCACACACTTCACCTCAGGAACAGATTTCTCACCATTATAATGCTAGAAGAATTGTTACGGTATTTAGAGTCATTTCTAGGGCAGTGGTTCTCACTTTCCTGCAGAGTTTAGCTCCAACCTTGATCAAACTCACCAGCCTGTAATTTGTAATCTAGTAAAAAACAAGTAATCCTTAAAACCTGAGCTGTGTCCAAAACTGCTCAATTATTCATTCATTTACTCATTCACTAATTCTTATAGTGTACGACAGTTGAATGCACTGAATAAGTAAGGAGTGAACAAAATTAAGTGAGCGAATTTGGATCCATTGTGCATCGGCGAGCTGGAGCAGAAACAGCTTCATCACTTATGTCATATTATCATACATGTATTTCTTAAAAATAACAACTATAACAAACTTATTTTGTAATTATACATACCTCTATGCCAGCTTTGTGGTTTTGTCTACGGTACAATAATACAATAAATACTATTTTGGTTTATAATGCTTAATTTGTGTTCATAATCATTCAATGAATAATTAAATACAACTGACAATTATTAGTGTACATTATTGTATGTATTTATTATTTTTAGTGTCTCCCCGAACAGCATTTTTTTTTGGCACTGCACCCTAAGGCGACTGTTAATGAATGTGTTAAAATTAATGCTACATACAGGTGATAAATGAATACTTTTAAATTATCCACCAAACGATAATTTCTTCCTTGCAGTGTTTTTAGTTACTATCGCAAATGATTTAGTAAAACACTTCACTGTTAGTAAAATACATGCTGAGTTAATGCCTAAAAAAAAAAAAAAATTTGTTTAATTTTGCCATATAATTTCAATTAATGAATCTATATAATGTTGTCTTTCTATATTTTAATGTGCTTTAATCCAGTAATGATTAATAAAAATAAAAAAAGTTACAACTAAAACCAGCACATAAATGTTAAAATATTAATACTATTTAAAAGCTGCATCGCTTGTTTCCGCTCTCTAGCGCGCACTCTCTTCCAGCTTGTCAGTGCTATCTGCGGTGGATTTTTGGAAATAGTGCTTCAGAAATCAGAATGCATTGTGGGTATAAACAAGCAAACGATTGCAAAGAATTAAGTTGTTCACTCAGATTTCAGACACAAAATGGCCGACACCTGATACAGTGTACTATTTATGGAGCGGGTCTGGACAAAACACTTGATTATCTTGTTTAACTGGGTTTGATTAGGGTTACCTTAGGAGCTAAACGCTGCAGGACAGTGGTTCTTGAGGGCCAGAGGGTGTTGCAAGGTGGTTTCTTACTAGCATAATTTGAAAATGCCCACCTGAGTGTCTATGATATCTGCTCTTACCTTGAAGCGGTCGACTTCCACTTCCTCAAACTTCCCAGATATAGACATCCCAGCACAATTCACCAGCATGTCCACAGGACCCAGCTTCTCTTGAGCCTGTGTAGCAAACAAACAACACAGCAGTCAGCAGCCTCATCGCAAACCAGCTGAAGAAAACATGAATAACAGTTAATGTTTCAAAACAATAACCAGAATAAATGCTGATATACGATTCTTATGAAACAGAATAAACATACTTGTTTTATGACACTCTCCACCTGGTTGTAGTCTTTCGACACATCAACAGAAATGCAAAGCACCACCTAGAGGTCATCATAACAATAATCAGACGTGTTATGCCCATTTAAGATTTCTGAGTTGATTTTGAGTGCAATAGACAAAAATACAAAAAGAATACATACTTGCTTATCATTTATGGCACATTTCTCCACTTCTTTCTTGGCTTGAACCAGTTTGTGCTGTAGAAAAATATGTACAACCACAAATATTTAATAACTTCCAATGACAGCAATAATTATTATGTCTACTAACAATCAAAAGTTTGGGCTCAGCACTTTTTTTTTTGCAAAGAAATTAATAGCAAGGATGCATTATACTGATCGAAAGTGACAAAGATATGTTACAGAACAAGATAATCACTGTCTGTTTAACTTTCTTTTCGTCAAAAAAATCCTCATATTAGAATGATTTCTGAAGGATCCTGATGTGACACTGAAGACTGGAGTAATGATGCTGAAAATTCAGCTTTGCATCACATGAATAAATTGCATTAGGAAATATATTACAATAGAAAACTTTAATGATTTTAATGTGTAATAGTATTTCACAATATTACTGTTCTTATTGTACTTTTGTTCAAATAAATGCAGACTTGTTGAGCATAAGAGATTCTTGACCACAAGCTTTTGAACGGTAGTGAATACTACAGATGATATCCAGTGACATGCGTGTGACAGACCTCATCTCGTGCCACCAGAGTGATGAAGGCACCATGTTTGTAGCATTCCATGGCAATACACTTCCCAATCCCACTGCTGCCTCCGGTCACCTGATGATGGACACGGCGTTCAGAGCAGATTTATTACAAACCAAGCAAGTCATGGTTCATATATTTTACTAAAATATGCAAACAGCACTAAGAGAGGGAGTACAAACAAATTCACCAAACAAGCAATTATCTACACTGCAGGTGCCACTGAATGTGCACCTGTTCTCATCCAGTAGATATAGAGTGCAACAGTTAGGTAGCAGATACAAAAAATCCTGTTCATATTCTCCATAAACTGATTTTTAACAATTATGCATAAGACTGATGGTTTGAATCATGACTTAACCCTATGAAGCCAACTGAATCTGGAAGGCTTGTAAATGATCAACATGATCAATACTTACCTGTTGTACACAATGTACTTACATGCCTTCTTTCGCCCAATTGATAGTTTATAGTTTTTTTCACCACCTTTACTGATTAGAATTTCAGTAATTTCATGAATAAATTTGGCAATATAAATATCAGCACCTGCACCAAATTGCATATGTTTGCTCAGTTTGAATAAAATTAATTTTGTTTTTTGAAACATGAGTCTTAAAATTGATCAAATATGATACTCAAAAAAGTAAAAACCTTTTTTTGTCTAAAGTTTCGATAAAGATATATTTTATTTGTCAATAAAAAGTTACATTTTTTGGTAATATATTAGGTTTTACAGGGTTAAAACTGATAAATAATGAAAAATTTTAACATGCATATATGGACAAGACAAGACAACAAATGGGACAAACAGAATCATGGTGCTGTGAAAATGTATGAATGCTCTATGTGAACTCATTCTGATGTTTCTATGAATACAATCAACTGCATAAAAGCATGAATACATGAAAATATGCATTTTATGAACAACGCTTTGCAAATCATCCTATGAAATCATCACATTGCCTATTTCTAGCTCAACGTGTTCATTTACAACTAGATAAGTCTGAGCTCTTGATAAACTATGAACCCTAGCAAATGCAAAAACATGCAGTGCCCGCTTGAAAAGGTCCATTGCCCTGGAACAGATGGTTGCATAACCAGTACAATTACACTTATTTGGCCTCCAGTGAAATATAACCTTTAACATGAATATTAGTTCATTTGATGTGCATTTGCAATCTGATACGATTTCAAACAGTTTCAGCAACTGATCAAGACAAATGCACATCTGCACTGCTGCATGAGTGGCATGTGGCATAATAGATAGCTATCACAGCTTCATTAGGTTTATGATTGTTTACTATCAATTCATATAACCACTTTATGAATAAACACCAACAATGACAGTTAATGCAATTAAATTATTAGGCTTTTTCGACAGATGGACTACAGGACCTATTGACAACAACCTTATAACATTCGTTTCTTGTTAGCTTAGCTGCTTCTGATGTGATGAGATCTGTGTGCAGTTATTTCTAACATATTTAAATAACAGAGTTACATGAACTTACCACCACATGGGCCCCGTTCATTTTGAGAGGTTTGGGGCTTATTAACGGGGATATCATGTACAGCAGCAGCACGAAGGCCACGATAAAGGCAGCCACTACCAGAAGCATAACGAAAGGCAGAAGCAGCCACCAGGAGTTAAAGGAGAGCCAGTGTGAGAGCGCAGAGCCGAGAGCCTCCTCAGAGGACATGGGTCAAGCTGATGCTACTGACGTTAGCTCACAAGCTAAATGACACTCTCCCGTCTCGCGGACAGAAGATAACAGGCCTTCGAACGAGCCGTTTATGCTCTTTTATTATCTAGTGATGTGTTAGAGGCTTGTGCTGTAGATTAAATACTAAATTCAAGCCGTGAGACTGCAAAAGCTAACTCTTTCCGTTCACAACATGAACCAAAACAGAGAATCTATGCACTTTGAACGGGATGCTGACTGCGTTTGAGCAGTGGAATTATGGGAGTTGTAGTTTTTTAAACCTCCGCTAATCGCGTCAGAATGCGACTTTTGCAGAAAATGGACTACAAGTTCCAAAGTTCAACATTCTTTCCAGAGCAGGAAGACTGGTAATAACTGTCACTTTCTTAATTATTGCAGAGGAGCGTTGTAATGTTTTTTTTTTTTTGCCATCTTCGCCATTTAATTTGATTCAAACATATATAGAAGCCCTTTATCCAAAAGCACCGCCCACAATGGCATGTCAGTCATCCCGCTAGCAAAAATATAAATAAATAAAAATGACAGGAAATGAGCGTTTTAGGAGTTTGTGTGAAAACATTCGCATTAAAGGAACAAATAAGTCAAGTTAGTTTCATTTCAACCTTTATTTACATGAGAATATTAAAATGAACGAGATAAACCACTTTTAAACTGTCTGCAAACTGTCTGTTTAACAAGACTTATCCTTAAAACAAACCAAATACTTCTTTTCTATATTGTTATTCTAATAGTACAATGTCTTATAGGTTTTTAAATGGCAAACCAAACACCCTATACGTGTATAGGAGCTGTATACAGATTGATATATATGTTTGTAAAGTTTTAAATGAAATGTGCAAATATCATCCAATCATTCCCAAACCTTCTGCCTATAAAAACAGTTTTATAGCCATCAATAAGCATCAGTATTTGTGCATCTGTGTGTATGCGGATCGAGAGAGACAGACAGACAGGAGGAAAATGTGAAGGCACGTTGTGTGCTGATCCTCAGCAAGTGAATTTGCAACGAACGTCCAACATTGGCCCCTGAACATATAATGTAACTCATATCTCAGTGAAGGAATAGCACATTTTACAGTAATATACTGAAAGTAACGATGTACATGGAGACAAAACCATATGTAGTATATGTAAAGAGTGCCTGAATTGTTAAATGCGGATCTCTAAGTGTTATATCAATTGGCAATTCAAACCATGACTTTCTCAAATGAGAAGGAAAACACAGCTCTGGAAAGACAGATCTCACTACCCTTGTGAACAAAGTCTACACCTGCACCCAAAGAGGTCTTTGCAACAACAAACAAGAATCATTTACATGGTTCTTCTCCTACAAAACAAAGCACAGCCAACAAAAGCATTTTAAAACGGAGCTGGAAAGTCTTTGTGTGTAGTCGGAGCTTAACTATTGGCCATTCAGATTTATGTGACTGTAAACAAAACTGACTTTAGTATTAGTTTAGTCACTTCATAAAGGAACAAATTATAATTGCTAATTGTTTTACAGCACATCTGTTGGAGGTCCTGCTGACTGTGTTATTCATAGAAAGCACAGATAATTATGATTGAGACCGCTTATTAATGATGCATGATGGTCACAAGGTACTGATGGCAGCCTTGCAGGCAGAGCAGCTATTAACATGTGAAGAAAAACTGAGGTGGGCTTGAAGAGATACACATTTCAAATTACATCTAGCCTTTAGCCTGAGCTGAGGGGGCTCGTCGGTCAGAGGAAGAGCATGGGTACGAAAGGAAGAGAGGGGCGTGTGAAGGGCAAGAGAGAAGACGTTACAATCACAATCTGTTTGCTTTGGTTTCGGGAGTCCGGCTCTGTTCAGCCCTCCTGTCCAAAGTCCTCTGTGAACTTTTTCAGCTTCTCCAGATCCTGCTCGTTGACGGTGGGCTTTGTGTTGGTGAGGGACCTCAGCATGTCCGACTGCGGGTGTGAGCAGGGCATAATAAGGAATTGATAAAAGTACCATAACAGTCTTGCAATTCAACAGGTTTTTAATAAAAATAAAATAATAAAAATAGTGGGCGTCCCGAGTTCGAGTCTCGGCTCGCGGACCTTTCTCGATCCCACCCCTACTCTCTCTCTCTCCCACTTTGCTTTCAACTAACTGACGTATCAAAATAAAGGCAAAAAACATAAAAAAATAATAATAAAATTAAATAGAAGAAAAACAATATTCACCATTTCCTATTTTTTTATTAAATGTTAATTTATATTTTTATTCATTATATATTATATAGTAATATTGTAAAATAATATTACAATTTAAAATAACTGTTTTCTATATATCTATATATATCTATCTATCTATCTATATCTATATCTCTCTCTCTCTCTCTCTCTATATATATATATATATATATATATATATATATATATATATATATATATATATATATATATATATATATATATATATATATATATATATATATATATATATATATATATATATATATATAAATATAAAAAATATATAAGTGTAATTTATTCCTGTGCAAAAACTGAATTTTCAGCATCATTACTCCAGTCTTCAGTGTCACATTTTACCAATGTTGGAAAAAGTTAATAGTTTTTGGGGAAACAGTGATGCATTTTTTTTTCAGGATTCTTTGATGAATAGAAAGTTTAAAAGAACAGCATTTATTTGAAATGGAAATCTTCTGAAACATTACAAAATTCTTTACAGTCACTTTCTCAATTTAAAGCATCCTTTCTGAATATTAATTTCTTTAAAAATCTTATTGACCGTAATTTTGAACAGTAGTGTATTTATACATTTAAAGGGCATGTAAATAATGCAGAACATATTTCTAATTTCCCACATAATGTAGAGTCAGTTTCAACAGAGCTTTTGCACTCAGGAAGACAAAAATAGCCACAACACAGACACAGCATAATTTTTATGAACAATAGTCACATACTGTATAAAGCACAATTAGTGTATACTGATGGTGTAAAAATATGAGAAAATATGCTCACCATGGAAACAATTGGCTCCAAAAGTTTCTCACCAGGGACCTCCATCCATGTCATTTCAATAGCCTGTGGATCACCTGGGGAGCAAGGGGTTAAGAGGTCATCCACTATGACGTTCGGATCACTCCTTGATGGTCCTCGTACCTAATGAAAGAAAATATAATGGTTATGATTAGAATGGGGAGTAATTCATTTAAGACTCATTAATTTAAGACATATTAGTGTAAGATCCATTTCACGTTTACTCCATTTCGGTTTCTTAAAGGGAGGGTACAATGCTGTTTCATGCATTCAGAGTTGTTTACACTGTTAAAGAGTTGGATTCTCATGCTAAGCATGGCCAAAATTTCAAAAAAATGATTTGGAAGTATGACGGAGTATTTCGGTGCCAAAAATCTTTCTTCCGGATTCGTACAAGTTTCAGAAAGTTTTTTTTCCGATCGTGGCTCTTCATGACGTAATGAAGGGTGGAACTCCTTGTATGGACACTTCTCCCGGAAGAGCGCGCTCGCGCACACATCAACCGGAGCGAGAGCAAGAGCGCGCCCATCAACACGCTTCATTCGGCAGCGCTGCACGGGACTCGCTCGGGAAGAATGTCTCTAAAGAACTGTGTTTTTGGTTGTAAGGGAAAGATTGTTCAGGGAAAGATTATTCAGCTTCCCGAAGCACCCAGCGTTACGTGAACAGTGGATGCAGTTTTTTTTTTTTTTTGCGGGGCAGCAACAGAGTTTCTCAAGTGTGTTTCTTGACGAGCGTTTTATAAACAAGGCCCAGTTCGATGCTGGATTTGCGCATCGTTTGATACTGAAAGATGGAGCGGTCCCAGCTATAAAAGATCCCGGTCATGATTCAGAACTGCAGATGGTAAGTGAGACGGCATCAAATGTCTATGTTTTGTTGGTAATCGGCGCTCAAGTGCTCGTCACTCTTTAGCTCCGCCCACGGCGCACCTCCAGGAGCTCGGCTGTTTTCAGAGAGAATCGTAAAGCTGTATCTTTCTTTTATAAATATGATAAAACTAAAGACTTCTTAGAGATATGAAGGATGCAGTACTACTCTATAGGTACTCAAGATTAACATGAGATTGGGTGAAATTGTGTGTGTTATGCCCTCTTTAAAGTGTCGATGTAATCAGTGTCATTGAGGGCTCACCCGTTTGAAATGAGTGGCGGACTGAACCTTCCTGACGGGCTGCATGAGGGCGTCTCTGACGATGACGCTGATGTCAGCACCAGAGTAACCGTCCGTCTTCTTGCCCAGAGTCATAAAGTCTGATTCGGTGAGACTGTTAGGTGTGCTGCCCAGATTCAGCTTGAACATGAATCCGCGAGCATGCTCTTCTGGCAGAGGAATGTAGATACGTTTCTCAAATCTAAACATAATACAGAAGATAAACAATGAACATATACTCTTTCAGTTACAGAGTGATAGGTACACACACACACTCTTTCTATGTTACCATTTTTCACATTTTAAAACAACAGTCAGACAATCTAGTCAAAACTTATTAAATAACACAAATGGAGGCATGGGAATCATATCTTATTTGTGAGATTCTTCTAGTTGCCAACCTTTGTGTAGGTCACAGGTGCACAGACTACTGTTCAAAAGTTTGGGGTTGGGAAGTTTTTTGTTTTTTTTATGTTTTTCAAAGCAATACCTTATGCTCAACAAAACTACATGAAAAATACAGTAAACGTAGTAATATATACACATACATATATATACACAAGCACACACAGATTATTATATAAATTGTATAGACCTATAGATCTTTCATAATAACATTTCACGTGATTCATCGTGATTCATGCTCTCCGGCTCATACTGAACTGCAAGAGTTGAATAACCTGTTCTATTTGATGTCATTCAGTGATTTCATTCAATCACAATGCATCACACTGACACAGAGTTTAAAGAGATAATCTTTAACTGACAGACACTCTGACTGTTCTCTTTCGGTTTTCCCTATAGTAATTCATGAAAACAAATTATTACCGTCTTCTGATGGCAGAATCCAGCGTCCAGGGGATGTTTGTGGCTCCCAGCACCAGGATCCCTTCATTGTCATTACCAACACCTATAATGAATTTGTATTAGATAATGTAATTAGATATTAATAATTAGATATTAATGGTTCATTAAAACTAACAAATACTAACATGATGTATGTGAATTTACAATTTAAATAATCATTTTTTTTCTAGATGTAATCACAGTAATATGATTTTTGCATTTCAGTAATGAGAAATTGGGGGTGGAAATGTGCTAAATTGTCAAGAAAATAATCTCACTGTGCAAAAGTGAAATGCTTTTCATTCATTTGTTCATTCTTTGAGATAAAATACAATGCAATTCTATCTATAAAAAAATCATGCAATTTAGACAAAAATGAAACCGATTTTGATTAAAAGATTTTGCATCACTGCTGGTTTGGAATGCATTTCAGACAAACACAGTGTAGTCAATAACTCATTATTTTAGTTTCTTTAAGGTGTGTTTAATTAGGTTTAGAGCTAAACTCCATCCAGGAGCAGGATTTGACATCCCTGTTACAGGCGGTCGTAACGTACAAAAGGCTCACCTTGCATCTGAACCAGAAACTCGGTCTTGATTCTGCGAGCTGCTTCACTTTCATTCTCGCTCCTGGAGCCACAGAGTGAATCGATCTCATCAATGAAGATAATAGAGGGCTTGTGCTCTCGAGCCAAAGTGAACAAATTCTTCACCAGTCTGAGGGGATGAAAGGAACCGTTTAGACATTGCATGGCATCATTTTACCCATTTAATCAGATGACAAGCAACTTTAACCAATCAAAACTCTAGACCTCACTCAGTATCATTTTCATAAAAGGTAGAGAATCTGGAAGTGTGGCCATGAAAACTAATAATTATAAATCCAAAATGAATTAAATGTTTTTGGCGTTCATTTATAGGTCAGTTGGTAAGTCAAGGTTGCTTGACTTCAAATTCTGTTCAGCAATCCCACATAAAAGCTGCACTTAAATAGGTCTGGAAATACAAAAACATTAAGTTGACTTGCAATCTATGTAAAGGAAATGACAAATCACAGTCACTTTAAATAGGTAGTTAATGCAAAAATGAAAATTCTGTAATTACTTACCCTCTATTTGTTCCAAACCTGTATGAATTTCTTCTGTTGACCACACAAGAAGATATTTTGAAGAATGTGTGTATCCAAATATTTGATGGTCCCCACTGACTTCCTTAGTATGGTTAAAAAATACTACTGAAGTCAATGCCTACCAGCAATTGTTTGGTTACCAACTTTCTTTAAAATATCTTCTTTTGTGTTCAACAGAAGAAAGAAACTCAGGTTTGGAACAAGTGTAGGGTGAGGAAATGATGACAGAAATTTCATTTTTGCATGACTACCACTTTAAATGTCAACCAGAGCATGACGCAACCTGCATAAATAAATCTGAAAGCTTCTGTATATAATGATTTGCACAAAAGCACAGCTGCCAATGCACACTCCAATGCAGTTTCTGCATTGTTGCACAATATCTCCATTGTTTTAATGTAAATAAACAGAAATATTAACAACTAATTTAAAATTTATGATTATGAATTTCTGAATCAACATTAACCCTCATCCCTATGCTTCAGTATTGTTTACTGATTGTGACCAGTTGATTTAAAAAAGCCTGTACTATTCACCTTCCATAACAAATTTTTAACAAAACATATTTCATTAAACATAATTCATATGTTCACTTTCATAATTGCATATGTTCACTGTTGATTACCAAAAATGTGTTGTACTAGTTCCAAAATTTTTTAGTTTGAACACTGAAATTCAAATCTGAGAAAAACACAAAAGTAAAGGAGCAAAGAATACAGCAGTAAGCAAGAAAGACACTAGAAAGAAAATTAAACTGCTAAAACAGGTAAAGGTTACCGGCAGCATTCCCTCACAAGACTCACTTTTCACTCTCTCCCAGCCACTTGGATACCAGGTCTGAGGAGGAGATGGAAAAGAAGGTGGAATTGTTGGCTTCTGTCGCTACCGCTTTGGCCAGGTAAGACTTGCCTGTTCCAGGAGGCCCGAAGAGAAGGATGCCCCTCCAGGGAGTTCTTTTACCTGAGACCGTAACAATTTGTATTATTCTTTCAACAGTTTCTTTTTACAGGGTAATGGTTCAGTTGCAGTTTTGATATACCCATACTATCACTGCTGATCACGGAATACTTAGAGCATTATATGAAAGCGGCACCCATTAGTTGATACTGATATAGCCACTTGCCTGTGAAGAGATGTGGGAATTTGATTGGCAGAATGACAGCTTCTTTCAAAGCCTCTTTGGCCCCCTCCAACCCGGCAACATCGTTCCATTTAATATTCGGCTTCTCCATGACAATGGCTCCTGTGATAATAGATCAGTCAGTCAGATTCAACTGAGATTTCTTGGGATTAAAACTAAAAAACATCAAATGTATTACCAAAAAAAGTACTGTTTTTCTTAGTATTAATTTAGTAAGTAATAAAACATACTAAAAAATGTAACTGAATTGATACAAAAAAAAAAAAAAATGTACAATCATAATTTCATTCCATTAGAAGACAGTTTCTGGATGGGGAATTATTTACCTGAGAGTTGATTCTGAAATTTCTTTTTTTCTGGATCATCTCCTTCTCCATCACTCTCATTCCTATGGTTAAAAATACATTTTCTTTTTATTAAAACTTTTATTCAGCAAGGTTGCATTCAATTGATCAAATGTGACAGCAAATGCATATATAATGTTACAAAATACTTATATTTCAAATTATGGCTTTCTTTTAAAGTTTCTATTCATCAAAGAAACCTGAAATCAAATGTATGACTGAAACGGTTTTCAACATTGCTAACAATCAGAAATGTTTCTTCAGCAGTAAATCCTCATTTTAGAATGATTTCTGAAAGATCATGTGACACACTGAAGACTGCAGTAATGATGCTGAAAATTCAGCTTTGATCACAGGAGTAAATGACATTCAAAAATATATTTTCAAAAGCAAATCTTTTAAATTGTAATATTTCACAATATTATGTTTTGCAGTAAAAAATCTAACCAACCCTAAACTAATGATTGGTTATATAAATAGCACAACAGCAAAGGGGGAAGTTCACAGTCTCAGCACATTCTTGCTAACACGTTTTTGCATAGACATGAGAGCACACGCTAGCAGTTAGGAATATGCAAAACCACATATTTTCAAATACGGGATATCAGAATGATCAAGTCCTGTGTAATTAGTGTCCATCAGAGCCAGATTAGATTTTTTTTTTAAGCAGGGCATTCACACTGGACATGCTGCTGTGTTCAAAAACAATTAGCAATTAGTTCATCTTAATGTTTTTATTCACAGAAATCAAGCACACATTTCAAATGAATGTATGTGTATGTTTGTATTTATCCAGCTACCTACTAATACACAGAACCCACCCTTTGTCACTGGATTGAGACTCCTTCACTGGTTTCGCTGGGGCTTTCTCTTTCTTCTTCAAGAATTCTTTCAACTTCTCAGCCCGGTCTAAATATTCAGCACATTTGGCCCGAATGCTTTGTTTGGCCTTATCACCCTGTGCTTCATCTTTACCAAAAAAAAAAACAGTTAAAGGTATAGAGGCGACTGAAAGCTGCCACTCTTCTGTCAAATGCTGTAATATCTTCTCATTAACATTCTGATAAATGAACACACCAATTAGAACATAATATGTAAGGCTAAAGCTATATATATATATATATATATATATATATATATATATATATATATATATATATATATATACACATTTAGCAAACTATTACAAATAGTAAGACAGAAATAATATGCTTGATTGCTAAAAATCATTCTTTTTATGGACAGATATAAACAAACTTCTGCTGCATACTTACATTTGACAACATGTAAGAAATATTGAACAGCATGTTGATATAGACGCAGGGCCTCTTCATAGTTTTCAGCCTTATCCTCCTGAGCTGCCTTACTGGCCAGATCTATTGCTTTCTGTGTGGTAAATATCATAGCATTATTTCAGAAAATGCAATATAGCTATTAACTAATGAATGCTGTTTTATTGTCATAGCATTGACAGTATGAGGGAATTTCAGTTAGGTGTATGAAAGCACATACATTAGACTTCAGCACATCTTAATTCTCAAACAAAAGATGATAAATGTGACATCTGTCCACCACAGAAAAACTACAATGCTTAAGAGACCAGAACAATGAGCCAGATTTTAATAGATGTAACCCAACTACAATTGTATTCTTGAGCACAAAACAAAATGTAGAGCTAAACTTCAAACTAAACACCTGACTGGTTATTGTTAGCTCATCTGGACTTTACCTGCTAACAACATTGTCTGATTAACATTCAAAATAACATTTATAATCAATCATTTTTAGTATATTTAGATTATATGACAGAAGTTAAAGAAAACACGAGGGCGCTAGCAAGACACGGGCGACAATTTCTTTATATTTACAAAACAAAACCATTGCCTTCAAATATATGAATTTACAGATACGATAAAACGTAATATTTATCTTAAGTAAATCCATCAATTAAAGTTCTTGCTGTCGGTTTGATAAACTCTGAGATCATTTGTTTGCCAACTTACCTGTAAGTTGTTGTTGGCAGCCATAGGGGCTGAAAAAATCAAGAGCGAACTGCGTTTCGGAAATATAAAGACAGTGATATATTAACAAACTGTCACGTTTTTACAAACAAACAACGAGGATTGTAAATATATGATTTTTCAATACTTATTTTTGAGATCGGAGAATAACAGAGGAAAAAACAACTTCCGCATTAAAATGTCGAATGTCACTTCCGCCTTCACGCTCACGTGTTGCAAAAATGTCATGCGTCATGCGTGTGAGACACGCCCATTTGGCGCGCCCTTACAAACGCCTCCGGTTTCAGGAACAAAAAAGTCATTCCTACCTAATAAAAGTTGTACTTGATATATTCAATATTATTGTAGGTAACAACAAGAATGATTCTCTCAAGCTGATGCCACCAAACACTGCATGACCGGAAATAAACAGATGTTGTACAAATCATATGCAACCATTTGATTGTAATATTTTGAATGTATCCAAGTTACAGTGATTACAGTCACTTAAAGACAATTAATTTGCCCTGATTATCTGGGAGATTCAGTAAAGTTGACAAAAAGGGAAGTTATCACAGAAAGCTGATCCAAATACAGAAACACTTGCTTTCTATGCTCTGGTTTTGTGTTGATGTTGGTTTCAAACACTTGATTTTTCATACCATTAAAATATTTCTGTAATATTTGTTAGGTAAATAAGTGAACACAATAAAACGTCACTGGCTAATTATAAGGCACTTTTAATGTCATATTTTTTTCTGTTTGCCAAAACATTGAATTTATCATTTGCAATACATTAACTTTTAATTAATTATGCATCTGACAGAATTAATTATTCCTATCACCTAATTAGAAATTTCTCTAAACTACTAGTATCTTCTTCTGTATTATTATATTGGTTTAAGGCTACTAGAAATTTGCACATTCACATCTAAACAGGCCAGTGTGTTACTATAGTGATATAGCTACCAAAAGTCTGAAGTCATCAGTGAGATAACTGAGCTATAAACAAGTGTTTCTATTGTCAAACTGAAAGGTCACCTACAGACATGAGCCATATCATTGCTTACACATTATCAGACATTATATGGCAATATGGCAGGCTAATAATAAACACGATCTATTGCTATTGTTACTTCAAAACCATGTTGTGAACACCACAGTAAACATATTTATGAACAGAATACAAAAATAGAACGTAGTGTAGCCAAACAGACAATGGATATATATGAAATGACAAAAGTATTTTCAAAAAGTATACATGGTCCAATACCTTTGGAACCATGTTTCATCCATGCATGTTATTCAAAAGAAAAAGAAATGCTTGTCTTTAAAACTTGATATCACCAAGCACTCTTCATTTTCATACCATCCCCTAAAACCACCAGTGCAAATGCAAACAACATTTAATTTTCACTTTAAAATAACTGTGGTGCTACAAATATAGGTAGCTGAGAAATATTAAAGAGTCAGTGGATTTAGATGACGAGGGTCCATTTGGTAGATTTAAGATTTCTTCAGTTTAGCTGCATCTCTGTAGGAAGCGGAAGCAACACGATCTCATGAGAAAACTATTTTACAAAGTGGTGATTTTGTAGGAATTTGTATAATGTGATTCATCCGGAAATGTGTGATTTTTAGAAAAAAATAAGCATTAAGTTCCACCACTAACCCCACCAATAAACCTAACCATCAATGGAATGTACAAAAAATGCACGACTGAGATCAGACAAATCCATACAAATTAAGGCACACTCACACTGATTGCTCTTTGACAACATTTCATGAACGTAATCCAGTCATCTCAATAGAAATCCACGCAAGCTGGAATTTCACATGAGAGTGAAAGATGCACGCAGATTTGTAACTTCTTTGCGAGCTGTGCTTCATATTTTCTAACAATACGCAATGAACCTTTTTTGCCCACGAAATGTCACCAAAGTGTGACTGCACCTTTAGCCATCAATTCTACAAATAGTTAGAAATTGCCATAAGAGTCTGTTGGTTGTGTCTGCTTCAACAAGGATGGTTTTCATTGTAAATGTGAAGTCATCAGTGTAGCGACACACCAAAAAATCTAAAGTTGTGTGCTACTTCTACTGCCACACCTACATCAAGAGCTTACAAGGACATACAGTGGCCCCTCAGGGTCCCTTGAAAAAAACAACCAGCATCCCACAACCTAACCAGAGGCTAAGGCTAAACACTGAGTTTCAGTATCTGTTATAATTTTTTGATGATACTGCTAGGATGAAACTTTTACTTGTAAATAGAACCAAACCTAGAAAAAGCCAACACCCTAAAAATAAACTTCAACAACAATACTTTACAGTGAAAGAGCATCTAATGCGTCACTGTTTAATCACAGAACAACTACCTTGCCTGCCTCCCAGACACCCAGTTATTATTAGACGGTCAAAGTTTTGCTGATTAACATGTCGTCTTAGCCCTTTTGTTAAATGCCCTAAGTATGCCGTCTAACTGCAATAACATCTTTTTCCATTTACGAGCATTGAACATTATCTGTATATTTTGCCAATTTTTTTTTTTTTTTTAGTTGCACAACCACATTGCACTTACTCGCAGTCTTTTAAGACAGTGGCACATTTTAAGGCTGCTACAAAGACACTTACAAGCAAAACCACAGGACACCATTGCATACCTAGTCAAACTTTCCAGTAACTCTGCAACTTTCCAGTAACTCTGAAACTGGATCCTGTAATATGCAACAGACCACAGTCAGGACACAAAACAGGGCTCCTACATGCTTAGTGCTTCTGGAGACCCCCAGGGCTATGTACTGAGTCCACTGCTGTTTATTTTTCTGACACATAACCATCACACACAAAAAAAAATAAAAAATAAAAAAAATCACATATTTTCATTTTCTGACCATATCAGTTTGCAAAGCTCATTGGTATTTTGTCCTTTCCTACTGTCAGTAAAAAAATATACAACTGATTAACTTTTCACAATTATAAAACCAAACTGAAACAATGAACTGACTTTAACTGAATAATGACTACTTACTATTGTATTTTTAGAGCTGCTTTACAGCAGAACTGAATACTGTTTGCATCACTGAAACATTATTTATCACTGTAAAGCTGCTTTGAAACAATCTGTATTTTATAAAGTTCCATATAAATAAAGGTGATAATATTATATTAAAATAATAAGTTCATAAGTTCATGCCACAGAATGATGCTGACTCCATGCTTCAAAGCACTGTTAGTGTTCTCGCAGCGGGTTAAATTGTTGGTCAAAATGTGTTTTTACTATTCGACAACACTTATATTAGTGACCAAAGACGTATTAATGTTTAGCATGTGTTAACAAACTGTAAAACACTGCTGTAGACAGGTGGTTTTATAAAGACTGCACGTAGACAGCATGATCTTTCCGAATTTGTAAGGTTTTTTTTTTTGTTTGTTTGTTTTTTTAAAAAGTGACTCAGTCCATTGTGGTCCAAATTGCTTGGACATATTCATAAATACACAAAGAGACAGTGATAATTTTATAGTAACCTCTTTCTTATCAAGATAGTCTTGGAGCTCTTCTGCTCTGTCTAGATACTGCTTACACTTATCTCTGATCTTCTGATTGCCCTCCTTACCCTGTGGTTCACCTAAATGCATGGAAACAAAGGATTAAAAGGCCAGGAAAAGAAAAAGAAACGTGATCAGACCATTGCACATTGTTGTAAATGTTAGTTAGTGCCATATTTATGCACTTACATTTTATTATATGCAGAAAATATTTCACTGCATGTTGATAAGATTTAACAGCTTCCTCATAATTTCCAGCCTGGTCCTCTTGTGAAGCTTTGTTGGCAATAGCTATAGCTTTCTGTAAAATGAAGCATGTGCACTTATAGTCTCAACACTTTTAGATGTCTGCGATACATATTGGTTAGGTAAATACATAAGCCACTGTGCAGGGATTTAAGTGTAGTGTAAGAAGTGTAAATATACTTAAAGCACCATTACACAACATGTAATAACATTTCATATTAAAATATTTAATAACGTGACAGAAAAACTGAAAAACTATAAAAGCATTGCACATATAAAGTCATTTATAATAACTAGTACAAATTGTTATCCAGTGCCAATTAACTTTAACAGAGAATTAATCTGAAAATGCACATAATTTAATTATAATGAACTGATCATCATGAGTCTAATAAAGATTGAGATTATTAATGATTCAAAAATCTCAAATGTAACATCCACAAGACATAAATCATATAAATGTTATATTTTGGGGGGATCGGTGATGCCTTGAAAACTTTGTTCAAAACTGTTTTCAGATTGACCTGATAATTTATCAACTAAAGCATTTATAGGCATCATATGGGCTTCAGGAATCACTGCTAAGTCTTAAAATCATCATTTTACTTAAAGATAACTTAAACCACTCCAACTCTAACTTCATTCATACATAATAACAATGTTTCAGACATTGGTGAATGTAAAAATGGTTTCTAAACAACTTTTACAAAGAAAATGGACACAGATCTGCTACATTACAAGCTACAACAACACTCAGTCTTGAATTCACACAGTCTTGACATTATTGGTGATTTCTGTATGGATTTATTTACCTGTAAATTCGTAGGCTCCATGTGACGCTGATTTGTTGTGAAGTCGCTCTCTGTTGAGTTTCGGTATTGTTGGCGTTGAATTATCCAGTCTGTGAACGCCCACTGGACTCATAGATCAGGCATGATTATGATTGAGGAACAACACGACAAACAGCGACCTCTACACCCTCACACTGAGGAAAATATCATTATAGCTAGACTGCCTTTAAAAACTGATTTGATTGCTAGTACGTATTCTTTGTGTATCTGTGGAATTATAAGAAAGTCGTGGAATAGATTTACTCAGATACACTAATAATATTTTACTACAGTCTAATTACTATTTTTAATCTGTATACATTACAGATATTACGAAATATACCCCTGGTTTCACAGACAAGGCTTAAGCCTAGTCCTAGACTAAAATGTAAGTCTGGGCTGTTTCAGCTGAAAGAAACTTGCACTGACTGATCTTAAAATACATCAGTGCCTTTGTTTAGTCTCAAAAAGCACATCAGTAATGTTTTTTCTAAGCATGTTTATAAAAATTACTTAAATGACCTAATTGAACCATGGCCTAATCCTGGTTTAGGCTAAGCCCTGTCTGTGAAACCGGGCCTTAGTGTATTTATTATATTTAACAATAAATAAATGCTGGTTTTAAAGGGCTTTTGACCACATCTGTAGCTAGTAAGGCTGGGAGACCAGCTGACCAACCAGCTATTTCCAACTAAGACCAGGTATAAGACCTGGTATGAAGTTTATATATAATTTCTAATTTCTTTCTTTTTTGGCTTGATATATGACCCGAACATGTTCTTGGCAGGTTTTGTAAAATTAATTCCCTAACTTGTGCTTTTGTCTTCATAGCAGACAGTGGTAGCACCCATCAGTGTAATGCCATATTTCCTCATGCATTATAAACAGTGTAACTGAATGCTCAGAGTTTGTTGTTCAGGTGAGGTCATCGCTGATTTGTGGGCCAAGAATCTAGGGGCTGCTGACCGCTGCAGTTATTATGAGCTGTCGCATGGTGTGCGAGTTGCCTTACTGAAGTCAACAAAAAGTTCCTTTGTCTCGGTGAATACACTGCTAGTTCTGTTTTGCAGGCTAAAGTTGTAAATACACTCCATACAATGCTGAATTTCTGTATCCATATTTTACAAAAAAATAAATAAATAAAAAAAAGAGGTGGAAATATATTTTAAATATATGTTTAAACAGCACAGCTTAAAGAAATATATTTGTAAAAATTAAAATATATTTCGGTTAATTTTAAAATTCCAAAAAATATTACAAAATGTATTTCAAGGGGCAAGAAACGATATTTGCAATCTTGAAATACATTTTGATTAAATGCAAAATGTATATTTAAGTATATTTTGGACAATTATATTTACATAGATAAAATACGTAAACAATGTCCAAACACATAAGTAGCAAAAAATCTAAAAATATTTATGTAAACATATTTTAACATCTATATTAGCGATATATTCTTTTAGTTCTGATTTTACTTATTGATCTATATATTTTGCTGTATGGTGGTGTAAAATCTGTGGGATTATATCAAATCAGTTTAGATCATTTAATTTGAATTGATGAAAATGAAATTATAAGGGATAGATGTACAGTCTGAGTCTGGTCAGTAGGTGCCACTGATGATCAGCTTACGAAACAGAGAAAATAAATCTTTCCAAAACACCCAAGTCAACTGCAATTGCAAGACTACTAGCAGAAGATGAACCTTATATAACCCAAAATCTTGTAATATGTTTTGTCCTTGTTTACTCTTATTCAGGGAGGGCTTAATTCATCAAGGACCAAAGCCAGTTTTTGCTCCTTGAAGTTTTGTTTATGGCCGTAAGGGTGGTCTGTGTCAAAATGACAGGACTGCAAGACAACTCACAAATTTCACAATGGAGAAAGAAAACTCATTCATTTCTGCCCATTCTCACTGAAAGACAAAAAACGAACTATGTCATAGACATAGCAATAAAACTTTACAGGATTTAATATCAAGCCTGACACATGAGAGGGGATACAGCACAGCACTGCAGTGGATCGTGGCCAAGATGACCTGAAAAACCATGCAGAGTATTTAACACATAACATATAACAGATATATGTGAACAGACACAATGGAAACAAAACATTACGCACTGAGGCATCTGGTGGTGAACCTGAGATTGTACAGGAAGAGTGGAGAGAAATGACATTTTCTACAGTATGTATAAGGTCAAATCCAAATGCTAATAATTTACACTTTCAAGGTTCTTTATTGGCATCTTCGGTTCTATGAAGAACCTTTAACCAGAACCTTTCCATTACACAAAGTGTTCTTTAAAAGGCTGTTTATTAAAATATTCTTCATACTAAGAATAAAATGGAATTAAGAACTGTTCTGAAATGTTTGGTGGAGGTTCTTCTGTGACATTATTGCAAAAAAAAAAAAAAAAAATGGAACCTTTACTTTTAAGAGTGTAAAAGTGTTTATTTAATTGCTAACATTTGGGTTATTTTGCATGCAAAATGTGAAAGTAGCAGTACGTGTATTCTTTCAGTAGTGAATTCCCATCAGTATTCTAAATGTTATTGATTGATTCATTTTGTAATTACTTCTCAAACAGAGTAAATCATTTGAAGAGAAGAACATTTTTCTTTTGTTTAGTATTGATTACGTAAGAGATGCTCTACTTGTGACCACCCAGACAGTGGAGGATGTGGAGATGGCATTTGATCATCCCATAAATATTTACATTGTGTTGCATTACCACAACCACAATCCAATGCAAAGTGATACAAATCTTCTCATAATAGCAGTCACACAAATAATGATAAGAGCATCTATAGCTTGAGGAGACGGTGGAGCCTCTGCCGTTATAAACGCTCACCATCCAGGTTTTGGTTGTGTTTGAGGTCAAGAAGCATCAGCTCATCTGCATGATTTGGCATTAGAGCCGCGGGGTCCCTGTCTCAAGGTTTATCCTCCAGACAGTGTCTGTCCAGCTGTTTGAACACACAGGCCTCCACTGGGTCAAGAGCAGATGATAATAGTTTCAATAGCATTATTACAGAACTAATGCCTTTATTAATTAGAAAACCACCAAAAATAAGGATTAAATATAGCAAAAAAAAATGTTCAGAAATGTTATTTTCTTTAGAAATGTTTATGTTTGCAATCTAGTTCATGGGAGATTTTTGATTCTTGTACATTCTGTGAGTGATATTTTTAAATTGTTGGTTAATGTAGCCTAAACATGTAGATTGAGGACTTTGAATGGTTCATCACGTCTTATATTTTTCTCACACCATGAGTTTGAAGTGTTTAAATCAAGACAACAACACAAGGATCATATGTTTTCAGCTTTGAGAGTTTATTACATCACTACATGTCACATATTTTGTGAACTACTAAACTGTTTTACAATGGCATCATTTTTTAGATAATTTATGCTCTTTGTTATTTTGCATGTCAACTTATCATTGTCAATATGGTTTATAGCAGGTATTAACAGTGATTAACAACTATTAATTGTGAAGGGCAGGGTCGGGTGGGGTTGCTATAAACCATTAAAGTTAATTTGATTGGAGAGAAGAACCACCTCGCCCTCCTTTTGGCAATCACTGTGTCAAACCCCCACAACACAACACAACACAACACACCGATCGGTTACGACTCCACACGACCCCCTGCACACCCACAGACCACCACAGCCCGGCAGGGGGCAACTACTACCGACTGAAAAAGCTTGAAGCCGAAAGGTCGGCACGTGAAACCGAGGTGAATCGCCGTATCTGACCGCTTTTGCTTCACCGGTGCGCAATCAGTTTCGGAGAACCTCTTTATAATCCTGCGAGGAGAACAGGTCAATCATCCGCGAAGCCTTAACAGTAGGCTACTCAGAGAGTGTGAAATGAGTGAAGCCAATAGTTGTTTTTTTTTTTTTTAATTATTATTATTATTATTATTATTATTATTGAACATTTGCTCAGAAATACAAATGTAACAGAACATATGTCAAGGAAAAGAGCCAGGGGTTCAAGGATGGCCAAACAATACATAGCAATTACAAATCAAAAGAGAAAGAGTGAAGAAAAAATAAATAAATAAATGAAAAAATTAATAAAGAAGGAGATATATAAATAAGAAAAAAATAAGACAAATAAAATAAATAAACAGATCACATAGCAACTAACATACTCTTCCCTCAAAACATAAATTATCAAATACAAATTATACAAAAACACCAAAAAGTGAGCATACATTTAAAGTTTTAATTGCCTTTTTGTTAAAGGAGGTAGATAAAGATTTAATATAAATTTTAATATCTTCTTGAAAGTAAGAAAAGTGAGGGGTAACTTTCATAACCTTGCATTTGTGGATAAAATATTTTGCAAGCAAAATAATTAAATTGCAGAGGAAGTAAATATTTCCATATTGCTTCTCAAAAGTGAAAATTACAAACAAAACATCCTTAAAGAAGTGACGCGAATAGTTTCTTCTTAAAGGTATTTGTGACGTCACAAAACGATTACGTCACGGAGTGCCAAATATTCGATTTTTTTTTTTTATATATTTTTTTTTTTACTTCCGTAAATCCTCAGTTGAATTTATTCTTCACGTATAAGTTATGGTGATCAACTAAATATATATGGGTGGATATTCAGGAGTTAATTTTAATTAAAAATAATTAAAAATTTTATAATGTAGCCTAAATGTCACATCAAAAATGTATTTTAAATGCCGTTCAACTTTCAATTGTAAACCATGGAAATCCCTTATAAACAGGAATTACTACTGATTTAAAATGATGATTTAAACAAAGTGAAAAACTTTTTCAGTATTTGTTGATTTACATAATTTTTCAGTATATGTACATTTTTTTCATACATTAGTGTACTTTTACTAACAACTCAACAGTGGCAAATGTGTAAAGAAAAAAACAAGGTAACGATTTTTTTTTTTTTTTCCATTATGTGTAATTTCCAATCTGTAAACTGTAGCCTAATTTTGTCAAGTTAGGTGACAATTATATTAATTATTTAGGACATATGTGCTATCTATGAAATTGGCTTTAGCAAGACAGAGAAGTCTGAATTTTGTTCTAAAAATGTTTAATATGTCATTTCCACCACAAAATATTGCTACAGATATGTCTTTTGAGATGTGATGGAAATGTCACTTTCATAAAACAGAAAAAGATGCATGTGACAGTGTTGGGCGAACTAGTAAAAGTGTGAAAAGTGCTTTTAACTGTTCAACTTTTAACATATCATATTATTATTACTATCTTGTTGCTAGTTTGTTGCTATGGTTACTTATTGTTTCATTTTTTTTTTATTCACCTGCTACTTAATCTGGCCATGCTGTATATTTGTATAACCCTCACTTTGTCCATTCTCGTTTGTGTTTAATTGATTGTTATTCTCCAGTTTCTCCTGCCTGTTTGTGGATTTTGGTTTATTTTTAATAAAAGAGGCTGCTGTACATGATTTTGCTTCAACTACTCGTCCTTGCTGCAGCCCACTGTCACATTATTATTGACTGATGAGCAGGAAGGCACCTTCACTGCCATAAGGGAAATGAGTGGGTTAATTCAATAATCTCCACACATCAGAATTTGAGTTTAACCTTGTGATAAATGATGTTCCAGTAACGTCATCTGGATGAGCTTGCTGCTGTTGAGGGATTCTGAGCAGGACAACTTTCTGCTTTACTGCCCTCAGAGCACTGACTAGCCGCTAGCGATTGAAAATCTGCTGAGATTAGAGGGGAAATGTAGTGGAAATCCAGAGAGAACAGTCGGTTCAATTCATTTAAAAGTCTTTATTGTTTCTGCTTATGCATGCGTCATGCTGTGCGTGTGTGTGTGTGTAGCGTGGTGGAGAATGAAGATAAAGCTGTTTGAAGTGCAGTTTGAATATTCTGTGTATAAACAATCCAGTGAATGGTGAATGAAGAATGGGAATCCAGTGCATGCCTGCTGCTATTTTGAAGTGTGCTGTAGTACACATGCTGTGCTGTTTAATTTACAGGAACTCGTCCAAGAAGAAGCAAGCAGGGCTGAATGTTTAAACAAGATATTTTAAAGAATGTTGCAAGCATTACTGGTTACTGGTTTTGACTTCCATTGTATTTTTTAAGTAAGTGCCTACCAGCAACTGTTTGTTACCCAAACTTCTTCATGCCTTTATGTTCAACAGAAGAAAGAAACTCACAGGTCTGGAACAGCTTAAGGGTGAGTAAATGATGGCAGATTTTTTTCAAATTCAGTACCATCATATTTTTCCATAGTTGTTGGGTAAAAAAAAGTGAACACACACATAAATAAATAAAAATACATAAATAGCTATGTCATAAATGTATATTGTAACTGAAAGGTTAAACAATTTTTAATAAATGTATTTTTAATAAATGTCAGATCAGAACAAGTTGTCACATCAGTTGATCTGATATTTTTCACCTTTTACATTTTTGCTTTTTCTTTAAGTCAGTGGTCTCAAACTCAGTTCCTGGAGGGCCACAGCTCTGCAGAGTTGAGCTCCAACTAGCTCCAAATCACACCTGCTTGGACGTTTCTAGTAATCCTGGAGACCTTGATTAGCTGCTTCAGGTGTGTTTAATTAGGGTTGGAGCTAAACTCTGCAGGACACTGGCCCTCCAGGACCGAGTCTGGTGACCCCTGCTTTAAGTGCTTTATAGCAAAATTGTTATATTGTGTAACTCTTGCTTAAAGTTTTGTAGTTTGCTGATTTGTGGATAAATCACAAAATATAGTGTGACAACATGCTGAGATGTGGTTTTTTACACTTTTTCTGTAATTAATTGCACTTAATTGCCCCTAACATTAAAATGTATAAACTATGTTCACACTGAATATCCAAATGAATGGATAAAGGTATAAAGATGAGACTATGAATTCTGAATAAAAGCAAATATCACCGATACTAGTTACTCTATTAAATGTATAAGTGTAAGTGTATAGTTATGTATATTTAGTCATGTCTATAAATCTATAAACCTAACCTGGGGAAAAAGTGTGGAAACTATAGTCCCAGTCTCCCTTATATGAATAGAAAAACACTAAGCTGACGTCTAGACATTAGCACACACGCTCCATGTCATTTGTGCAGGAGACATTCAATTTGATTCTCTTTCATAATGATAATTGAAAATTTCAACCTAATTTGCATAAGAATTCAAACTCATCTGAGTTGAACTGGTTCATTTGAAATAAGTCATGCATAAAACCCGACGACAGGCCATATGGCGTTTGTCAAGTAGCACTGAATAATTCTCCAATCATGAGGAAATATATTACTGTCAGATGATCACTTGGCTAATACCATCCCTGTCACATTGCAATTCGGAAGCTGGTCAGGATTGAGGACGCGAAGAACTGATCCAAAACAGACAGGCACTTGAGGAAAACTTCCTCCAGAGCCCACTGTAGACGTCAGAAGTTAAAGTCGTCCTTCAGATAAACAACAAGCCCTGCCACACAGTGTTTCACATGCTGTAGTATGTGCCCAGCAAAAGATTTTGCAGACGCTCTAATTGGCCAAAGCTTGTTTAGGACTATAACAAAATGAAACATGAAAGAAGTGAACTGAATTAATGCAATAGCTTTACTTGTATATACTTGGTGTAGTTCACCTCAAAATTAAAAAAAAAAAAAAAAAAAAAAATCTGTCATCATTTACTCACCATCAAGTTGTTACACATTTTTAATTTTTTTAATTTTTAAGAAAGTATGTAACCCAACGGCTGACGGTTTTTTCATACTATGGAAGTCATTGGCTACCAGCAATTATTTGTTCCCCAACATTCTTCAAAATATCTTCTTTTATTTTCAACAGAAGAAAGAAACTTTTTGGATGAACTGTCATGAAATTAGCAATTTATGGTTCTAACCTTTGTCACTGGCCATGTTGAGCTGGAATACAGTGGTTATAAAAGGAATATATTCATATTTTTGACATTATTTCATGTTATTTGAGCTGCAAGGAGATACAAGGTTTCCTGTGCTTTGTGTTCAACATGTAATAAAGTCTCTCTCAGATGTGACTTCTCAAAGCACAGAGTCACAGTCTGGGTTTTCCTCTGCTTGTGCTGAAGTGGTGGAGAGTTTCCAAAACACTGTCAGCGTAGTGCAAGCTTCCTTTTAGGGTTATTAAACACAACAAGAGTCCTCCATTTTGTGTTAACGCAGTTTGAGTGATGTGACGTGGATTATTATTGCAGACGAGGTGACTTTCTTTTTCATGCACTTAAAATAATGAAAACAACATGCACTTTAGCATATGGAAGAATGTCTTTTAAAACTATATATTTAAGTGCGAAGGGAATGTTATGTGTGTATATAATGTGTTATGTGTGCGTATATATATGTATATACTGTATGTATATATATATATATATATGATTAGTATTATTTTTAAGGTTAGAAGTAGAAATGCAAATTCAATGCAATTAAGCACACTTCTTTTTCACAAGGGTCATACACACTTCTAATCATAATTGTCAGCAATTATGACAACAATACATAATTTTCAACACCGTGTTGTGGATACAAACCACACAGGCCTGATGTGTATAAGTTATAACTAGTTATTGGTACAATGTTAAACACACTTTGTTTGGACAGGATTTTTTGAAAAAAAAAGTGAAAGCAGAGAAAAGTGAAATGAAGAAGAATAATGAAGGTTTGTAGATCACTAATCAAATGTAAGCAAATGTGTTACATTGAGCATGTGAACTCCTTTGAACAAAAATAGATTTCCTTTCTTCTTCGGATCATGCTGGAATCATGCATGGATCATCATGAATGGATCATCAGGTTTTGCACAAACTAGTAGAGTCTCATGCCAGTTTCAATGATTTTCTCATTAAAGTAAAAGATGGGCATAGCATGTTCATTTTAAACCTTTATCTTTTTATTAAAATTATGCAGATAATATTATTTGATATATGTATTAATAAATATGATATAATTATGTATATTTATATGTATATATGTAATTTTTTAGTTTGTTTGTTAAAATCATTAATTTAAGAAATGTGGTGTCAGCCTTGCGTATAAGCATGCATGTCATAAGTAGGGCGAGAATGAATGTATTGTTCTTTGTTGAAAGCCAGTGAGCAGCTACGTCACTAGTGCGATTGCTTGAGTGAAATATTACTCACTGACAAATCCAGTCATCATACATAGAAAAGATGCTGACGGCACTTGAAAGGTCATCCGTCTCACTATAAGGAGGAGGAGACGTATGCAGACAGTTAGTAAAGAGAGTTTGTATGTGCATTTCTCTTCATTGCTTTACAGTGTCATGTCAGATTACAGCACAGCAGCACGTCTGATCTGCTGGAGAAGGAGGGATGTCTGAGGAGGAACAGAGAGGCAGGACAGTCATGAGTAGCAGTCCTTCAGGAACACCAGTCTGAGAAACACCATTTCAACCAGATTTTACTCAGGTAGGTTTTCCTTTCATCTTGCCAGGCCATTAATGAAATGAAATTTATTTTAGACATTAATGCATTGCAAAAAATTAATGCAAAAAACGGGGGCACTAACTCAGACATTTTGAAACTTTGCAAACCAAGATTCTCATTTTGTTATCAAATAAATCATTTGAGCATTACATTTTAAATAAAAATGTTACTAATTTCACTAATATTTCTGCTTTAGACAGCATTTGTTATGATAATAAGCAGCTTGTTATAAAATTGTCATAAAAATTACAAATACTGATTAACAAAAAATATAGGGTGAGGTTGTGTATTTGCACATCTTACTGTATTTGTATATTAATCATAGTTTACTGATAGATGCTTGCCGTGGAAATTAGACAGTTACAATATATTTACTTTAAGTGTCAATATTATACTGCAATTTAGGGAATTGTGGAAACTAATTCTTATTAAATTAATGCAAAATTTTCTGCCAACCAAAGTGTTTCCCTCATCTATTACAAGTCAATGAAATTAATCTTTTTACAGGTATAAGTAAAAAATGCATTACTTTGCAGGGATTTTATTTTATTTTATTATAAATTATTTTATTATTTATTAAGTTCAATTCAAGTCTATTTATTAAGTATGTTTTAAAATGGCTTATTATTGATAATGCTAAGGTATTACAAATGCTGTTTAATATATTTTTTTCAAAGTAAGTACAAAATGTGTTCCTACTTAGGGATTTTATTTTATTATTTTATTTTGAGTATTTTCTTTTATTTATTAAATCTGTTAAGTTTATTTATTAAGTCTGTTTTAAAATGGCTTATTGATAATGCTAAGCTATTAGAAATGTTGTTTAATATTTAATAATTGTTGTGTGTATGCATCTGTTTTTGTTTATTAATTGTAATTTATTGATAGATGGTTATTTTGAATGTATTCTGATCCGCACAGTTCTTGCAATATAAAGCAAAAAGTTGCATAATGTCTTCTAAAAAGAAGAATGTCAAATAATGTGGAATATCTGAATTGAAAATAAGGAAGAAAAATGTGAACATTTGATTCAGCCTATACAGGAAAAAAAAATACAAAGCTTATAAAGACAAAAAAGATAGAATTTCTCCAGCTGTGTTCTAAAAACATCTTAGATAGGATTTCTTACTAACTGTCTGACTAATTAATTACAATGATAACCACAAAAACAAACATGCTTTTCCAGAGTCTTTAACTAGCCACTCCTGAACAAACTAAAAGTGCGTAAAAACAGGAAATAAAGTCTTCAGGCAATTAGATCTCCAGAAGCAGAGCTGAGCACCACATATTAAACATCTCATAACATAAATGAATATGTTTATTCAATTTGGTTTGAGCCTGTTTACTCTAATTTTAACTGAAAAGTATACAAGAGACCTACTTGTTACTGTTCAGAATATACACTGGCTGAATCTATGGCTGATGGTGCAGCAATAGTGTTCACTCCAAACACACGCAGGACTGTGATCTGACCCTGAGAACCACAGCTCTGATACAATCTATCTGAAACTAGAATCTTTATTAACTTCATTTTATTTACATCACTAGAAGTTTAATATAAAATTTACAGTATTACATTATAATTTACTATTACATTTACATTTAGGTAGTTGACAAATAAAAATTGGAGTGTGTCCTGTGGTGTGACATAGCAAAAATGTAGAAAAAAAACAACAACATACAAATGAGAAAAATGTATCTTCATTCTTAGTTACAAACAGCATGAGAGAGGTTTATCTTCAATGTTAGAGGTTATTTTATTTTTACATTTTTCCGTCACACCATAGGACACATTGATATGTCAACTACCCATTTACATTTAGTCATTTAGCAGACGCTTTTATCCAAAGCGACTTACAAATGAGGACAATGGAAGCAATCAAAACCAATAAAAGAGCAATGATATTCAAGTGCTATAATAAGTCTCAATTAGCTTAACGCAGTACACATAGCAAGTTTTTTTTTAATTATATTTTTAATTTAATTTAAAAGGAAAACAGATAGAATAGAAAAAAAGCTAGCGTTAGAGGCCTTTTTTTGCTTTTTGTTAATTGTATAATAAATAAAATGAAAACAAATAGAATGCAAAAAGAATAAAAATAATTATCATATTAACTATTAATGTTAATAATTATATATTTTAATATATACAGAAATTATGAATACATATGTCTATTCAGATGTTTGTTGTTGGTAAGGTTTTTTTTTGAGAAGTTTGTTTATTTCATTAAAATATGATAAAAACAGTAATACAAATTAAAATATTATTTAATTTAAATTTAAAATAATTGTTTACTATTTGAATTTAATTTTAAATGTAGTTTATTCCTGCAAAGCAAGAATTTTCTTCATCATTACTCTAGTGTTCAATGTAACATGATCCTTCAGAAATTATTCTAATATGCTCATTTGCTGCTCAATTATTATTAATTATTATTGGTGTCAATAATTAATAATGGTTCTTTCTTATTATTCTAAATGTTTGAAACCGTTTTTGCTGCTTACTGGAAACCATCATTCATTTTTTTAGAAAGTTTAAATAAATTTCAAAGGAAAGGAAAGGATCATAAATGTCAATTTTGATCAATTTAATGCATCCTTGCTGAATAAAAGTATTAATTTCTTTCTTTCTTTTTTTTTTTTTATTCTTACCCCAAACTTTCTGAAGGATCATGTGACACTGAAGACTGGAGTAATGATGCTGAAAATTCGGCTTTGATCACAGCAATAAATTACATTTGAACATTTTTCTTCAAATTGTACTAATATTTCACAGAATGTTTCTGTTTTCCCTATTGAAAAAAACAGCATATGCTGGTTAGGTATGTTTTGAAGCATGGCTGCTGGTTTAAGCTTGTCCTTAGCTGGTCATGAGCTGGTTCAAGCTGGTTCTTAGCTGGTTATGAGCTGGTTTAAGCTGGTCCTTAGCTGGTCATGAGCTGGTTTAAGCTGGTCCTTAGCTGGTCATGAGCTGGTTTAAGCTGGTCCTTAGCTGGTCATGAGCTGGTTTAAACTGGTCCTTAGCTGGTTTGAGCTGGTTTAAGCTGGTCCTTAGCTGGTCATAAGCTGGTTTAAACTGGTCCTTAGCTGGTTTGAGCTGGTTTAAGCTGGTCCTTAGCTGGTCATGAGCTGGTTTAAACTGGTCCTTAGCTGGTTTGAGCTGGTTTAAGCTGGTCCTTAGCTGGTCATGAGCTGGTTTCAGCTGGTTCTTAGCTGGTCATGTGCTGGTTTAAGCTGGTCCTTATCTGGTCATGAGCTGGTTTAAGCCTGTCTTTAGCTGGTCATGAGCTGGTTTATGCTGGTCCTTTGCTGGTCATGAGCTGGTTTTAGCTGGTTCTTAGCTGGTCATGTGCTGGTTTAAGCTGGTACTTAGCTGGTCATGAGCTGGTTTAAGCCTGTCTTTAGCTGGTCATGAGCTGGTTTATGCTGGTCCTTTGCTGGTCATGAGCTGGTTTTAGCTGGTTCTTAGCTGGTCATGTGCTGGTTTAAGCTGGTCCTTAGCTGGTCATGAACTGGTTTAAGCCTGTCTTTAGCTGGTCATGAGCTGGTTTATGCTGGTTCTTAGCTGGTCATGAGCTGGTTTTAGCTGGTTCTTAGCTGGTCATGAGCTGGTTTAAGCTGGTCCTTTGCTTTTCACGAGCTGGTTTAAGCTGGTCCAGCTGGTCATGAGCTGGTTTAAGGCTGTCTTTAGCTGGTCATGAGCTGGTTTAAACCTGTCTTTAGCTGGTCATGAGCTGGTTTAAGCTGGTCCTTTGCTGGTCATGAGCTGGTGTAAACTGGTTCTTAGCTGGTCATGTGCTGGTCCTAAGCAACTAGCTCCTGCTCAGGACCAGCTTAAGACCAGCACATGACCATCTTAAACCAGCTCATGACCAGCTAAGGACCAGCTTAAACCAGCTCATGACCAGCTAAGGACCAGCTTAAACTAGCTCAAACCAGCTGCCATGCCTCAAAACATACCTAACCAGCATATTCTGGATTTTTCAACAGGGTTACTGTCTCTTTGATCAAATAAATGCCGGCTTTTTATTGACCCTGCCTGTTTTTGCTGTAACCTCTGCAGGTAATTTCCTCGTGAGAATCAATGATCCAGTACAACTGTTCATCTCCAGACTCGCTCTATGCCGCTGTGAATGCGTCATGGTGCTCCAACAGAGAGGACGAGTGTCACAACAGAACAGCGAGCCAGTCGGACCTCTGTCTGAGCCGCAGCGCTTACCTGGAGAAGTACCTGGGCCCTTGCCGTTCACCCTTCTTCCTGCCCATGTGCGTCACCTACCTGCTCATCTTTGTAGTTGGCGTGCTGGGCAACAGCCTGACTTGTATCGTCATTGCCCGTCACCGTGTGATGCGCACAACCACAAACTACTACCTGTTCAGCTTGGCCATTTCTGACCTCCTCGTGCTGCTGCTGGGTCTCCCGCTGGAGCTTTATGAACTCTGGAGCAACTATCCTTTTCTGTTTGGCGTCGCTGGCTGCTACTTCAAAACCTGCCTGTTCGAGACGGTCTGCTTTGCGTCTGTGCTCAACGTGACCGCCTTGAGCGTCGAACGCTACAGAGCGGTGGTGCATCCTCTGCAGGCCAAACACGTGGCGACGCACGCTCATGCCAAGCGCGTTATCCTTGTGCTCTGGGCCGTCTCGCTGTTGTGTGCCTTGCCTAATACCAGTCTGCATGGCGTGGAGACGTTAAAGCCCCATTCTCAACTCACTTTCCCCGATTCGAGGGTGTGTACGGTGGTGCACGATAGGTGGATCTACAACTTGCTGGTGCAGGTGACGGCGCTGCTCTTCTTCATCCTGCCGATGCTGACCATCACTGTGCTGTATGTGTTGATCGGCCTGCAGCTGCATCGAGAACGGGACTGTTTTGATTCAAAGATCGGGCTTAATCAGGATGGGGTGAATCAGAGGGCACGTCATCGGCAAGTCACAAAAATGCTCTGTGAGTGCTGTTTCCCCTGCTACACCAATGGCTGAAAGAATACTTCACCCAAAAATGAAAATATAGATGAATTTGTTTATTCTTCCGAAAAGATGTGAAAAAATGTAGCATTACATGACTTTCTCAGCAGTGGATCCTCTGCAGTGAATGGGTGCCGTCAGAATGCGAGACCAAACAGCTGATATAAACATCACAGTAATCCACAAGTAATCCACACCACTCCAGTCCATCAATTAACGCCTTGTGAAGTGAAAAGCTGTTTATTTGTAAGAAACAAATCAGTCATCAGGATGTTTTAACTTTAATCTGTTGCTTCTGGCCAAAATATGAGCTCATAATACATAACATAGGTTCCCCAAGTGAAAAATTCCATCCCCTGTTGTCTCTCACAGCAAAATCCACCAACATATTTGTTTAGAGCTGGACTGTTTGGACTGTTTTCGCTTGTAAATGGTGCTTGATCTGTATATATTTCTCTCCTGATTCAGACGAGATAATAATATGGGTAATTGACTCATATTTAAGCCAGAGGCAACGGTTTGAAGTTAAAAATATCTTAATTGATGAGTGGTGTGGATTTCTTGTGGATTATTGTGATGTTTTTATCAGCTGTTTGGACTCTCATTCTGACGGCACCCATTCACTGCAGAGGATCCATTGGTGAACAAGTGATGGAATGCTACATTTCTCCAAATCTGATGAAGAAACAAACCCATCTACATCTTGAATGGCCTGAGAGTAAATTTTCATATTTTCAAGTGTAGATAGACATTGAGTGTGAACAAATTTATGGTCTTGGAAAGCCTGGATATATGAAGTAGAATAAGTTCAAAAGTGTGATTTCTTTGTCCCAGAGAAGTCATGTAAAATAGTAAAACCTTTGGGTTTTATTTTGATACATTTTCCTAGATATGCCAAGCTTTAAAATATTTTACTGGATAGAAATTTTAAGTAAAAAAAATCCTCATCCTCAATCTTTGTCCAGTAAATATTGTTGTGGACAATGATGGGCCTTGGAGTCAAAAAGATTGGGAACCACTGGTATAACCAATTGAGTATGATATTTTTGACTTTGAATAAATTCAGTTCATTTAGATATTACCATAGGAAGCACATATTAGAGGTTAAAATTAAAGTGTCTTCAGTGACTTCATCCCAAAGTCAATATGCTCTTCAGGGGGTCCAGAAACCAACACTTTAGATTAGGGAACGCGTATTTATGAGTGAATAGTGTTCCCTAATCTAAAGTGTTATCAGACAAAAATGTTTTACTTTGGAATAATTTGCATAATAAGATCACAAATATGTATTAGGAAAGTAACAAGGGTCAATTTTGTCTTCATGTTGATTTTAATGCCACTTTTAACACTGGGTTGAGGAACATTTTACAGTTTTGAATTTGGGTTCATCAGTATGGCGTGTCAAGATACATAATATCACGTTTGTCAACATAATAGCTCAAATCATTGCTTCTTAAATGTCGTGACCCATTTTCATTTCTAGGTGAACTATTCCTTTAAAACAACTTAAGTAGACTTATGTTGCAATATTTCCACAGATGAAGCAACACACTGCATGCTCGTCATACTTATCTAGTCGATGCTATTAATCTTGTAAATATTAAAAAAGAATGTTAACCCAAGGTTTAGAAATGTACGGTGTGAAGCCATAAAACCTAGCAACTCAGGATTCAGTATGAGCAGTGTGGAAGAACATTAATAACAATCTTCTAATGTTCATTATTCAGAGCTGAAAAACTCAAGCATTCTTTTCTAAATGTTATGCTAGAAAAAGAAATAAAGAGTCAAAGCCCAGCTTTTTTAATTATAATACATTCTTGTCCTATGCGTGAGCTTTTATGATCTGTTCTGATAAACAGAAAATACTCATCTGTGCTTTATCAGCCGCATGTCATGTTATTGTAAATACAAAGGGGATCTGATTTAGTAATAGCGTCAGTCTGCATCTGGCTTATTGTAATATCTGGTCAGCATTACGCTGTGTGGCCTTCTTCAACTGATTTCAACATGTACTTTGATACTGAGATACAAACAAAATATTTAAGATCTACTCATGTATTCTCAAGTTCATAAATACTGTCAGTAGTGCAGATGTGTGCCAGGAGTAACAGTTTGTTTAATAGATTTAAGCACATTATAAGTGTATCTGGACACTTAAAATGTGTGAATGTCATTGCATTAGATAACACAATAGTGTCGTCTACAAACAAATGATGTTTGAGCTTTTCTCAGAACTAACGTCACTTTTCATAGCCCATTTTTGCAATGACTATTAAAGGAATAGTTGACCAAAAATAACTTTTTGCTGAACATTTACTCACCCTTAGGCCATCTGATGTAGATGAGTTTGTTTCTCATCCAAACAAATTTGGAGAAATTAAGCATCACATCACTTGTTCACCAATGGATGCTCTGCAGTGAATGGGTGCCGTCAGAATGAGAGTCCAAACTGTTGATAAAACATCACAATAATCCATAAGTAATCCACACCACTCCAGACCATCAATTAAAGTCTTGTGAAGTGAAAAGCTGTGTGTTTGTAGGAAACAAATTCCTCATTAAGATGTTTTAACCTCAAACCATTGCTTCTGGCCAGAATATGAATCTGCTACCCATAATGTGGCTTTCTCCAGTGAAAAAGTCATCTCATTTAAATCAGGAGACAAATATGCAAAAACAGTCCAAAACGGTTCTAAACAAATGTGTTGGTGGATTTCGATGTGAGAGACAACAGGGGATGGACTTTTTCACTGGAGGACTCGTCATTATGGATTATCGACTTACATTTTGGCCAGAAGCAATGGTTTAAGTTAAAATGCCTTAATGATGGATTTATTTCTTACAAACGCACATATTTTCATTTCACAGGATGTTAATTGGTGGACTGGAGTGGTGTGGGTTGCTTGTGGATTATTGTGATGTTTTTATCAGCTGTTTGGACTCTCATTCTGACGGCACCCATTCACTGCAGAGGATCCACTGGCGAGCAAGTGATGTAACACTAAATTTCTCTGAATCTGATCCCATGAAGAAACAAACTCATCTACATCTTGGATGGCCTGAGAGTGAATACATTTTCATCAAATTTTCATTTTTGGTTGAACTATTCCCTTAATTGCAAAAATTGGCTACAAAAAGTCAGTTTAACCTGTGTTTTGGTGATTTTTAGTGAATGTATCAGGTTCACAATAGTCTCCTAAAAGTTCATCTCTTTATCTAAGTAATAATATAATATAATATAATATAATATAATATAATATAATATAATATAATATAATATAATATATTTAAAAGATATCATTTGTTTTATTATTATTATTATTATTATTATTTGGTGTTGAATTGAATTTATTATACACATTTACTTTAATATGTAATTTCTAATATACTTGCTGTGTATTTGACAGGTGCATTGGTGATTGTGTTTGGAATCTGCTGGGCCCCGTTTCACATCGATCGTGTCATGTGGAGCTACATTGATGACTGGACTGCAGAGAACCACCATGTCTTTGAGTATGTGCATCTTCTTTCTGGTGTCTTCTTCTACTTGAGCTCAGTGGTCAATCCCATCCTGTATAACCTCATGTCTTCACGCTTCAGAGAAATGTTCCGTGAGGTGGTGTGTCAAAAAGACCATCGGCACCTCTCAATAAGTAAGGTCACATTACGTAGTGTTGTTTCTGCCTCTTTTTCTGCCTCCAATTCTGTCTCATTTTCTGTAAAATTCAACCCTCGTGGGCTGCCACACACTCTCTAGAGAATACCAGAGGATTCTGCTCAAGTTATTTTATCCAAATATTATCATTCATAGTTGCGCTGTCAAAGTATTCAATGCTGTGTATACAATTAAATTAATGAGTGCTCATGTAATCACGTTAATATTCAGAGATACTGCAAAATATCCAATATACAAACAGATATATACCAACACAATATACACACTTCCATTCAAAAGTTTGGGGTCGGTACCATTTTTAAATGTTTTTTAGGGAAATCTCTAATGCTCACCAAGGCTACATTTATTTGATTAAGAATACAGTAAAAACAGTAATATTGTGAAAATATAATTTGAAAAAATGGTTGCACTTTATTTTAAGGTGTTCTTGTTACAGTGTAATTATACATTTAAGTACTGAGTAATATTAATTAACTACATGTACTTACTGTATGGTTAGGGTTAGGATTAGGGTTTGGCTTAGGGTTACTTGCATGTAATTATGCATACTTTATTGTTATTATAATACTAAGTACATGTGTAACAAGCTAGGGCACCGTAAAATAAAGTGTTACCGAAATAACTGCTTTCCATGTGAATATATATTAAAATGTCATTTATTCCTGTAAGGTAAAGCTGAATTTTCAGCATCATTTCTCCAGTATTCAGTCACATGATCCTTCAGAAATCATTCTAATATGCTGATTTGATGCTCAAGAAACATTTATTATTATCAATGATAAAAACTGTTTAGCAGCTTCATATTTTTGTGGAAACTGTTATACTTTTTTCCAGGATTCTTTGATGGGAAAGTTCAAAAGAACAGCATTTTTCAATAGAAATAGTTTGTAACAATACAAATGTCTTTGCTGTCACTTTTGATCCATTTAATGCATCCTTGATGAATAAAAGTATAATTTTGTTTCAAAAAAATAAAAATAAATATAGACCCCAAATATTTGAACAGTAGTATGAGCGCACAAAAAGAAAAGAAAAAAAGAAAAAAAAACTCTTTACACTTTGATATCAAAACAGGACAAAACAGTATCATTTCAAATCTCATATAAAGCACATTTTCTTGTGTTGCTCAATTTCTAATAACACATTTTTGATTGTTATCAATGTTTTACTTTGCATTAGTGATGTCATCAAATATAAGCTCCTCTAAAGCCTTTCTGTAAAATTAAAAACGTTAAAAAAGTAATTTATATCAAGTAACACAAATATTTGACAAATATTGGAAACAAATTAGTATATGTGTCATAGCCTTATGGACAGCTCTCTGACATACGGTGCAGCTGTGTCTCGGGTGACCTGACTCTGAGTCCTGGCTCCAGGTCTTTTCTCCTCTCAATGTATGCTGTCTCTCCTCCTACTGTCCTGTCTAATAGAAACCCAAACATATGTCTTTAAAAGAAAATGGTCAGTTAGTTCGTATATTTCTTCTCCGCCAATGTAAATAGTTCCATAAGAAGCCAAAGCATCAAGTTTTACGTGTCACCAAGCAACACAGAGACTGAAAGCCGGACTGGAACAACGTATGTGAGTGGAGCGGAGCGACAGAGATTTCCACTGAAAAACACTGATGCTCCCACTTCCAATAAAATGGCTCCTGGCTCCAGGCAAATGTGCTCCGCTTCCACGCAGCACTGAACACACAGTCTGAAACACGGCAAACACTACAGTGAAGCACCGTCATACTAACTGACTATTCTTATAGTGCCGCATACTCAGTCACATGTGAGGACTGGAACTCTGTAATAAATGACAGAATTTCTAAATATATCAAAGTTGATATATACTGTATACATATAAAATGTGTAGATGAAGCCATGCCAGTATTTTGGAAAATGTCAGAGATTTCTTAAAAAAAAAAAAAAAAAAAAAAGCAATAAAAAAAACATACTGACCTTAAATGTTTGAACAGTAGTATAATGTTTTTGAAGGAGATGTCTTATACTCACCAAGACAGCATTTGTTTGATCAAAAATACAGTAAAAACTAATATTGTGAAATATTATTACATTTTAAAATATTTTTTTTATTTATTTTCATATTGACTTTGTTATCAAAGCTGAATTTTCATCATCATTACTCCAGTTTTCAGTGTCCCGTGATCCTTCAGAAATCATTCTAATATGCTGATTTGCTGCTCAAAAACAAATCTTATTATTGGATTTCAGGATTCTAAAATTAATAAAAAGTTTAGAAACATTATGAATGTCTTTCCTGTAATGTTTGATCAATTGAATGCATCCTTATAGAATAATAAACTATGTCTTGCAACAAAAAAAAAAAAAATGCTTGTGTATGACGCAGACTATTGGCAGTAATTGTAAATCTTAAGTGTTTCCAGTAACCAAGCAAGTTTCCCATCATTCTCACTGACTGTAAAATCTACTGTAGTGATGCCAAATTTTGTACCACTGTGATGGTGTGATGAGGTTCTATTAGATATATATATATATATATATGTTTTGTATTTGTTATAAGTTGTGTTCTACATGGTTAAAAAGTACAGTTCCTTTCTAGTGAGCAGGTCAGTGACACACAATGATCCACCGCATTTATGACAACTTCTGTTCTGTAAGAATGTAGTTAATACAGTGAATGTGAAATATTCAAAATATATTCTATAAATGAATGATTTCCTAACACTGAGAGCTTGTCATGTTGATTCTGCAGATGTTTGTATAGGGATGTTTCTCTGTGGTAATGTTTCTTGCTCAATGCTGGAATGCTGATAACAGATCTCTCAAACTCTAGTTTATTGGTCTCCTCCACCTGTTTACTTTTCCATCTTTATCTGTCTGCTTCTTCTCTACATGACGCAGAGCAATACATCATCTGTCAGATCCAAGATTATAAAAACTACTTGCATTTCACTGATTATGTCATGATGGGACTTTGTCAATGGCATAACATGCTAAATAATGTATATATTTATATATTATTCTAAGTAATGTAAATATTCCTAATAGCCAGATCTGGAGGACAAGTACAATATACTTTGAATAATTTGCCGTTACAGTTAATATCTTCTGTTGTTAATTATGTTCTTGTTTTAAATGCTTTTTCAATTAATATAAATTCATTTGTATTCCTACATAACATCATGTTTATTTCAATGCTTTTTTATTTATTCATGCTTGGAAATCTAATCATTTTAGTTTAACTTAATGTTGAACGCTTTCAATGAAATATGCATCCTTATGTCAAAACAAACGCTTTAAATGCATTAAAAGAACAGAAAAAATCTGCTGAATTGTCATTGTCACATTTTTATTTGTTATAGTAATGATTGTATTAAATATGTGTGAAAACACTTCATAAGAACTGCACTAATTTTTATAACCTGTTATGAAATATGAAATTAAATATCACTTTAATCAAACCAAGATTGTAATTTGAATAAACTGTTCAAATCTGAATGTATATACTGAAAGAATTTATATATTTAATATATTAATATTCAAAACCTTTCATTTCAGCCTAACATGGGGGAGAATGATGTAAGACAAAAACAAGGCATATTATATTTTACATTCAGGTTATTTTACAACTTCTAAAGTTAAAACGTGCAGCTAATACAGATTTAGAAAAGTTGATCTTTATGCATAAAGCATTGAAAATATTTACCTCCCTGAGGAGGTGCTAAAAATGTTCACACTTAACAATCATGCTTTATGAATATGAATGTTAGTTTATAAAGCACCTGACACGTTTTCTTTGCATTTTGTCACCGTTAGCTGTCTGATAAATGTGTGAAGCGGTCATTAAGAAGAAAACTTCCCACTGCAAAGGCTCATTTACACATTTCTTGCCAAATATGCTGGAGTTTTCATCGTTCCTGATGAAGTAAACTTTGATTAGATTAAATAAATGCGCAGGTGATGTGTTACTCAAGGGAACAAGATTTCTGGAGAAACTTTACATCTCTTTATTTTATAGATCACTGCTACTTAATAGCCCAGATTACCAGTTACCAAACATTCCTGTTTATAAACATTTTTATTAATGACAGTTAATTTAATGACAACAATTTTAAGCCTATTTCCTGAAACAATTATTGCCTTTTTTGGTGGTCTTTATGTTTTAGATCAGTGGTTCTCAAAGGCCCCCTACTGTCTAACACAATATTTAAAGGCCCCTCATATATAAGCTTTTATATTTATGTTCTGTTTGGATTAAAACAAAGCTACGTGTTTTCAAACCTTTTATTAACAAAAACTGACAATGTCAAAATATTGAATGAATTAACCACAAATATTTTTGATTCAAGAAAGAACTTTCAACAATTTCAAGAACTTACTGCTTTAATAAAATAAGTTATTATTAAAAATGACTGTATACATTTATTTTTTAGCATTTTAATATAAATTAATTTCAATCATTTTAAGTCATCCTCTGGCCCTCTCAGAAGTCCACTGAGGCCCCCTAGTGAGATCATTTTTAGTGAGTTTATACATCGAAGGCAGTGTGTTGTGTATTAAAAAAAAAAGTTTTATTTTTGGTGATTGATCCATGATCCATTAAAAAAAAGAATATCAGAAGTAGCACAAGTAAACACATAAGACAGACAATAGCCTTTATACCAACAAACAACATCATAAATATAGCATCTTATTAATAAACTTCCCCTTACTACAGAAAAAGGTCTGCCAGAAAAAAAAAATCCCCTTAAATACAGTCTCTCTAAAATAAGTACAAACAATGAGAACTGAAATTTATGTATGATTTTCAGAATTTGACCAATGAAACTAGACAGATTTCTTGCTATCTTTTTTGGAGGTCTCCTTTACAGCAGCGTACTTCCTCTCAAACTGTGCCACATCAAACTTCCGCTTGCAGCCAGCATAATTCATATAGCGAATTTTGCCAAAGATGGGCCTCTCTGCCCAGCCCTGGTCATGGATGCCACAGACGGACCACATGCAACCTGAAAGAATATTAAACAAAATAATTCATATAATCAAGTACAAAAAAAAGTTCAGTAAGAGGTCAGCACGTTTTGTTAATGCTTTTGAAAGAAGTATCTTATGCTCAAGAGGGCTGCATTTATTTGATAAAATTAAATGCATTTATTTGATGAAAAAAACAAAAACGCAGCAAAAACTGTAATGCTCTGAAATATCACTACAATTTAAAATAACTATTTTTTATTTGAATATTTTTAAAATGTAATTTATTCCGGTGATGCAAACCTGAATTTTCAGCATCATTACTCCAGTTTTCAGTGTCACATGATCCTTCAGAAATCATTCTAATATGCTGATTTGCTGCTCAACAAGCATTTTTTATTATTATCAATGCTGAAAAGAGTTGGGCTGCTTTATATTTTTGTAGAAACTGTGATACATTTCTTTGTAATTGAAATCTTTTGTGAAATTATAAATGCCTTTACTGTTTTTGGTTTTATTTAAACCAGCATCCTGCTGAAAAAAGTATGAAATTCTTCTATTCTTTCTATAAATATATATATATATATATATATATATATATATATATATATACACACATACAAACAGTATATAGATAGATAGATAGATAGATAGATAGATAGATAGATAGATAGATAGATAGATAGATAGATAGATAGATAGATAGATAGATAGATAGATAGATAGATAATCAATCTTTCACACTCATGTTTTTCCAAACCTGCAAGACTTCAGTAGGTCACAAAAGAAATTTTGTAATTTTTTTTTTGTCAATACAATATTGTTTTGAACCCCATTTATTCCACTGCATGAACAACAACAAAAAAAGTACTTGGAGTGCAAACTGACCAGCGTGGATCCAGGGGGAGAGATGGCTGAGGGCATCACAGTTGGGATTGTTTCTGTGAGTGGCAAAGAGACGCAGGCGTTGGTCAATGAAGGACTCCAGCATGGCCATGCCGCCACAGGAGCCAGGCTGAGCCCAGTCCACCTCTCCAACACTGCGGTCCACCTCAAGAGACGACAGCACCTCCTCCCAGTCCACGGGCTGAAACACAGATTTTGATATGAAGAAGATTGGAAAACACCTTTTATGTAGAACCAGGGTTTAAAGTCATAATGCATTTGAGAATGCTAACAATGAACAAAACATAAAATGTGCTTTATAGATTACAACAGGCAAGTGATCAACTAAGAATAAAAGAGGAGGGAAACCTGTTTTTTCCCCATTCAATAAAACAACAACAACAACACCACAAAAAATAAAATATTATTATTGTTGCTATTTTTATTAATAATAATTAAATTTATTCTACTAATGCATAATTATTATTTTAATATTTTTAGCATATTTTTTAAATAATACAATTAAATAAATAACTAAATGAATAAACAAATAAATACATTTATTACCATTCCAAATCTACTATTTTACTGCAAAATAAAAAATGAATATTAAATAATAATAATAATAATAATAATAATAATAATAATAATAATCAATATATTATTTAATTTATTATTATTATTATTATTATTATTATTATTATTGTTATAATTATTAAGATTAATTCCATTCATAATAATTATTAACACTAATCAACAATAATTAATAGTAAGTATTTAGTAAAATATTTTTATTATATATTATTTAACATTATGAAAATATGAAAAATCAATGATCAACTATTTTACGGTAAAATAAATATATTAGATAAATATTAAATATAATAATAATAATAATGCAAAATTTATATTATTGTTTTTATTGTTGTTGCAATTATTATTAATAACAATAATTACATTAATTATAATAAGCATTACCACTAGCTAACAACAACAGCAACAATAAAAATATTTATTGTTATTATTATTATTATTATTATTATTCAAGTTATAAAAAAATGAATCAATAAAGAAATATTACCATTCCACTAATACTATTGGGCTGAAAAATAAAAAATAAATACATATGAAATGGTAACCTACATTTACCCAAGTTTTTTTTCCCCCCTTGCTTGTTTTGCTTGTTATTTTAATATTTAAACATCATTTTAAATTATATTTAAATTATTTTATTAAATACATACATTTTAAATGTATTAAAATCTCAGACGCTTCCCAGCAAGGCACTACATTATGTGCATCAACCTTGATTCAGAGCGGCAGGAAAATGTAACACAGTTTCAAATCAGTATGCAATGTCAGAAATGAGCACTACAGCAGTGATGACATGGCATGCAAGAACTGAGCACGTGTACAAGACAAATAATAATGACTAACACACCTGAATGAAAGGGACATCAGACGGAAAGTGTTTCTTAACCGTCTCAATCCACTGGAGAGGGATCCTGAGAGGGTTAAAGTCAGTGACAACTGCTCCAAACTTCCAGTTTTTAACAAAGCTTGGCAGCTTCTGTCCAGGTTCTCCTGACAGCAGATGGAACTGAATATCCAGGCTTTTGCATTCCTGTAACAACAGACATTATTACATTTTATTCAAATTCAATTCATTAAATGTCCCTACTACCTAGGAGTGCAGCCCTGGCCAATCAGAAACACCGGTTATGAAAAGGGGTGTGGTCTAATTTAGTAGCTCAGTCTAACAAATAATAAGCACAGCAGACACATCAAACACTCAATGACAGATGCAATGATCTCTCGAGATGTAGTATTTCTGTACCTTTGCCACTTCTCGCAGTCCTTTCAGCATAAAGGTGTACTGTCTGTAGGTCGCATCCAGATATCGAGGCACCAAACAGAAGCAGATGTGCAGAGGAAGTTTCTCAGCCAGAGCCAGCCGCTGAGCATAGATCAATGCCCAGTTATCTGCAGCACAATCACAGTCTGTGGTCAGTAAGAGTTTTTTAAATGAAATGACTACTTTTATTCAGCAAGGATGCATTAAATTGATCAAAAGTAACAGTAAGGGCATTTATAATGTTAAAAATATTTCTAAATAAATACTGTACTTTTGAAATTTCTATTTATCAAAGAATTCTGAAAAAAATGTATCATGAATTTTCACTTATGAAGAATGTATTTTTATTTTTTGTTATTTCATTTGAATGTCAACATTTGTGAGATTTAGCCAGTCGAAACGGTGTTGATGTTAATTGATATAATTTTGTGTCTCTGGAAAACAGTGATCTATAACATTGTAATTAATATTAAAGGCTTTTATGTAGTGCTGTCAAACGATTAATCATATATGTGTGTTCTGTGTATATTTATTATGTATATATAAATACACACACATACAGTATATATTTTGAAAATATTATTACGTCTATATTTAAATTCATATAATTTATATTATAAATATATTTAATATATAAACATAACATATTTTGCTAAAATATATATATACATGCATGTGTGTGTATTTATATATACACAATAAATATACACAGCACACATACATATATTATGTAAACAAAAACATTTATTTTGGATGTGATTAATTGCGATTAATCCTTTGACAGCACTACTTATGTCAATTTGTTAATGAGTGATTTGTGGATACATCAGTGTTTTTAGATTTGTGGAGTAAAATTGATCATTTTTCTTTTTAAGTAAAAAGATAAAATTAGACCCTTGGGGTGATTCTTTGGCCACCCAGAATTGTCACAGAAAGACCCAAGAGGTATGTTGTTACTAGTGGTATTACTTTTCAATTCAATACTTTTCGTAATTAATGGGGTTATTATTCAGCGTTTCCATGAATTAGATGTACATTATTAAGACATATTCATTTTTCATTAAAACCTATAGGCTAATTGAAATAATTAAACTTGCATTCATAATGTTGCTACTATGACATGCATTAAATTTAAATATGGGCAACTAAATATGTAAGTCTCCATATGCCTGTATACAAGACAAGGAATAAATTGACCTTTCAGATGAATCTCCTTAACCTGGATTCTGCTTTGTCTCTCATTGATTATTCAATCATTCAACTAAACTGTCTAAATGTATTTTTATGTAAAATAAATGATTAAGCATTTGAGATTAATGACACTTTTAAAAATATTAGTGCTGTCAAACGATTAATCACATCCAAAATACACACACACACACACAAAATACACACACACATACATATATATATATATATATATATATATATATATATATATATATATATATATATATATATATATATATATATGGGTGTACTGTGTATATTTATTATGTATATTGTATATTTTTAAGAGAAATATGTTATGTTTACATATTAAATATATTTATATAGGCTATAATATAAATTACATGAATATAAATATATACATGTAAATACACTATTTTCAAAATACATACTGCATATGTGTGTATTTATATATACATAATAAATATACACAGTACACACATATATTATGTAAACAAAAACTTTTATTTATTTTGGATGTGATTAATCGTTTGACAGCACTAAAAAATATATATAAATATATAAATATTCATAAGAATTATATTAAAAGTCATTTATACATTCATAGTGGTAGCCTATATGGCTTCTTTGAATAATTTTACATTTTGTTCTATTACAACTAAATTAGCAAATGTTTCTATTTATTTCCTATAATAACACATTGGCTGATGCAACATCATCCTGCACATGCTAAACTTATCTTAATATGTTACAATTTAAAAGTAAATGCGCATTGTTCAATCTAAGGTGGGCATCTTCCCCAGTCTTAGAAGCACAACAGTTTTCAACACTGACAATCATGTGACACAGAAGGGGTAATGATGCTGAAAATTCAGCTTTGCATCTCAGGAAGAAATTATACTTTAAAATATATTAAAATAGAAAACAGTTATTTTAAATTCGCAATACTGTTTCAAAATATTACTGTTTTATTGTATTTTTTTTGATCAAATAAATGCAGTCTTGGGGAGCAGAGTTTTTTTTTTTTCTCTCTATATACTTTCCCTTGGACTCTTTGGTCGCGGGACATCCAGTAGAGGACCCCATCAGAGCCCTGTTTGATTTTCTGTGTGTCTGATAAACAACGGAGGCGCTTTTTGTTGAACTCGCACCCCAGCGCTGCTCTGCGGAGCTCGGTCACTTCCCTCAGGAGTCAGCCGGTCTCTCTCGCTCCTTCTCCCGTTAGCCTCGGCTGTTTCCCCCGGCGCTGTCCGCTGACTCTCTCTGGCGCTTCAGGTCGCGCTTGTTCGCAGACATACTGATGTAATGTGGGAGTGTGTTTGGGTCGCTGATGGCAAGAAGGCGCTGCTGTTTCTGATGTTGAACAAGCTCGTAGAAAACAAGACACACACAGATAGACGTCAGATAAAAACAGCAAGGTCATTTGCATATGAAGCATACACTTCCGAACACATGAAACTAAATGCACTTTTGATAATTCTGTCGCTGCACAATTTTCTCACGTGGAGCTGGTTGGTTTTTTAACACCGCTCATTGACCAGTGACTGCTGGAGGCGGGGCTTACGCTCCTGTTGTGTTACCCAACGATTCGTTTTCAATAACAATAACAAAGAATTTGTCACACAAAATTTGACGAAGTCAACTGAACACACATTGGCATGTAGCGCTCAAATACAAGTAATTATCATATATGTAAAGTATTACTGCGTTTTACAATTTGTACAACTTTTTTTCATCAAACTACATTTCCCAAGAGCCTCAGCGCGAAGTGCGTAATTCCGCGCATGCGCAGAAACGTCCAGCGCTAAAGCGGTGTCTTGTGGTGATTTTAATGCTCACAGTACATTATGGGGGAGTACCAACACATATTATAATGGAATGATCATAGAGCACATGCTAGATTGGGGAGGATTAGTGTGTACCAGTGATGGGAGTTGATTTGTCACGGGGAAAGACTTGACACTAGTCTCTGAAAGTTTAGCTGGAAAATGTGATTGGAAAGTAATAAATCAAAGTACAGTTGGTAGTGATCATTTTCCTATCAGAAGTACAACTGGCTTAGATATAGCACGAACTGTGGTGGAAAGAATGCCAAGGTGGAAGTTTAAAGCAGCCAACTGGGAAAAGTTTAAGGATTTATGTCGTAATACAATGTCTGAATTTAGTAATTCTGTGGAAGTAGATGTAGAAGTTTTTAATTATAAGATATGTGAAGTTCTACAGAGTACTGCTGAAGAAGTAATAGGAAAGAAGAATGCTGGTAACAGGAGGAAAGCCGTTCCATGGTAGTGAGGCAATAAGTAAAAGAAATAAAGCACTTAAGAGAGTAAGAAGGTCATTTAGCTATAACGATTTTATTAAATATAAAAGAGCACAGGCCATAGTGAGGAGAGTAATTCAGACATCTAAGAGAAATTATTGGAGGGAATTTTGCAGCAATATTGGTGAAGATATTACAATTAATGAAGTATGGAGTATGATAAAAAAAAATGGGAGGGAAACCGAGACATAGTAACATGCCTGTATTGGTATATAACGATAGACTAATAATATCAGACAGTGATAAAGTGGAGGCGCTAGCAGAAACGTTTGCTAAAGTGCATAGTAAATCAAATTTATCGGAAGAAATGAGGAGGTATAGGGAACAGATCATGAGTAAGAACCCTCAGTTACTAGAGGAAAAAGGACCATCTGAATGTACGTTAGCTTCAGAGTTGAAGAAAGCACTGGCAGGGATTAAACAAACTTCTCCTGGAAGAGATGATATTTGCAATGAGATGGTAAAACATCTATCAGAGAATTCACTATATATCATTTTGAGCCTCTTTAATAAAAGTTACCAGCTGACTGGAAGCATGGTGTCATAGTGTCAATTGCAAAGCCTGGGAAAGATCATACACAACCTAATAAATACAGGCCCATAGCATTAACATTGAATCTTTGCAAACTGATGGAGCGTATGGTAATGCGTAGATTGGTGCATGTCATGGAGAAGAAAAACCTTTTATCATCATACCAAAGTGGTTTCCGGAAAGGGCGAAACACAATGGACTCTGGGCTCTGCTTGGAAACTGAAATAAGAAAGGCACAAGTTAACAAGGAAGCGTTAGTAGGAGTATTTTTCAATGTTGAAAAAGCATATGACATGATGTGGAAAGAGGGACTTCTATTAAAATTAGAAAGAATGGAAATAAAAGGAAGAATGTACAATTGGATCAAGAGTTTCTTGTTTAAAAGAACTATACAAGTTAGAGTGGGTTCTGCTTTTTCTCAGATTTATCGAGTAGAGAATGGAACACCTCAAGGAAGTGTTAGTAGTCCTATTCTGTTCAATCTAATGATTAATGATATATTTTCACAGATAGACTTGGGTATAGGAAGGTCCTTGTATGCAGATGACGGAGCGCTGTGGAAAAGGTGGATGCAATGTGGGGCATGTGGAGAAGTGGATGCAGACTGCTATTAAAATAGTAGAGAATTGGGCTAGTGAATGGGGTTTCCGTTTCTCTGTATCTAAAACTCAGATGATATGTTTGACAAAAAGAAAAACCAATCCAATTATAAATATTAAAATGTATGGACAACAATTAGAGCCGGTGTCAGTTAGATTTCAGGGAATGTGGATGGATACTAAACTGAATTTTAGAATTCATAACCAGAAAATGGTTGACAAATGCAAAAAAGCAATAAATGTAATGAGGTGTTTGGCAGGAGTTGAATGGAGAGCATGTCGTCAGTCTCTTAAAAGAGTATATTGTGCACTGATAAGAGCAGCTATTGATTATGGAAGTATGGTGTATAGTTCTGTATCTAAATCAAAACTTTTAAAGGTTGAGGCAATCCAATCACAAGCACTTTGAATAGGTTGTGGAGCAATAAGATCATCTCCAATTACAGCAGTACAAGTAGAAATGGGTGAAATGCCTCTGGAATTTCGAAGGCTCAAGTTAAAGATGAGATACTGGATTAATATAAAAGGTCACTCAGATAGTCATCCTATTAAGAAAGTTCTGAAGAATTTCTGGGAATACGATTATAAAAAACTATCAAGCTTTGGATGGACTGCCAATGAGGAGGCCCAGGATTAAGTGACATCAAAATAGCCCCTTCTGTGGCAGCTTCAGCAGTTCCTCCTTGGCTTTTCCCTGTGCCTGTAGTTGACATTCAACTTTATGAAGAAAAACATAAGGAAAGTAGTATATTAACAAATATAGCAGTGCAGCAATATATTGAGCAAACATATTATAGCACAGTAAAAATATACACGGATGGCTCTAAAGATCCTGAATCTGGAATCACAGCAGCAGCAGTTTATATACCCCAATTCAAAATTTCAAAAAGAATATCAGATCATATATCTGTTTTTACTACAGAGATTATAGCAATATTCCTAGCTCTTCAGTGGATAGAAGAAGTACAACCAATAAGATCAGTAATTTGCATAGACTCCCTTTCAGTTTTAAATAGCTTGTTAAGTGGAAATGCAACAGCAAGACAAGATATGATATTTGAAGTGATGCAGAGTTTATTTAGAATTAGTCAATTCGGACTGATAATAAACTTCATGTGGGTACCTAGACAGGCTTTGAAACATGCACAAATTGACATTAAAGTGTCAATGATTAAAACAGGTGTAAAAGGGTTAATTGCAAATGAAATAAGAAAGAAATGGCAGAAGGAGTGGGATAGTGGAACAAAAGGTAGACACTTATATCACATTCAAGAGAAAGTAGGTCTAGAAAGAAGAAAGTTTGGCAATAGAAAAGATGACGTTTTAATGTCAAGAATGCGTATTGGACATTGTTTTGTTAAATCAGTGCCTGCAGAGAACGGGGAAACATGAAACTGGAAAGTGTGATAAATGTGGTCATGCTGAATCAATAGAACACGTTCTTATAGAGTGTGATGCATATGAAAGAGAAAGATTTCTACTAATTCAAGCGTTAAGATCTTTGGGAATAAATAATTTGTCACCTCAGGTTCTGTTAGGAAATGGCCCAAAACAATCAAGAATATTCTATGAATTAATTATTTTCTTGAAAGAAACAAGATTGATCAATAGAATTTAAGAGACCGTTGTATTAAAAATCCCTGGGGTGCTGGATGTTTCCTTCCTTTGGGTTCCTGCTCATGTAGGGGTGGAAGGAAATGAGATTGTAGATATTCTGGCAAGAGGATCAATTAAACATGAAATAGTTGATATACAAATACCGTTATGTAGAACAGAAATCAAAACCATCATTAAGGGACATACAAATAAAATATGGCAAGAATACCGGGACATAGCTGATACTGGACGACATTTGTAGGTATAAGTAGTATTAGGCAGAGCAGGAATCCAAAGGAAGGAAAGATAATTACACGTCTCAGAATAGGTCATGCTGGTTTAAATTTTACATTACAGAGATTAGGAAAACACCCCACTGGTCTTTGCATATAAATATAAATATATATATAATATATATAATATTATATATAATATATATATATATAATATATTTATATTATATATATACATATAAATATATATATGCATATATATATATATATATATATATATATATTTATATGTATATATATGTATATGTATATGTATATGTATATATGTATATATATGTATGTATATATATATATATATATATATAAATATATATATAAATGTTTTTTTCTCTCTCTCTCTCTCTCTCTCTCTCTGCTTCCTGTCTATCAAGCTACTGCCCACACTCCAGTCCAGTAGGTGGCGGTAAATGCACCTTTAAGTTGGTTTGGCTTCCGCCAATAAAATTAAAAGAAGAAGAGGAAGAAGAAGAAGATGATGAAAGCTGGCTAATTTGCTAGTGTTGTCTTGTTCGCCTGAGTTGTTGGATCGTGTAGGCAGTGTGTTGTTTGCGTCTTTATTTCTATCATAACTGCAGAATGAGCAAATCTAGTTATAAATCGGTCGGCGGTGGAAGTACAGAGGAACTCGATAAGGTTGACATGTCTTTAGGTAATGCCACAGATAAAACTAGCCGTGCGTGTGTAGCTGATTAGCATTGTGAGGTTTTACATGAGTTATCATAATTTGAATCGGTGTTAAGATTGCAGCAATCTCTTTGTATCGTAATATAATATATATCATCACCTTTATCGGTGTTTTATTGATTGGTAAACGCGTTTAAAGATATATCTTGACTGCGTTTGACCACTTAACGTTATTTCCTGAGGGATATTTATTTAAACAGAATATTAACTAACATGTTTTCAAAGCATATTTTATGACAGTTTTATTGAAATTAAGTTCATTTATCATAATGGTTTTTTTTGTTTGATGTGCCTGTTTTTTTAGTGTTCAGTTGAGCAGCCCAGCAGTTTGTGTGATGTGACCTGCATCGTTTGATTTGATCAAATTTATTGCATTCATATTTTACAGATGATATTATCCGGCTGAACAAAAAGCAGAAACAATTCCAGGCCCAGACGTCAAAGCACAGGCTCCCTGTGAAAAGTCGCTTATTTCAGGGGAAGAAAACTGGGCCAAGAGCTGCGGTGCCATCTAAAAGAGGCCAGAATTTGATGTTTTCTTCTTTTTATTGTCACATGAATTTTTTATTGAGCCCATCTAAGTGTATCTTTTTTTCTCTTTCTCTAAGCATGTTTTGACATTTAAAAAAAATCACGAACAGCTGCAATATAACAATAAATTCAGTGTTTTATTGTATGCAAATCAGCCATGTCTGACAGTTTTCTGCAACTGTTTTTTTTTTTGGTCATCTGTAGGAGGTGTTGTGAACAAACGCTTCACTCGAAACCGCAAGCTTCCTCCCACGGTGGCCAGGCGTCGTGGGCAGGGAGTCATCACTGGTTTAGCTGCGAGAAAAAATGCCGCCCTGTTTAAAGGAATCAGTCCACTCAACCGACCCGTCCAGAACAGACCCGCTCAGAACCGACAGATGCCCAACAGTGCAGCTGTCAACCAGGTGTGGACACTAATGGCTCATTTCCACTGAGCGGTACGGGTCAGTACAGTACAGTACGACTCTGTACGGAACAACCTGATCCCGTTTGCATTTCCACCACCAACAGTACACTTACTTGATAGTCGTGGTGTATGCCGGAAAGTAGCGATTGACGATAAAGCACAAAACAAATTGCATCTCATGTTTAATCACTGCAGAGACATCAGAGCCAGCGGCAAATGTCGGAAGGACTAGCCGAGCTAAGGCTGCTCTCGGCGGATACATGAGCACTGAACACCCGGTGATCGCCTGGAGCTCCGAAATCGGCATAGCAAATTTTCAAATAGGCGCTATCTTTATAAATAAACCGCAGATTTGAATTTTAAACCACTACATTCTCACCTGAAAGACACTCAAAACTACATTTCATGACACAATAACAGTAATATTTTGAAAGTTACACTGGTTTTTGGCCAGTGACGTTTCACAAGTCCACAAGAACACATATTATGAAACGGCTATTGTCTGTGTGAAAATATAAAATTATAAAATACTGTTATTTTTTTTGTGTTTGCGCACACTGATGTAAATAAGTCCAACACTCATGGACAGCAGAACAGAACGAGTCAAGTCACTATTATTTGTATAGCGCTTTAACAATGCAAATTGTATCAAAGCAGCTTTACATCAGCTTGGTATAAAGCTGGGTGGCCTTACATCAGCTTTACAGTATTTAGACGGGGAAAGTGTGTCGACATGGTGTCATTCTCCTCTGGCCAGACAAAATCAGCAGTTTAGATCTAGGCTAAAGCAGAGTCAGTGCAAAGGACTCATCTGTGGTCTTGTCCTGATGGCCGTCTAAGAGACAGGGTCTTCACTGGGGATCAGTCTCTGGGGCTCATCTAGTTGCCCTGGTCTCCGCTGACGTTCAGGGCTGTAGAGGTCATCTCTAGGTGCTGATCCACCATCTGATCTGGATACGGACTGGATCTGGTGGCTACGGTGACCATGGAATAAGAAAGAAAGAGACTAATATTAGCATAGATGCCATTCTTCTAACGATGTAACAAGTACATCGGGTGTTTTGGGAAGTGTTCCCGGTTCCGGTTGACCTAATTAATGCAGCCTAACAATCCTTTAACGGATTTGAATTATAGAAATGCGATAGTGTATTATATGTAAGCCAGGTTAAAGAGATGGGTCTTTAATCTAGATTTAAACTGACAGTGTGTCTGCCTCCCGAACAGTGTTTTGGTAGATTGTTCCAGAGTTTGGGCGCTAAATAGGAAAACGATCCCCTGCCCGCAGTTGATTTTGATATTTTGATTTTGAAGGAGAAGCTTTATCCCCTTGTAGCACGCAAAAGTGACGATTCTAGTCAACCAATCAACTTCTGCAGTGAGTTTAGCTCCACCCTTTTGGTACCCTTTGCTGTACTAGGTACCCCAATGGAAGGGTACCAAAAAAGTGGTACGGTTCGCTATTTTGGTACCTTTCACAACTTCTGACCAAGGTTATTTTCGTAAACTAAAATGAAGACTAAAACGATTGATGAAAAAACAATTTCATAAACTGAAATTAAAAAAAAATGTAAAAATAATTGAAAAACTAAAATGAAACAAAACTAACAAGAGTTATTAAAAAAACTAACTGAAATAAAATATTTATCAAAAATAAATAATCGTTTTTGTAATCATGTTCTTACCCCTTGGTGGAAAAATATAGCAGCTTTAGGGAAATACCTGTAAATGGCGCATCACGCACATGGGTTTATCTGACGGAGAGACAAAGCAGAGTCCTGCACGGGTCCTGTTTGGTAAACGTGCATCAGCAGTACTTGACAGAACACCGACCCGTTATCCGACAGCAGCATTAATTTAATTCTGTACCAGACGTTCTCTACCTGTACCGTTTGACAGAGACCATGAGTCGCGACCTGAACCACACCCGCATTAAATCTGTTACATGAGGTAAGCAGAATTATTCATTTTCTCATGTAACACAAGCAATCAAACCAACATTAGGCATTCTAAGTTGGTGCTTTGAAGAAAAACAGACACGCAGCGCAACGTGATAATTAACAGAAAAAAAGATGAGAATGCGCATCCTTTCTGTAAAAAATAAACAACTTTTGCCTACATCTTGTGATCACTCTGCCAGGCTTTCAAACAAATAGGCTAAATCACATCATACACCCGCTTATTGTTCTTCATAAATGAAAAGAACATATTCAAATATGAACGTACTGTTAAATGTGACTGCCCTTATTATTGAATTTCATTTGTCCCAGTTATGATTTATGCGCGGTTGTTCACGGAAAAGTGAGCAAGACACGACAGTTACAATATCATGATTATGGTTAAATAAGAAAAAGTCATCTAACCATCATAACCAAATTAGTCTACATTTATTGTCATATTTAATATCTCAACACACATCATTAAATATGACATTAAGCAGAACTTGTGTAGATTTTAGTAAAAAGGCGTGACTACTTCATTTTGGCGTATAATTTTACAATCTAACCAATCTCAGCATGCATTAATTTTGTCGCTAGAATTCACTAAGGTTAAATTATTCCTTAAGCCCCGTTCACACCAAGAACGATAACTATGGATAACTACGGGGCTTTAGTCTTTCTTTGGCCTGCGCTGTCTGGAAGTGATCTGTTAATTCTGCTAAACTTTAATTAAAACTGAAACCAAGCTATATAAAAACTAAATAAAAATGTGTTCACAAAATAAAAACTAAACTAAAACTAACAAAAATATCAATGAAACTAATAAAAACTAAACTGAATTTTATAGCAAATTCGAATACAATATTAAAATAGAATGAATTTAAAAATTCAAAACTATAATAACCTTGCTTAATTGCGTACTGTACTGAACCGTACCGCTCGGTGGAAACGAGCCATAATGTACTGAAGGGTGACTATGATGATTAGTTTGTGCATGGTCAGAGTTTGAGCTTAAAAGGTGATTTTGTTGTCACGTGTGAATGAATTCAGGTGTAACTTTTTATACGCATGTTCACTTCTCTCAGAGATCTCAGCCGTTTGTCCAGCGGCGACAGATGCAGAACCAGAGGAGACCAAACAGACTGATGGACTCCCAGAAACCCCAGGGCTCAGTTTCTTACAGACCTTTTCGGCTTCACAGAAAATGGTATTTTTTTTTTTTTTTTTTTTTTTTTTTGTTTTTTTTTTTGTTTGTTTAATAGTTGAGTTAAAGTTAGAGTTGTTGCATGTGCAGTGCCTTCTGAAAGTACACATGAAAAATGTGTTGCAGGAGAAGCCGCAGCTCAAGTTCACATGAAAGCATGAGTTTGCCAAAAGGAACTCAATTTTCAGATGAGATTTTATGGTCAGATGAGACCAAGATGGATATTTTTAGGCAGAATTCGAACGTTGTGTTCTACCATTCAAGTTTGGGGTTGGTAAATTAATCATTTTAAAATAAATACAGCCTTGAAATGCATTAAAACGGTGATATTGTTAAAAAGTTACAATTTAAAATAATTGTTTTAATATATTTTAAAATATAACTTATTCCTGTAATGTGAAGCAAAATTTTCAGCATCATTACTCCAGTCTTCAGTGTCACATGATCCTACAGAAATCATTCTAATATGCTGATTTGCTGTTTAAGAAACACGTATTATTGTATTATTTTTGTGGAAACTGATACTTTTTTTTTTTTCCAGAGATCTTTGATAAATAGAAAGTTAAAGAACAGCATTTATTTGAAATAGAAATCTTTTGTAATATTATAAATGCCACTTTTGATCAATTTAATGCATCCTTAAAAGTAATTTTTAATTTACTTTAATTTCTTTAAAGGTGCCATAGAATGCATTGATACAATATTTTAAATTGTTCTCTGATATCTACATAAAAGGTATGTGGCTTAGATGAGGACAAAGATTTTCCAGAAACGGTTTTACATGTCCATTTACAACCCTAGGATTTGTCCCTAGAATGAAATGGTCTGTTATTGGCTTATTTGGAAGGGTCATGAATAATAATGTTGAGCTCTGCTCTGATTGGCTGTTTCACAGTGCGGCTCAATGTTGAGCTCTGCTCTGATTGGCTGTTTCACAGTGCGGCTCATTTCAGTAGCTCACACAGCAGGAAGGAAACACAGGGAAAGTATATATTTCAATACTTTCTCACGCAGTTATTTCGTTGAGTAATTATACTGTATAAAAAATGCGGGCATCAGGGAGCCGCTGTTAATATGCGGGGCACTGAAACTGCTTTCTAATGCACGATCGCATTTTACTTTCGCTTTTGAGATTCGCGATCGCACAAACTCTTTGTACTATGGAGTGGCAGTACTTACTACACATTTTACAAGATCAGATGCTTGTCAGTGGTGCTCAGGATCTGTAAATCATTCACCATCATCCTCAGTCATCTCTCCTTACTCTGTTTATGTGGTAAGTGAAATCTTATGTACTGTAATGTAACAGGCTACCGCTTGCAAGCAGCTAACCATTTCCGTGCCTTTCTGAATACAGACACCAACCCATCCCTGCACTTCACATCCCCTGCACAGCCTGGAACAACATTTATTTCCATGATCTGCCATTTTCACTGTGAAACAGAGTAGAGCTCAACATTATTATTCATGACCCTTCCAAATAAGCCAATAACAGACCATTTCATTCTAGGGAGAAATCCTAGGGTTGTAAATGCACATGTAAAACCGTTTCTGGAGAGTTTTTGCCCTTACCTAAGCCACGTACCTTCTATGTAGATATCAGAGAACAATTTAAAATATTGTATCAATGCATTCTATGGCACCTTTAATTGTTTGACAGCACTAATTTATTTATTTATTTCAGTTTTTTCCAAGTTGTTTCAATGTGAAAATGATTGCCTTTTGCTTTGTTCTCTACAGGAATGCTCCGACTGCTCAGCAAACACAGAGAGAAGCACGACAGGCCACTTTCCTCTTCAGAAGAGGACTCAAAGTAAGAAGCTAGTGAACTTCCTGTCTAGAGTTCACACAGAGATGTGTGAAAAGCACAGAAGCTGTTAACTTTACCGCTTGTTGTCACTAGCACATGTAGGGAAAATATGGGCAGAAAGCTGCATGCATGGGTGCTGATCATGGGACACCCTCTTCACATTAAGGAGCCTTTTGTTTCACTTAAATGCATGTAGTTAGCATAAATGTTTAACATGTTTAAAAACAAGTTAAGAATATGGTTGTGTTGGCGCCGATAGCCTTGTGGTTAGTGCGCCGACATATAGCGCAGTTGTGCTCACAGCGACCCGAGTTCAGTTCCCGTCTCGAGGTCCTTTGCTGATCCCACTCCCCTCTCTCTTCCCAAATGCTTTCCTGTCATTTCTCTACTGTCCTGTCCATTAAAGGCATAAAAGTCCAAAAATATAACTTAAAAAAAAAAGAATATGGTTGCTCTGTAGTATTTATATAAATGAATGTCGCTTTGAACACATTGTCATTGTGTACACAATACACAAATATTTTGTTATACATTGGCTCTTGTTATAGTGAAAAGTGTGACGTTTAAATTAGGAACTGATCCTTTCGTCCCTAGAATTGGCATTAATCTGTTACTGGTTGGTGTACTACTCTTGTGAGCCATTATTTTAATGAATCACAAAAAATAATCAAACCTATAGGCTATTTATTTCAAATCAGTCCTTCGCTGAATAAACTCACTGAATCAAAGTCTCTTTAAATGTTAGTCCAGAATAAAGCAAGAGTGGTTTTATATACGTTTCAATCAGTGACAGTGTTCATATGAAAATGTATTTAAAATTACTACTTTTATTTGAAGCTTTATGAATTTAAAGTTAACCCAAATAAAATATGAGAGCGCTGATTTGGCTTCCTGTCTATTAGTACTTTACTATTTGTTTTTGATTTTTCTTTTTTTATAGGTTCATACACAAGTTCAGAAGACAAAGTCTGCTCAACCCACACAGAGAACGCGCTCGTAAGTAAACGGTCTTCAATTTTATTTTTTTTTTTGTTTTTTTTTTACTTTTTCTGTTTTTCTGGTTCAAACTACTACACCACCGTTCTAAAGTTTGTGGTCATTATATATATATTTTTTTAACTGAATACTTTGTCAGCAAGGTTTCATTGAATTTATAAAAGCTAACAGTAAAGACATTTACAATGTTATAAAAGATTTTCATTTCAATTAAATGGTGTTCTTTAAAAATCTGTCAATCCTGAAACAAAATGTGACACTGAAGACTAGAGTAATAATACTGAAAATTCAGCTTTGATCACAGGAATAGATTTTAAAATATTTTAAAATATATTTATGCATGTGCATTTTAAAAAATATTCTGATATAAAAGTTTTGATATTACAGCATTACTGTTGTACTGTACAGCTGCATCTCAAAAAATTAGAATATCGTGGTTTTTTTTGCTTGCTTTTTTTTTTTTTAACTTATTTCAAAAAGTGAAATTTTCATATGTTCTAGATTCATTACATGTAAAGTAAAACATTTCAAAAGTTTTTTTATTTTATTTATTTATTTATTTTTTTTTTTAACTTTGATTAGAGCTTACAGATCATGAAAGTCAAAAATCAAGTATCTCAAAATATTAGATTATTAACATTCGAGTTTCGTTAAATGACCATCCCTACAGTATAAATTCCCGGTATCTCTTGTTCTTTGAAACCACAATAATGGGGTGCATCAAGAGTCACCACACACAGACGTCTTCAGGAAAAGGGCTACCAAGCCACTTCTGAAACAGAAACAAGGTCAGAAGCATCTTACCTGGGCTAAGGAGAAAAAGAATGGACGGTTGCTCAGTGGTCCAAAGTCCTCTTTTCAGATAAAAGTAAATATTCCATTTCATTTGGAAATCAAGGTCTGGAGGAAGACTGGAGAGGCACAGAATCCAAGTTACTTAAAGTCCAATGTGAAGTTTCCGAAGTCAGTGATGATTTGGAGTGCCGTGACGTCTGCTGGTGTTGGTCCATTGTGTTTTATCAAGTCCAAAGTCAATGCAGCCGTCTACCAGGAGATTTTGGAGCACTTTATTCTTCCATCTGCTGACAAGCTTTATGCAGATGCTGATTTCCTTTTCCAGCAGGACTTTAGCACCTGCCCACAGTGCCAAAACCACTTCCAAGTGGTTTGCTGACCATGATATTACTGTGCTTGATTGGCCAGCCAACATGCCTGACCTGAAGCCCATATGGAATCTATGGGATATTTTCAATAGTTCCTCAGCAGTACCACAGGCTGATCACTTCCATGCCACACCTCACGGATGCTGTCATTTGTGCTAAAGGAGCCCCGACCAAGTATTGAGTGCATAAATGAACATACTTTAAAGAACTTGAACTTTTCTGTTTTGCAAATCCTTTTTTTTTTTTTTTTTTTTTTTTTTTGCTTGATCTTAGGAAATATTCTAATATTTTGAGATACTGGATTTTTGACTTTCATGAGCTGTAAGCTCTAATCATTTAAATTAAAACAAAAAAACTTTAGAAATGTTTTACTTTACATGTAATGAATCTAGAATATATGAAAGTTTCACTTTTTGAAATGTTACCAAAAAAAAAAAACTTCCACTATATTCAAATTTTTTGAGATGCACCAGTATTTTTGATGAAATGAATGCAGACTTGGTGAGCAGAAGAGACTTCTTACAATAACAAAGTCTTCTGTATTCCAAACGTTGGAAAAGTAGTGTGGATGCACTGTAAGCTGGTTCCTGTTAACTCTTACTGATTTCTTCTCTCTTCTCCACCAGGTGGCGCACTCCTACAAACAACAGTGGCATCCTCACTGTGTCAATAGACAACCCCACAGCTAGAACACAGCCTGAGTATGATTACATTTGATTAGACCCAGATGCACAATTTCATAAGACCATTGCCATTCAGATATTTGGATTTGTAATTGGTGTTTGTTTTGTATTTCTAACGATACTCATAAAGATGTTCAGATAAGATGCATGCTCTCACTAACAAGCCACACATATTTCACATCCATTTGTTTCCTTCTTGTCATGTTAGTTTGGCAGGTTTAACCTTTGTGACTCTTTCCAGCGTGTTGTGAATGTGAGTCTGGGAACACAGAAGTAATGATGTTTTGTTTCGCTCTGCACAGGCCTGCTCAGTCCTGGTCCCTGCACCCCGTGACTCCAGCACGCTCCTCACCTCCTCAAGAGGAGCCGGAGAGGAAACCTCCTAAAGGTGTCGCCCTGCAGTTTGATATCAACAGTGTTGGGAAACAGGTAGGACAAATGTGACCCTGGACCACAAAACCAGCCATAAGGGTCAATTTTTTTAAATTGAGACTGAATGAATAAGCTTTCCATTGATGTATGGTTTGTTATGATAGGACAATATTTGGCCGAGATACGACTATTTGAAAATCTGGAATCTGAGGGTGCAAAAAAAATCTAAATATTGAGAAAATCACCTTTAAAGTTGTCCAAATGAAGTGCTTAGCAATGCATATTACTAATCAAAAATTAAGTTTTGATATATTTACAGTAGGAAATATACAAAATATCTTCATGGAACCTGATCTTTACTTAATAGCCTTATGATTTTTGGCATAAAAGAAAAATCAATCATTTAGACCCATACAATGTATTTTTGGCTATTGCTATAAATATACCCGTGTGACAAATATCAATTGTATTTATCGAGTCAATGAAATGTTTATAGTAAATTAGGTTATACTTTATTTTAAGGTGTCCTTGTTACAGTGTAATTATACATTTAAGTACTGAGTAATATGAATTAACTGCTTGTACTTGTTTGTTGCATGTGATTATACATAATTTATTGTTATTACTATAGTAGTTACATGCAACAAGGAAGCTGTAAAATAGTGTTATCTTAAATTGACATGCAAGAATGCATTTGATTTGCATAATTCAGTCAATAAAATTACTGATGTATTGTTGTTGTTTTTTTAACCAAAACACAGTAACCGAAATTAAAAATTTAATTTAGCCTAAAACTGTTACAAAAAACAGTTTATCAAATTATTTAATAAACACTGATAATCAGTACTGTAATTACAATTTTTAATGTTTTTGAAAGAAGTGTCTTGTCAAGGCTGCATTACAAACAGTATAAACAGTAATATTGTGAAATATTTAACTATTTAAAACTACTTTATAAAAAAAAAAAAAATTAAAATGTAATTTTTTCCTGTTATCAAAGCTGAATTTTCAACATCATTATTCCAGTCTTCAGTGTCACATGATCCTTCAGAAATCATACGAATATAAAGATTTGCTGCTCAAGAAACATCTCATTATTATCAATGTTGAAAATAATGGTGTTACTTAATATGTGCGGAAACCAATACACTACTATTGGCATTAGAGTTAAAAAGGTTAATACTTTTATTCCGCAAAGATGCATTAAATTGATCTAAAGTGACAGTGAAGACATTTATAATGTTACAAAAGTTTTCTGTTTCTTTGGTGCTTTCTATTGTCAAAGAATCCTGGAAAAAAAAAAAAAAAAAAAGTGTATCACGGTTTCCCCAAAAATATAAAGCAGCACAACGGTTTTCAATTATGATTTCAACTGTTTTAATGAAATTAAGCACAAAATAGATACTGAAAAAAAGTGCGCCATTGGAGAAATGCCAGTTTAAATGCAGCGGTTTCATTCAATTATTGATTTATTTTTGTCTGAAACCGAAAATTAATTTTATACAGAAAATTTGTGGTTTGTGAAATTTTGGTGCATTACTTCCAAAAAAAAAAAAAGAAGAAAAAAAAGTTTATTTTCATGAACCCAATATCTGATTTGTCCAACAATTTGTTTGAATCACCTTTATGAATTTGTTTTTCTAATCCAAAAAACATCTAAATATTTGACTACATGCACTTCAAATATGAACTCTTACAGTATTGAACTTCAGCCTGTTTCGCTTTCCTGTTTGAAGAAAAAAAACAATCTGTTCCAGATCAGCCGCTAGAAACACATTTACCTCAGTGTTGGTAAACCTGATGGCCATCTTCATTGTTGTTTTCTGTGTCAGACTGGAATGACCCTCAACGAGCGGTTCCGCATCCTGAAGGACCAGCGTGTGGCGGCAGCACAGCAGAGCAGCAAAGGTGGCCGGTTCGTCACTGTGGCCTAGAGCTGAACCCTGAGACACTGTTCCTGATCACACACTCAACAACAATCCTGCAGGACAGAACAGTTGAACTAACACTGTTCACGACTCAAAGTGATTAGCACTAATGGAGGAGACTTCATCAGAAAGTGGATATGCTGGTTCTCTGGAAAAGGAGACGTTGGGGAGATTGAGACTGATTTTCTGTTTTTTTTAGTTTACTTTTCTAAAAAGCTGCCATTCTGTCCTCACAAAGCAAGTATTAACTGTTGTCCCTGAGTTTCAGTTACGTTGTGTCGTCTCCTGAACTGCCCTTGATATGTGATGGCGTCCTGTTTTTTTTATTTTTATTTTTTTATATATATATGCATAAAGTTGCAGCTCTATGACTTTAAACGTTTCTGGATAGACTTGGTTTTTCATAAAGCAGCTGTATGAAACAGAACATTCTTTTTGTAGAGCAAAAAAGACTGTTTTAAGATGTTTTATATTATTTCAATTAAAAAACATTGTGCAACATGTCTCGTTTTTGACAACCAGATTCCTATTAATGGCAAATTAATATATATTATTAACACTTTAAATGCATTCTTTGTAAGAACCAATCTTAAAACTAAATTGTTTTCTCTATTTAATGCAGAAGTTCATTCATGCAACATTTATAACTAATTGTTATTTGTGACCCTGTACCACAATGGGTCATATGGGTAAATTTTTTTGAAATTGAGTTTGTGTATGGTTTATTATGATAGGATAATATTTGGCTGAGAAACAACTATTTGAAAATCTGGAATCTGAGGGTACAAAAAATCTAAATATTGAGAAAACTTTAAGTTTAAGTCGCCTTTAAGTTGTCCAAATGAAGTTCTTAGCAATGCATATTACTAATCAAAAAATAAGTTTTGATTTATGCATATTTACGGTAGGAAATTTACAAAATATCTTCATGGAACATGATCTTTACTTAATATCCTAATGATTTTTGGCATAAAAGAAAAATTGTTAATTTTGACCCATACAATATATTGTTGGCTATTGCTACAAATATACCTGTGATAGTTATGACTGGTTTTGTGCTCCAGGCTCACATTTGAAGTTTTAATAGTTGTTCATTTAGGTAGGTAATGGGGAAAATACAACTACGATGCAATTAAATAGTGTAATACAGGTGAAATATTACTCATTTGCATCTAAATTTAGTTTTTGACACTAAATGGGGTTCAGGAAAAATGTGTATACATTTCTAAATATAAAATTAATAAAACTTTGTTAAATGTATTTGTAAGAATCAATCTTAAAACAAAATGTAGTTTTCTGTACTCGGTGTAAATTCATTGCATCATTTAAAACTAATTATTTAAAATTTTAATAGTGGTTCATTTCCATTTAGTAGAAGTACTCGATGAGGAAAAAATACTACAATACAATTAAATAGTGTAATACAGGTGAAATATTACTCGTTTGCATCTAAATTTAGTTGTTGACACTATATATGGGGTGGAGGGAAAATGTCTATACAATTCTAAATATAAAATCCATATATAACATTAAATATTGTTACATGTATTCTTTGTAAGAACCAATCTTAAAATTAGCTTTTTTTCTGTACTTTATACATAACTACAATTTGTTTTTAATGTAGTTATACATTTTATTTTAATAGTGGTTCATCTCTATTTAATTCAGAAGTACTTTATGGGGGAAAATACAACTACAATACAATTAAATGGTGTAATACAGATTAAATCTTACTCATTTGTATATAAATTTAGCTTTTGACTATGTAGTTGGATCATATGAAAACAGCTGATGTTTAGGCTGTATTTGACCTCAAAATAAATTTGGGCTGGAGGAAAAGTGTACAAAATAAATATATAAAATTCTTAAAAAAAACAAAAAAAAAAAAAACAGCAATGTTTCTGCCATGTAACAACGTAAGGTATGTTTGTATCCAGTTTTATGACAGTCTTTTATAGCAACCACATAAATCTGGTACGATGGCTAAAAATCTGTATTTTTTCCTTTATAATTCAATCAATCGGGTCTTTTTTGTGCCTGGAATTGTACATGTTGTAGTCTTACAACATATAACAGTATGTGTCAGTAGCCCACACATCAAGGTAGATCAGTCCTGTTTCCTCTCATTGTGGGGAAATCACTGCCTACGGTGAAATCATGTGAGCCTTCAAGTGTGAAAATAATTATCACGGTGCATAAAGCTGAACCAAGAGCATCGCAGACAATTTCACACCCTGTTTCTAGAGTGCACTGATACAAATACTTCCAGTTTTGTAATTTGAATATTGCATTTATTTAAATACATTAAAATTTGCAATGTAACAAAACTATTGGCATATGAAATTCAAACACCATTTAAATGAACGAAACATGGCTCACTTCATTTTCTGTGCCTAGTGCTGTCTCGCACACACTAGTCTGTTTTATCTCCTCACCATCGACCTCCATATCTCCTTCCCCCGCCGACACTATTCACACACTACTTACAATACGAGTGCCCAATACAAATGAGGTAAGAAAGTGGTTTGACTTTTACAGATCATGCAGAACATGCCTAAAAGCAACAAAAAAGGTTGTTGTGAGGAACGAAAAAAAAAAAAAAGTACATAAGAGTGTGCATAAAACAAAAAAAACAAAAAAAAATAATACACAGCTTTGAATCTTTGGTTACAAAGTAGGTTGAACAACTTCACAGTTTTTTTTCTTTTAAATCCCCTTCCCGACCCCAAAAACATATGAGACATCAGGGTAGGGGGCAGGAGAATATGGCAACTGACTTCTTTTTCCAACATCCTACAAGCTTTCTTCATCAGGGTAGACCATTGAGGATTCAGTTTAGATCTTCGCCCACAAACCTGTACAAACTTGTTACGCTCTTTTTATCTTTACACTATACACAATGTACATTCACACCAGGTTCACATTCTTAATCCACAGAGAAACGTCGCTGTTAGTGTTTAAACTCTACCCACTTCTACTCTGTCACTGTTTACGCTTGCATTGATGATCGATACGGTAAGACTGCCGCTCGCTGTCGGATTGAAGGGTTTGGTGACATTGTTCCTCTCGGAAAATAGCAGCCCTATAATAAATAACAAACAGTACAATAGAATTGACTGGTGAATGGAAATCACACGAAGTATGGTGGCTCTGAAAATAGACTCTCGCTTCTTGCGTGAAAACTGCAATGCTAAAAAATACACCTCTTTCATGGCTGGATTCTCTTTATTAAAAAAATAAATTTCTCCAGCTGGTCCGGGGCAGGGGGGAAGTGGCGACCGTGGTTTCTGCTGCTTCAGGCTGAGGTGACGCTGGGCTGTGGCTGTCGGGGCAGGGAGTCTGCGCTCTGGCTGGAGTCCAGCTGAAGGTAAGGCTGAGGCTGGGGCTGGGGCTGGGCTTGGCCCGGGATGGGAGCGCTGGAGGGGCTGGAGCTGCAGCTGGATTGGACAGTGAGCTGAGAGAGCTGCTCGTTGTTGGCCAGAGACTTGAGCACTGCGTTCTCTCGCTCCAGCACAGAGTTTCTCTCGTAGAGCTCCTTGATTTGCTCCTTCAACACCTCCACCTCCTCCCGCACAGCATACATCAGATGGCTTTTCACTAAATCCTGTGTCAAGGTGCCAAAACATGACATCATTTCAGAACCAATTCAACATTTGTCTAGCTCATTTTTTTTTTTTTTTAACTATAACACTCTTTAAAAATAGAGGTGCTTAAAAGGTTCTTCACAGTGATGCCATAGAAGAACCATTTTTGGTTCCAAAAAGAACTTTTGTGAAACAGAAAGGTTCTTCAGATGTTAAAGGTTCTTTATGGAACCATTTAGACAAAAAAGGTTCATCTACGGCATCGTGAAGCACCTCTATTTTTAAGAGTGTACACTGCCGTGAATGATACTACCGAATAAAATCCAAAACTTGTTTCTTACTAACTTTGGGATGCTGATTTTAAACCTAGCACCTGTTTTCCTCTATAGCATGTCATGTTTTTCTCAAAATAAGCATTTTGTAGCATTTTTGCTGACGACAGCTGTTTTTAAGGTGAAGTCGTCTTGTATTATCCCTTGATCAACAGAAACACTGCCACAAATACATAATTCCCATCTTCCTCTGAGCCAGATTATAAGGATTTGTTCAATTCTCAGCAGATTTTCAGAGGTATGGATGATTCTGAAGACATTATTTCATGCCTCATCCTGAGTTTAATGTTAGAATTATGGCCAGTGAAAATGCAAACATGATCCAGATCATTTCTGCTACATTTATGGGTTCTACAACAGAAAATTACAGCTTTTGTGAAAAAGCGCTTTTTTAAAATGTGTTTATGTAAAGTTCTTTGACATTAACATTTTTCCAATTTGCTGCAGACTTTTTGTCATTAAAATTTTTTTGACAAAGCTTTTGGCATTAAAGCGGATACATATATAATTTGAAAAATCTTTTTACTTTTTTGCAGGGCTGTGATGCACGGCTGTGCTATTTAAATTTTAAAATTAAAAAATATATGTATATGTAAAATAATAAATAGAAAATAAAGAGTATATAAATACATAAAATGAAAAACTTACCATTGCTTGTTCTATTTTATTATCAATGGCAACCACACTTGCTCCAGAGGCACTGCAATTAGAAAAATAAAAAAGTCTTATTCAATAGATCTGTTGCTTACAAATACATCATATCCATTTTGCAGAAGTATAAAACCTGCACATTAAAGAAAAAACAACAAGCAGCACTGTTTCCGTTGCTGATTCTTTCTCCAAACTTCCTTTGTGTATGTTATGTTGTAGTGCACACACACACCAATCATCCAACAAATCGTGGCAAAAAGACCCGCGGTGTGTGGAAACCGGACGGCTCGTGAAGCAGCAGCGTGAGTCAGTCTGCTCATATCCACTACTAACCACCACAATCAGTGCTAACAGTACAGTGGAGTACAGTGCTGTGTGTGGGGGGCAGCCTCCATCTGAATACTCTTTCAGGGGTGGAGTCTGAAGTTAACTCAACGTAGAAACATGCACAATCATGTCACTCAACACTGTGCTGTAGACTTACACAACTTCACTCACAACAAACACACAAATACATTCTGTGTATACACACAAATAAATACACACACCCGTTCAAAAATGTTTGGGGTCAGCAAGATTTTTTTTTAAAAGAAATTATCATTAAATTTATTGAAAGTGACAGTAAAGATAGTTTTTGTGTTAAAGTTTTTCTTGGTTCATTTTAACTTCTATTCAAAAAAATCCTGAAAAAAAATGTATTAAGGTTTCCACAAATATATGAAGCAGCATAACTGTTTTCAACATTGATAATAATCAGAAATGTTTCTTGAGCACCAAATCAGCATATTAGAATGATTTCTGAAGGATCATGCGACACACAAGACTGGAGTAATGATGCTGAAAATTCACAACTGTGTCACGGGAATAAATTACATTTGAAACAATCCTCAAATAGAAAACAGCTATTTTAAAGTTTGTTTGTTTTTTGCCATTTTCTTCCTTAATTAGGAAAGGACAGTGATTTAGACAGGATGCAAAGTGGGAGAGAGAGGGGGACGGGATCGGGAAAGGTCCACAAGCTGGGACTCTGGACACCCGAAGCGCAACAGCGCTATATGTCGGCGCGCTGCCCACGAGGCTATTAGTGCCGACAAAAAAAAAAGCTATTTTAAATTATATTATTTTACTACTGTCAAATAAATACAGCCTTGAAATCTCTTTCACAAAAAGTAAAAAAATAAATAAAACCAACCCCAATCTTTTACAGTATAAACTGCGAATGTCTCATTTATCAAAGTAAAAGTTAACCAGACCTTAGAGTTTAATTTGTCTCATTAATAATTTTCTATTTTGTACTGTTTATTATTTATGCACATTCTTGTATGCTGTTGCTGTTTTTCTGAAGGCATCTATCCATCCATAGAACTGAAGCAGAATCTACACATGTAGACCCTGATAGCAAATGATGACACTGATTTAGAGACATTCTGTACTTTTCCCTACAATTTACTTGCACAGGAAAAGCAGATAAGCATCAACCATAAAAGGTCCATTTAAGAGGAAATGAATTTAGCACAAAATCACACTAACACAATTTGGGAGACTAAATTGCTCTCCAAGTTGTTGTAATGCTAACTTTCACAAGCATACCCACGTACACATGCATTCATAACTGCTGAAGAATTATACAGTCTCATAAAGGTCAAGAAGTTAAAAAGTGACAAAAAAGTTGAGTGCTGTCTTGCAGCTTCAGGCCACACAAACATGTACAAAGAGTGTGTGCTCTTTAATATCCACACAATAGCAGCGACAGGCATCTCATCTCATCCTCTCTAATGTCACAGTTTGACTCTGTGACATTAGAGAGGATGAGATGAGATGCCTGTCGCTGCTATTGTGTGGATATTAAAGAGCACGGACCAAAGACTATTTTAAACAGGATCTTTGCACCTAAGGAAACAGCACGTTGGGGAACTGGTTTGGGCGACAAGTTAGATCCAGTCTTGCAACATATCCAAGACCAATGGCAGCTGATAACCTCGAGAAAAGGTATTTAAAGGCAGGCTTGTCCATTCAAACAAAGGATTGCTTGTCTTACTTATTCTTGTCTTTAAAAGCAAGACGCTGTGAGGTGAGAACGTAAGGTTTTTGTCAAGAAACAGAGCTGACTCAGAAGAGAGATCACATCATAGTGCCACAGTCAAAAAAAAAAAACAATACAAAAAAACAACAAAGTCCTAAAAAAATCCTAAATCATAAAATTATATATACAGGTGCTGGTTATATAATTAGAATATCATCAAAAAGTTGATTTCACTAATTCCATTCAAAAAGTGAAACTTGTATATTATATTCATTCATTACACACAGACTGATATATTTCAAATGTTTATTTCTTTTAATTTTGATGATTATAACTGACAACTAAGGAAAATCCCAAATTCAGTATCTCAGAAAATTAGAATATTGTGAAAAGGTTCAATATTGAAGACACCTGGTGCCACACTCTAATCAGCTAATTAACGCAAAACACCTGCAAAGGCCTTTAAATGGTCTCTCAGTCTAGTTCTGTAGGCTACACAATCATGGGGAAGACTGCTGACTTGACAGTTGTCCAAAAGACGACCATTGACACGTTGCACAAGGAGGGCAAGACACAAAAAGGTCATTGCAAAAGAGGCTGGCTGTTCACAGAGCTCTGTGTCCAAGCACATTAGTAGAGAGGCGAAGGGAAGGAAAAGATGTGGTAGAAAAAAAGTGTACAAGCAATAGGGATAACCGCACCCTGGAGAGGATTGTGAAACAAAGCCCATTGGAGATTCACAAAGAGTGGACTGCAGCTGGAGTCAGTGCTTCAAGAACCACTACGCACAGATGTATGCAATACATGGGTTTCAGCAGTCGCATTCCTTGTGTCAAGCCACTCTTGAACAACAGACAGTGTCAGAAGCGTCTCGCCTGGGCTAAAGACAAAAAAGACTGGACTGCTGCTGAGTGGTCCAAAGTTATGTTCTCTGATGAAAGTAAATTTTGCATTTCCTTTGGAAATCAGGGTCCCAGAGTCTGGAGGAAGAGAGGAGAGGCACACAATCCACGTTGCTTGAGGTCCAGTGTAAAGTTTCCACAGTCAGTGATGGTTTGGGGTGCCATGTCATCTGCTGGTGTTGGTCCACTGTGTTTTCTGAGGTCCAAGGTCAACGCAGCCGTATACCAGGAAGTTTTAGAGCACTTCATGCTTCCTGCTGCTGACCAACTTTATGGAGATGCAGATTTCATTTTCCAACAGGACTTGGCACCTGCACACAGTGCCAAAGCAACCAGTATTTGGTTTAAGGACCATGGTATCTCTGTTCTTAATTGGCCAGCAAACTCACCTGACCTTAACCCCATAGAAAATCTATGGGGTATTGTGAAGAGGAAGATGCGATATGCCAGACCCAACAATGCAGAAGAGCTGAAGGCCACTATCAGAGCAACCTGGGCTCTCATAACACCTGAGCAGTACCACAGACTGATCGACTCCATGCCACGCCGCATTGCTGCAGTAATTCAGGCAAAAGGAGCCCCAACTAAGTATTGAGTGCTGTACATGCTCATACTTTTCATGTTCATACTTTTCAGTTGGCCAAGATTTCTAAAAATCCTTGCTTTGTATTGGTCTTAAGTAATATTCTAATTTTCTGAGATACTGAATTTGGGATTGTCCTTAGTTGCCAGTTATAATCATCAAAATTAAAAGAAATAAACATTTGAAATATATCAGTCTGTGTGTAATGAATGAATATAATATACAAGTTTCACTTTTTGAATGGAATTAGTGAAATAAATCAACTTTTTGATGATATTCTAATTATATGACCAGCACCTGTATAGTAGGGGTGTAACGGTACACGTATTCGTACCGGTCTTTTGGTTCAGTACGCATGTGTACTGAACAAATACAGCATTGTTTTAACCACTGCACAAGTGGAACTTCGTTGGAAACTTCCAGTTTTATATATTGTTACTTTTGATAAGAAACAAAGTTTCATCTTTCAAATTACGTCCATTTTTTTCCCCAGGAAATTCAAGCAATAAATGCCGTTTTGATGCTCTTTGATTTGGTGTGACAGATCGCTGTATAAACGCCTCAGTTTAAACTGCTGTTGATTATTTTGTTCAAAAATAAACAGTAATTAATAAGTTAGTTAAGGGCTTTGTTGTTAATTGTAACCTTATAGTAATGTAAAAAGGCTCCCCATAGGCCTAGTTTAGAGCATAAGCTGAGGTAGATTTTTATGCCTAAGAAAATATTATAACTGATTTATTTAAAGAAAGAGCAATTTGTTCAGTAAACTACGGTTTAACTTAAAAAAAAGTTTCTCCTTGCTGTACTGAAACCACACAGAACCATGACGTCAAAACTGAGGTACGTACCGAACCATCATCTTTGTGTACCGTTACACCCCTGTATGTGTGTGTGTATGTGTGTGTATATATATACACACACACATATATTTATATATGTGTGTGTGTGTGTGTGTGTATATATATTATATATATACACACACACACACATATATATATATGTGTGTGTATGTATGTGTGTGTGTGTGTGTGTGTGTATGTATATATATATATATATATATATATATATATATATATACACACACATTTCAAATCAAAGTTTACAATATTGTATTTTACCTTGTAGCTGTCTGGTTTTGCTCATGGCTTAAAATGCTTCAACAAAGACTTAAATCAGTAGCACTTTATTTTACAGTCCTGTTCTGCATGTTCATACAATGCACTATTATTATAGCAATTACAATAACTGGGTAATAAATAAGTACTAACCCTGAACCTACCCTTAACCCATGTAGTTACTTTATACAACCCAGTATTTCTTGGGTAAGTACACTGTAAGAACACAAACTGCAAAATAAAGTGTAATCCTTAAGTATAAAATCCTTCAGGAACAAATCCTGCTGAAAAAGTGGATGGACACTGTGACACTCTGCTGTATAAAAGCCTTGCAGCCCAACACTCCGCTAATTAATTGTGTTAGTGAAAAAGCAATGTTTTTGAAACATGATTCAATATCCCATTTTAGCCCACATTCACCAATATTGCAATTTGCGTATGAGCACTTTGTTATGTTTGCACTGAGCTCCACTGCAAAAAGCACCGTTTAAGCCTCAAGCCATGCCTGGCCCATGCAGCACACTTCAACCATCGTTTGCCTTCACACCAGGGGCCGTCCCATTACTGTACCTATCACAGGTCATCTTTGAGTCCTTCAGCCTACTGCCAGACTGGAAGGCTTGGAAGAAAGCTGTGGAGGGATTCCTGCACTCCATCCAGCAGAAAGAGAGAAATAGAAAAGGTTACGTGAGAAATGAAAAGTACAGGCCAAAGAGGAAATCATAGGCGTGTTTATTTGTAGTCTGCTTAGTTTGTAGTGTTTAAAACAACAAAAGAACAGTTTAGGCAAACCGGGCAATATATAAGATATTCACTCATATATATATATATATATATTTTTTTTTAGGGGTGTCCCCGACTAAGGATTTTCATAGTCGAATCGGAATTTTCGAATCATATGTCTGGGGGCGGGGCCGCGGGGGACAAAATAGCCTACATTACCAAGAGTTATGTCAGACAGTCATAATTACTGATGTTAAAACACAGGGAAGATGTGTAACAGACGCCTCGCAGATACAAAAATAATGTTTTATGCTTTGATTAAAAGAAACCCTAAGAATTCACAACATTATAACGTTATGTAGCCTATATGACAGTAGTTCTTAATGTTCTGCATTTCTGTTTTGAGCTGCACGTGCTGAAGATGACCACCAGTAGAATGAAGCATTTGATAACAGGTTTTTAAATCAATGGGATTTAACATCATTTATCTCATATAGAATACGCTTCGTTATTTATACAACATAACGTTAATATTACGACTTATAGGCTATCTGCACAAAATGTTCCGAATGCATTCTTGAACGTGGCTACGTGGCTCTGAATTAACTCCTTTTGTGGATGCGTTCTTCATGCAACAATGTCCAGAAACACGGTAACTAAACTCTAAAAATTCACAGCGTTTTATTATAATAGTGTTCTCATTATAATGTTATGTATATGACAGTCCCACTCATAGTTATTAATATTCTACATTGTTGTTTGTCCTGCTCGCTCTGCGTGCTGAAGAGATAGGCTAATCACCATAGTACTACAATGAAGCGCTTTACTGCAGCACAGCTCAACCAAATGCATCTTATATGAGATAAATAATATATACACGATATACAGTATATAAACCGGTGAAATGTTTTTTACTCACTTGTACCCAACCTGATCGAAAAAATCCAGTCTTTCACTCTGCCTGTGTCAATTTGTGTTTTGTTAAAGATTTAAATCCTTGCGCCAAGACGCTCCTCTGTCGGTCATGGATTATGGAAAGTGAAACTTAAATCTTTAAGGGGTGGCTCCACCTTTAATCAGGCTCCTCCTATCGAAGCGTCGACTATTCGGGATCACCCCTAATTACAAATGTGATACTGATTTTATGCTACAGTTCAATAAATGAAGTTAATATTAAGAAACTTACGTTTTAGACACCATATTGCCTGTAGTGCTATATTTCGCCAACAAAAAATAATTCCAAACAGCCATAATGCTGTTTTGCGTCTCTGAGCAACATGAGGGCATTTTGTTCCTGAATGAATCAACTGTTTAAATGATTCGGTTCAGTCGCAATGACTCACTTATTAACAGTAGGACTGCAACGATTAGTCGACATTATCGACAACGATGACAGTAAAAAAAATTGTCAACAATTATTTTTGTTGTCGAGTAGTCGTTTGATCTCATATGACCTAATGTAAGAGCCTGCAATACTGCGGTTTGACCAGTGTGGCGATGTAGCGCCAGACTGTAGTTCAGCTTTCCTGGATGCAATTCAAGAGAAGACGACATGCACACTGCGCTTCAGAGAGAGTGCATCCGAACCTGAGCGGCGTTTGGATGAATATGTAAATATATATTGCACTCTTTCCTCTCAGTAACGAAATAAACACAACAAAAACTGACAGCAGTGTGAAAGCAGCAGTTAAAAATGCATCTGATTACAACGATGTGGATGTTTGCATGAGCTCTGCAGTTCAGTAGCTACTCCAGTAAAGTCCGGTCACATCATGTTTATTTATATAGTACTTTATGCAATAGATAGGCTTAATTCAAACAGCTTTATGGTATTAAACATGAAAAACCAGAGTCAGTGTCGCTTTCAGTTAGAATTACAACTTGATTTTCTGTTATAAAGCAGCTCTCCAGTGTGGAGCTAGCTAATGATAAAATATTTTTATTAGTGGGGGAAAAAATTAAAGTGACAGTTTGGTTTACAGAGATCAAAGCTTGATCTATCTCAGGACTGTTTTGGTTAAAATACCTTTTAGGGTTACGATAAGACATTATGTTGTGAATAAAATCGTTTATCCAAAGCGTCTTATCACTTACCTTTATTTTGTTTCTTATCCATGAGACTTACAAAAGGAAATGTTAGGCAGAATGATGTGTCATTCAGTTAATTTTTCATGTAGCTAATTACATGGTGAGAGACTGTCTCTGTCTGTCATCTCATTTTGTGTGCCAAATACATCTATTTGTATAAGGAATTGGTAACGCTTTACAATAAGGTATCATTTGTTAACATTAGTTAATTTATTCATTAACATGAATTAACAATGAACAATGCATTTATTACATTTATCTATTAATCTTTGTTAATGTTGGTTAATAAAAATACAGTTGTTCATTGGTTGTTCATGTTAGTTCACAGTGCATTTACCAATGTTAAAAAGTGCATTTACCAATGTTAAAAAACAACTTGTGATTTTTATAAATGCATTAGTAAATGCTGAAATTAACATTAATTAATATTAATAAATGCTGTAGAAGTATTGTTCATTCTTAGTTCATAACTCATGAACCTTATTGTAAAGTATTACCAATTAACTGTATAATAAGTGTAATTACATAATATGCTTTTCTAAAGCTGAAGTGATCTTTATGTTAGAATATGTATAACAATATTTTAACTAATTGCAAAAGCTGAATAATCAAAGTCTACTGATTAATCAGTGAAATAATCGACGATTAGTCGATTAATCGTTCTAATAATCGGTAGTTTAATCGATTATCAAAATAATCGTTTGTTGCAGCCCTAATTAACAGAGACATTCTGCCACCTACTGGCGATTTTAATTTTACATTTAAAGTATCTTTTAATTTTTTAAATAATTGTAAATATCAGTATTCAATATTTCATTTTTAAAATAAAATATTATTTATGCATTTGTAACTGCAGGTTAAATGCATTCATGTCCCTCTGAGATAAATTAAAGGCCTACATCTAAATGCCTCTTCAGACGCAGCTTCTTTGTTTCCTTTGTATTGCAAAGATGAATTTTGTTGATACTGATATCATTTGTTTGGTAACAGCCCAAATGTCTTATTATTCTAACTGACTGATTAAATGTATTAAAAAACTCACATTGTGAAAAAAATATATATATTTTCTGCGATATGTATATAATATATATTGCGATATGAAAAATAAATAAATAAATAAAAATAAATAAATAAATAAATAAATAAATAAATAAAATAAAAATCACCAGATGACTCGAACAGCTCTATTTGGTAAAAGTAATCAATGATTGGTTTGATTTTGTAGGTGAATAAATCAGCATAGAAAATAAGCAAATTACAAACACAGTAGAATATAATAGAAAAATTATACAAATGAAATAAACAGTGCTTTATATTCTTCAGGTAAGTCTAACAGTATTCAGGTACAGAAATTGAATAATCAAATGTAAAATAACACTGCATAGTCTTCACTGTATAAATTAAATCTAATAAATCTGTGAAGCTACAAAAGTGATTTTTCTCTATGTGTTTTGTTGTTTGATTAACATTCACGACACAAAGCCTCAGGAACATTAAACTGCTGTGAAACAATACTATCCATTTACTTTCTCGATAGTTTACCTTCACCTAAGCCATAAGCAACCTGCAAGAGACATGCATTTTGACAGTTTCGCGCGTATGTCATTTCAGACACAAATAGACGCGGAGATGAACGGAATTGAGTGTTCACGTACATCTGCGTGGCTCTCACAATGTCTACACTGGAGGCGAGCTGCGCAACACGACAAAATAACCCATAATCAGTGATGCTGTCTACAGCGGATGCAGCGCACATGACAAATCCCAGACAATTAAACTGATGCCGCGTTCTCTTTATGACTTACTGACACAAAGTTCACATGATTTGCAACGGTTGCTTTGTTGCGTCCAGTGCAGACAGCCTCTAGCTGTTGCGGTACGACACAAGCCTGTCGCGAAAATGATCAGTATAAATATAACATAAGTAAACTTCGCACATCCTGCGATGTGACAATCGCGGATGCACACATCGCGATATCGATGCTGAAACGATGTATCGTGCAGCCCTAATTGGAACAGATTAATTTCTATCACTGCTGTGAACTGACCAGTACACAAAAAAGTCAATCTATAAACATATACACACACATATACATACATAGAGAGAGAGAGAGTTTATATCTAACTCAGGGTTGCAGTATCAGATGGGAAAAAGGAAAAAGTATTGATCCATCCCAAGTTCCCAACAAAAAGTGCAAAATTTACTCAGTTTGTGCGCACTGCATATTTTTATGCTTAAGAGTATTTTGATGTCAGCTTAGCGACAAACTCTTTTGGAATCAATTTGTGCACTTCACATTAGGAGTGCTATTTGTATGATAGGCTACATGGGGTTCCTGCCAACTCAGAGCGTTCCAAATCAGTCACTTATGAGTGTCAAATAAATTCCATGCTTAAACATGTTGTGTGACTGCCGCTTACACAACACGAAAGAAGCAGCTTTTATTCTTAAGACAAAAGTGAGATCGGAAAGATCATGACAACACAGGACTCTGAGCGAAGGCCTACACAAGTTCCCCCACAGGAAGTACCAGAAAAGTGTGTTCTGAAGAGTCTGACAGCTCATGTACTGCTTTACCGTCAGCTGAAGTCAGCGGTATTACCCCGGATGGAGGTGTTGAGAGAAGCGTTGTAGTGAGTGGGGCAGGGCCGAGAGCCGTGGGAGCGGAGCGAGGCCGGTGGAGTTAATGATAATGAGCGACACCTGTGCCACTCACAGAGGACCAGGCCTGGACTCTCTCCTCTTCCACCGTCATCACTCCTCTTTTTATCTTTCCGGAGCTCCTCCACTCGAGACCGGTGAGTGGCACAGGTGTCGCTCATTATCATTACCTCAACCGGCCTCGCTCTGCTCCCACGGCTCTTGGCCCCGCCCCACTCACTTCAAGCATGTTTTAAAAGAAAGAGGGAATTGCTTGCCAAATACAAAGACACTGTCAGGTATGATAGCCATGAGAGGCATTAGAGAGAGAGAGAGAGAGAGAGAGAAAGATGGACAGATTGGGTGAGAAGGTACATTCTGACCTGCACTGCTGTTAAGAGATTGAGACGCATGAATCAAATGTATGACACTTACATAAGACTAGTAAAACAATTGTTTTAAATCAAGAAACAAAACTAAGCTAGTCCTGAAAGCTGAAGATAATGTCAGCTTAAGGCTTTAACCTTTTAAAGCTAATCTTCATCTTCTATTGGTCAGTCTTACATAACTGGAGATCTGTCAGGGGATGTTATATACCAACATACACCATCATATCTCTAAAAAAGGCAAAAACAGAAGCGGTTACGCATTCTAACCAGCAGATGGGGCAAAATCTGATCTCATGTTGCACAACGAGCTAATTCATCTAAAACACTTTCAGATGTTAGACTCTTAATCCTAAGACTTACAATGTAAAGAAACATCACATATGGGTCAAAGTAAATATTAACTTTTACTCTGCAGGATTTGGACCTGGTCTGTGTCGTGAATGACTGTGTGATGCAATCAGCGTTTTGTTGGTTGAGCTAATTGGCTGGATTTCACGAATCAAGTCTATGTCATATCACACAAAATCAAAACAAACCAAAAAATATGTTATTAAATTTTTTTAAAAACCATTAAGATGTTTGCTTGTGACATTTTGATGGATATCAAGCACATTTCACCCCTTTCCATTGTCATTATTAAATGACAAAAAAAGAAAACCTCTGTTACTGCAATGAGAATTAGTAGCAAGAAATGCATTGAAATGCAATGAAGTTGTCTTGTCTTATAATGGAAAAATCCTAACGGTTCAAAAAAATTTCTTTATGTAAAATATATACTACCATTCAAGTTTGAGGTCAGTACAAGTTTTTAATGTTTTTGAATAATGACTCTTCTGCTCATCATGACTGCATTTATTTGATAAAAAAAAAAACAGTAAAAACAGCAATATTGTGAAATATTATAACAATTTAAAATAACTTTTTATTTTAATGTTTACAAAATAATAATTTCTTCCTGTGATGCAAAGCTGAATTTTCAGTATCATTACGCCAGTCTACAATGTCACATGATCCTTCAGAAATCATTCTAATATTTAGTTGCTCAAGAAACATTTCTTATTATTATCAATGTTGAAAACAGCTATGCTGCTTAATATTTTTGTGGAAATATTTTTTTTTTTTTGATTGAAAAAAAAAATTATAATTCAATCTTTTTTATCAATTTAATGTTTGCTTGCTGAATTTAAAAAAAAAAAAAAAAAATAATAATAATAATAATAATAATAATAATAAATATAAGAATTTAAAAAATTACATTAAAAACAAAAAAATTATTGACCCCAAACATTTGAACAGTACTGCAAGTTTTAGTTTGATTTAAATTTTATTCTTATTTATAAAAAACTGAATGTTTAAACATTATTTTAATATTAAATGTATATATAAATATCTCCAAAAACGTCTTATAAAAAATAGTGCTTCAGACATTAATGCACACTTGCACTGATTAAAAATTTGTGACGTGTATCAAAACACCCGTGATGTGTACCAAACCATACATACAAATAAATCTAACTACACTGTGCAACAAAAAGCAACAACAGCGGCTGCTATGTGAACAATTTTTAAATACTTTCATGAAGCTTGTGGGGGAACGAAGGCTGATGCATGGCATATTTCAGTAATTCCTGAACAGGAATGCTGTCTTGAAATCACTCAACATGTTATCTGAACAAGTGCCTGTCAGATGAGCAAGGACGCTCATGCCCTTATGCATAAAGAAGATACATAATGTGAAAAACGTCTTTAGAGTCATAAATGGGGTGTGATGGCTGTCTGTGTCTTTTAAAAGCACAATAAAGAAAAAATAAATGAGAAAAAATAAAACACGTAGTGAAGGAACCTTATCTCTAGAAGTGAAAGATTGGGGAATGTCTACTGTTCGCTACGTGATAGGCCTTCACTATCATAGGCCCCCACTGCATATCAGCTACAAAAGGTGTCGCCAGTGACAAGCGTCTTTACCCCGGGCCGGGCGTCTCAATGGCACGTAGGCAGAATTGCGCTGAGATCCAGCCCTTGCATTTACGACCACTGCCTGCTCGGTCTACTTCTGACTAGGACCAAGTTAAAGCCAGAGAGTCATCTGAAGCACTCGACAGTTCACCATTTCCTCTTGAGTATGCCAACAAGTTGATATATTGTGTATAACTTGCAACGCTGGAATCGAAAGTCGAGCATCTAAGAGGAAGCCAGGCAGCGACACTTCTCAACTGAAACTGTGTCACCAGATATGCACTGTCGCTTTTCAATTGAGAAAGCATTTTATAGTTACTGCCATTTCTGGCATGCTTGTGACATCCGGAAACAAACAAGAAACATTTTTGTTTGAATGCTTGTTTTTAGGATTCTGACAGATTGTCATAGTAGTACATATTAACAATATCTCTTCAAAATACAACCTCGTGTCACTTTGAAAACAACTTGTCTTATACACATTTCAAAAGTGTGGGGTCAGTAATATTTTTACTTTTTATATGCATTTTTTTTTTATTAATATTTTTTTCAGCAAGCATGCATTAAATTGATCAAAAGTGACAGACATTTACAATGTTAAAATGTTTCAAATAAACGCTTTTTTTACTTTCTATTTCTGATAGCACAACTGTTTTCACCATTGATAAAAAAAAGGTTTCTTGAGCTGCAAATCAGCATTTTAGAATGACTTCCGAAGGATCATGTAACACTGAAGAGCTTTGATCACAGGAATAAATTACAATTGAAAATATATTAAAATATATATTAGAAAACAGTTATTTTAAATTGTAATAATATTTCACAATATTAAGGTTTACTGTATTTTGATCATATAAAATGCAGCCTTGGTGACCATAAGACACTTTTTTCAAGAACATTTTACAGACTCCAAACTTTTGAACCGTAGTGTATATTAAACTAAATAACTGACTTCTAAATAAAAATCCTACATAACTATTAAACTTTGATGGAAATGTAAACAACTTGATAAGAGCATCACAAGATATGGCACCTCACAAGTCAAAAGGTCTAGACACATGTCATTAAATTTGTTTTTAGATTTATATTTGTGTATTTCGTAGTATTTGAATAGCAGGATGCAACTCATGAAGTTGGTTAAGAAAATGAACAGAGCTGGAAACCAGATTATATGAGGTTGGTTTAACATTTCTATGCACTAAGTACCTCAAATAATTCAGTTATTTTAATGACTTTAGTTATACTAAAAATGTAAAAAATAAAGAGTAAATAAAAGAGGTGTGTCCAAACTTTTGACTGGTAGTGAAAAAGCAAGAAATGTCACGACCCTAATGAGAACAACCAAACATCCATCACATGTCACTGCATTCCTCACAAAACAACCACAGCAGGCATGCACAGAGATCTGCACATTAATACTAAAAACACCGCATGGAAAATTACCAAGATGAAGCAGTAAATGACTATTAAGCTGTTGAATACAATTCAAAATCCATGCTACATTTCTGTTCATCTACATTTGTTGACACTTTTCCCATTAAATATTCCAATTAATATCAAAAAATCTTACCTGAGCCTGTGTATGCGCTTCAAAAAAAAAAAAAAAAAAAAAACCATTGTCTGGAACTAAACTAAATGGGTTCCCACACCTTCTGACCGAATTCCATGATTAATAGTTAAAGTTTTATTAATCAATTTTTTTTTATAGAGTTTACACTCACACAGACCAAATTCTAGTAAATGAAATACTGAGTGTACCCAAAAAAAAAAAAAACACTATATAATCATTTCAATGAGTTTTCTACGCCTAGAAACCGGTTTTAAAATCCCTTGACATTTCCAGGTCTTCCATGACCGTGGGAACCCTGCCTGAGAGTGAACGTTCAGGCAGAAATCATTCAGATCACCAGTGGCACCTCACCTGTCGTCCTCCCCATCAATGGGAATGGGTATACCGAAAAGACTGTTGACAGCTGGACTGGGCAACTGCAGGCCTTCTGTGATTAAGGGCTTCACCATGTCTTTACCGTGAACCTGCGCAGACACATCAGACATCCTCCGACTCTCATCCGTCTGGCTGAAGATGCTGGTCCCATTGCGGGGAACCTGGGACGCCTGGCTGTGCGCGGAGGTATTGGGTGATCCTACTGCGAGCGTCACCGGTGCTATAGACAAGCTCTGAGTGCTTTGCGGAGTTGTCGATAAACCATGCATTACTCCTGAGGCCTGGTATTGTGCCACCGGTTGCTGCTGCTGAATGGAGGGCATAGGGGCGACGCTGCTCACCAGCCCCATCGCAGGATGCTGCGCCAGATTTGGGACAGACGACACCGGTGCGCTCCCTAAGGGAACGCCTCCAGGGAGTCCAGACATTTCTACTGCACCCAGAACCTGCACCCCTCCTGTGACCGGGGTGGGAAGAGGGGACGACCCCTGACTGATGGCATGTCCGACGGAAAGGCTCACCCCAGGGAGAGTCTGGATGACTGTAATGGACATGCTGCGCTGGCTGTAATCAGGCTGACTGGTTGATATCGGAGCCGGCTGGCTTTGCAGTTGGTGCGTAATAGGCTGGGGTTGATAAAGCAGTGGCTGCACTTGAGGAGAAGGAGGGATGCTGGGAGATTTCTGAAGATGGGCACCCGGGTGTCCTCCCTCGTGAGCGGGCGGATGGAGACTGTGCTGAGCAGACGGAGGCACTGGCTTATTACTAAAGGACTCAGGTGACCCGGACCCCAGGGCCACGTTGAAGCTGTGCGGTTCTAGATTATGAGTGAAACACGACCCGTCTGAATTTACATCAGGAGCCATTACGGAGCCGACGGTGGCCCCGAGCCCACTGTCTCTATCCGCTCCGGGCTCGGTCACATTGGTGTGCCATATACTATCCACAGTCCTGCTCATCACAGAGCCCTCGGGGTCCTTCTCGTAAAACTCTGTACAGGTCCACCGGCCCCTTCTGAAGGGCTCTCCGGTGCCGTGATCAAGCTTAATGACCCTAAAGCGAGAAGTGCAGCTGGTTATAGTCGTCGCGCTTGATGAATTAGTGACATGCGCTGTTTGAGTCCCAGAGGCCTGGATGCCCTGGTGGTGACCCAAGTTGCGCGGGCCAAACCCGCCGTTCTGGCCCTCTGACTCCCCCACATTATTCAAAGTCTCCTCTGAGGAGCTCCTGTCACACACCTCAGTCCTGGACATGTCAAATATCTCAGAAGACACGTCCTCTGTCCGGGACTCATCAGGGTCGTCCAGACTCTCAGTGTCGTCTGTCGCGCTGCTGGCCGCGACTTGAGCCTGAGTCACGCTCGTGATCTGAAAGCAGCTCTTCTTCTTGGCTGGCATCTTAGACATGCTTAACAGCTTTTTGAGACCCCTTAAAGACGCCGCTGACTTGAGAAAACAGCAAATTGTTGTGGCAAATCTCACAGTTTTCCGCGATGATCGTGCGTCATCCGTCTTCCTCTTCCCTCCTGTTGCATTTTCGACGCGCGCGCCGCGGACGAAAACAACCTCCGCGAGCGGTGTGCGCGAGATGACGCGTCGGTTATTAATTTATCCTCATGTGCTGGTGATCAGAGCTCGGTAAGGGCGGTGTGTGTAAGGCCGCTGTCGTGGATTCGGCTGCGTTCACTCCCCCTGCTGCCTCTTACTTCTCTACCTACATATAAGTATCAAACACATCCTGAACGAGAGCGTTTAAACGCCGCCTAAATACGTCGCGACACTCGGCGACTAGATGCCGGCGTACTAACAAAACAAACACGAAAACGGTTTGAAATGAAAGTTTATGGCTAACTATAACTAGCAGACTTCGAAAACTGAAAACCTAAAAATTTCACCTCCCGACAAGATGGCTATGTAAATTCGCAATGCATGCTGGGAAACGAGCGCAACAGGCATGGCGCGTAAATAGGATGGTGAATACGGATCTTACGTTCAAACTAGTGCAGCGGCGTAAGTTCATTTACCTTTCATTTTCAATATGCGCATATTAAAACGCGAAAACTACGGCCGAAATGTTAAATCTTATTATGAAACGTGTTCGTTTAGCCCTGCGCAAAAGATGTGAGTGTAAACAAAATGATTGAGGAGGCCAGGTCTACTTGTCGCAGTTTTTACAATCTTTTTATTCACTTGTAGGCTACTGTAAATATTAGTCAGAGTAATTTATTTTGGAAAGTCCGTTTCAGTCTTGTCTACATAAAAGCTTTTACACAATTATTGTCTACGCAAAAATAATAAACATCACTATATGGGGTAAGTTAAATCACAATGGGAACCTGCCATTAAATATATTATTTTGCCCATCAGTAAAACAATTTTGTTACCTTTTTGTATGTTACATTTTTTCTTTCTATCTGTCTATCTGTCTGTCTATCTATCTATCTATATGTCTGTCTGTCTATCTATATGTCTGTCTGTCTATCTGTCTGTCTGTCTATCTGTCTGTCTATCTATCTATCTATATGTCTGTCTGTCTGTCTGTCTATCTATCTGTATGTCTGTCTATCTATCTATCTATCTCTCTCTCTGTCTGTCTGTCTGTCTGTCTGTCTGTCTGTCTATCTATCTATCTATCTATCTATCTATCTATCTATCTATATGTCTGTCTGTCTGTCTGTCTGTCTGTCTGTCTGTCTGTCTATCTATCTATCTATCTATCTATCTATCTATCTATCTATCTATCTATCTATCTGTCTGTCTGTCTGTCTGTCTGTCTGTCTGTCTGTCTGTCTGTCTGTCTGTCTATCTATCTATCTATCTATCTCTCTGTCTGTCTGTCTGTCTATCTATCTATCTATCTCTCTGTCTGTCTGTCTGTCTATCTATCCATCTGTCTGTCTGTCTGTCTGTCTGTCTATCTATATGTCTGTCTGTCTGTCTGTCTATCTATCTATCTATCTATCTATCTATCTATCTATATGTCTTTCTGTCTGTCTGTCTGTCTGTCTGTCTGTCTATCTGTCTGTCTGTCTATCTATCTATCTATCTATCTATCTATCTATCTATCTATCTATCTATCTATCTATCTATCTGTCTATATGTCTTTCTGTCTGTCTGTCTGTCTATCTATCTGTCTATCTATCTATCTAACTGTATATAAATACGATATATAAAACACTTGAGAATCTTAACATTTATGGAAAACAGCTTTTAACAGTTGCAGCTTTGCTGTTAAAATCTATTTTTTTGTTCTTGCCTGAATATATTCATATGTTTTTTTTTCCCAGCAGCTATTACTGAAATATAATGATTTTTTGGACAGAATTCACAATAAATAAATAAATCAAATTTAAGAGAGAACAGTGAAATCAACATACAAAACCACCGTTGGAGAAAAGATGAATTTGTGCTTTTTTTTTCTTTTTTTATATACTTAAAATTAAAAATTAAAAAACTCTATAGTTACTGAGATTAAAAAATTGTGACAATTTATATCTGTGTGACTGCAGTTGCAAAGTGTTGTCCAGTTCTTCCATTAAATACACATATCATACTGTATATTCATCTGAAGTATTTCCTCTCTAGCTACCATCATCCAGTGTAGTAATCATATTGATACATTTCTTTTATTGTATATTTTATTATTATAGATTTCATGTGCAGTGGCATTATACAGAATATCAACTATGGCCAGTAGGGAGAGTAATTGCATTCATTCTCCACACATTGACTCTTCTGATTTCACTTCATCGCTTGAACATTCTGGAATCATCTGTTGGCTGTATTTTATATTTCTTTGGGTCCAAAGGATCCTAATGTATAATAATTGCATTTTCTACATATCACGTGTAATATAGAAATAACACGCAGTAAATTCACGACCATTAACCTACTTTGAGGAAAAGCAGGAAGTGGTTTAGTTCAGCAGTGTGGAGCCTCCCATCTTGTGGATAATTCAAAGATTTCTTGCATATCCAGTTCGTAAAGCTCTGTCACATTTTAGAAAATGTGTTTTTCACAAAGAGTTTAGTAAAATCAGTCATTTTTATGTGCATTATATCCTTATTCTTCAACTGCCTTTTTAATCTTGTGCCTAAAAGCAGCTAATCCATATAATGCAGCACACTTTTTTGTTTCACTACTTTTTATCTTAAGTTAGTTGTTTGTTGGATTTAGAGGAGTGACACGGTCAGGTGATTACAATAATGTTCCTTGGCTTTCTCAAAAAAGTCAGTTGAGAGATAACAGGACTGTATGCAGGCAATGGGTGTGCCTCCCAAATGATTGGCTTGCAAATATTAATATGTCATGGTTTTCTTGTGTTATGGTGAGCTACATGATCTGTCCTGACATTAATGAGAATGGATGTGAGTGGTGAATGCTGAGGTGGCTGTAGAAGCTATATGTCTCTGTGTGAAAAGCAGAAAAACATGAGGTAGAAAAATCAACAACATTTAACTTTTAGGTTTTCATTTCATTTGTTAGATGTTAAATGACAAAATTTGTCATCTGAAACAGCAGATTCTCTTGATTAATTTGATATATAACATTTACTTAACATTTAAAAATGTATAAAACTAAATAAAATGGAAATATCATAGTTGACCTGATGGGCAGGATTGTTGAACTGCTTACTCTATGGACTAACAAAGATTTCACAAAATATAGCAGTGATTATAGGCTGACATTTGACTCAGTTGTGACTAACACACACACAAACTATCTGTTGTTGTTAAATTTGTCAGCCCATGTTTTATGCATTGTTCAGTAAGTTAACTGTTTTAAAAGTAAAATGTTTACTTTTTGGGTTAAAATGCTTATAATAAAATGGGCTGGAGTTGGGGGAAGACTGCAGGGCAAAATTATTTTAACATGATTAAAAAAATATTTTAACATGAGAAAAAAAGCTTTATTAACAAAATAAATTAATGTATAAATTAAACTGATATTCATGTTTTCAGTTAGTGTTAAACATGGGTTGCACTATAGTTTCTGTGTGTACAGTTTTGAGCTGCCTCTCAGATAACATCGGGGCCCCTTCATCGCTGGCCCCCTGAAAGGATGATATTTAACATTAACATTTGCTAATGAAAACAAATATAGGCAAATGTGAATAAATTTTGACCCATATTTTGGGGTACTAAAACAAAATCCCTTTTTTTTAAAGTTCACCCAAAAATGAAATGTTGTTACAAACTTCTATGACTTTATTTCTTCTGTGGAACATAAATGAAGATATTTTGAGGAATGTTTAAGTGTTTTTTTTTTGAGTCCATACAATGGACATCAATCATTCATATAGCATACTATCATAGTTTTTATTAATATTTTGCATTAGTTTTTATTTTTATATGTTCCATTTTCATTTTAGTTTTATTTAAGTTTTAAATATTTACTGGTATATTTTTTCCATTTTCTTTAGCCTAGTTTTTATATATGTCAATATATAGATATATATATATCATTACATCAAGTTAAGCTAAATGAAAATGAGAAATGCTGTCTTGGCTAACAGATGAACATAAATATGTTTTATTTTTTTATATTTTATTTGAGTTAACGTATTTCATTTCAAGTAACAAAAATGTATTTAGTTAATTATAATAACCCATGTGAAGTCTGTAACCAAAATTGTTACAATTATTTGTGCATCATACAGGTTTGGAAAACATGAGGGTGAGTAAATGATGACCGATTTTTTTTTTATTTTTGGATGAACTATCCCTTTAATTGAGACTTTCCTGAAATAACTCTTCATGTGGAAAAATATAACAAAAGGTAACAAATTTATGAGCCATAACGAGGAAAAAATTTGCCAGTTTCCACATTTTATGTTAAAAAAACCAAGTGTTGTTAAAGTAATTACATCTTGATAGTGAGACGGAGCTGGCGCTTTGACATCAGAGGGACTATTTTCGTCCAGCGTCGCAGTGGCGGCGGTGAGTCGTCTGCGCGGAGGGATATAGCGCGGGACTACACCCAGGCGCTGTCTGAGCCCGTCGGCTTTCTTTCCTTCCAGAGCTGAGATTTCACACAAGCCAGACAGCACAGGAGCCGCCAAAACCCTCCATCCGCACAACCCTCGCTAGACCTTTAGCACTCGTAGCGTTAAATCCACTCCAGTGGCTGTAGTTCGTCCTATATATCCTTCAAATCACAGAGAAAATGTCTTGGCAAAGCTACGTGGATAACCTGATGGCCGACGGCAGCTGCCAGGATGCCGCCATTGTTGGCTATACAGACGCCAAATACGTTTGGGCATCGTCAGAGGGTGGTACTTTTAGCGGTATAACGGTAAGATCTTGCTAGATTATCACCCGTTGTGCGGTTAACGCTTCGTTTTCATTTAATTGGGGGTGTAATTTGTGTGTTGGGGCGAGCGGGGAGATTCGGGTGTTAGCAAGCTAGTCAGCTTTAGCACGCGTGCACGGGGAGCCGGTCTCGTGCATAGCGAGAGATAACCATTTCAAGCATATATATTACAATAAGAAGAACACTCATTAGCGTGTTTATCATTAGCAACGGTACAACCGAGCCTCATATTTGTCCCATAAAAGCGAAAGAACGTAGTGAATGGAAGTGTTTCTGCTGAATGGATCGAGGCCCAGATGAAAGCACAGGGCTGTGGCCACGGCCTCTAGACTTCATTACTCATATCACAATGAACCACATTATGCTTATCTAATGACCCTAGTTAAAGTGCAGCCGAACCCGCATAGCAAGTTTTCTTTAGACTTCGACGAATTTCGTTGGATGTAAGTTAAACGGGTCTGGCTCCGATAAAATCACACATTTCCTTTTGCATTATTCAGCATTATCGATTTCTGCCATATCTACGCATTGTGTTTTTTTTATATTTTATTAGAGCTTCAAATGCGCAGATCCCCTCGCTAGATTATTAATAAGTCCGGGATTGTTTCAGAGATCAGACTCGGTCTGATCTGTCTTGAGATAAGCTGCAGTCTTAGGCCATGAGAGGAGGAAGTTCAGACAGTGGCGCCTGTGCTTCAAGTTTTTCCCTTCAGGAACACAAAGATGGCGTCCTGTCGCCTGTGAATGCTCACTCTTTCCCGCATCTCACTGTTAGTGTTAGAACATTTCCAGCTATTTGTGCTGTTACGGTTAAAAAAGTGGTTCAACCTCAATTGCAATTATTTTGAATGCTCCCAGAGTGGGTCAGATTGGTTGCACTCATGCAATGCTAATGCATGCAAATAATCCTTTCAGGTTTTCAACAAAAGTATAATTATTTACAGCTTGTGTAACCTGCGTGACACTAAAGCTTACTTAAAGATGTGAATATTAAAATAAGTGTCTTTTTTTTATTTAATGCTTAATTTTTCAGCCTGATGAAATCGATGTCATTGTCGGCAAAGACCGAGAGGGCTTCTTCACCAGTGGGCTGACTCTAGGGAAAAAGAAGTGCTCTGTGATCAGAGACAGCCTTCAGGTGGAAGGGGACTGGACAATGGACATCAGGACAAAGAGTCATAATGGAGAGCCGACATACAATGTTTCCATAGGCAAAGCTGGCAAAGGTAAACTATACTAGTGAAATGTTTAATTTAGCGCACAAATATATTCCTATCACTCCCGACAAGCACATTATTAATTTATAGATTCATTTAATTGGGGATCTGAGTCTGCTCAGAACAAGTATTAGTATAGTTTAGCCTGGGGCGACCCTGAGAAACGTCTAATTCCTTACGATTTTCACATTTTTATTTCACCAATGAAGTGTTTTTCATAGTTGCTTTAGGAAAATGACCCTTAATGCTAAGATGTGCCCACTCATACAGTCTGCCTTTGTGGTCCTCTTTTTGAATATAAGGATAATCAGACGTGGAAGGTATAGTTTTAAGCCAGTGCAATCTTCTGTTCCCAACTCCTCCTTTCTGAAAAACACCCGTAAGCTGGGTTTCAGTGCTGTGCATGTACAAGCTTTTCTTGATCTAACAGTTTTTTTTAAACCGTGTGTGAGATTTCCCTTCACCTTATCACTGTTTAATAAAATGGGATCTGGGCTATCAATCTTTCGCTTGTGCGGTAAACAACCCATCACACCCTATTATCTATGTTGGATAAATCATCAGGGCTCAAGTCAAGTAGACACTGATTATTTGCACAATCCCAATGGTAAGTTTTAAAGATCTGACACTCATAACCAAAGTATTATTACACCCAGCGTGTTTTAGCACACGCTCAAAAGATGATATGGTGTCAGTGTTGTCCTGTGAAAGTCTCGCAGAGATATCGTAGAAAGGTAACTCTGTTTCAAAGGGATTTAGGGTGTGTGGGGCGGGTCGAAGGTCCTTTGGAATGTGGCAGCGTCAAATTCCCCTTCCTATTTCCTCTTTCCTGTACACTAAAATATGTCACAACAAAGCTCAAGCAGCCAGCTTCAGACCTCCTTGTCAAATACTCTGAATCACTTTCCTCTACTTGGTTGCTTTTAATGGTGCAACGCATGTGCATGCAAACACTTCTGATTGCAATTGTGATTCTTTCTCTTCTGTTTCATGATTGTTCCCTTTTTTCCCCTAACCACCACACTTCTCAACTTTCCCCTTTTCTATTTCTTCTCTTTCAGTCTTGGTTCTTGTAATGGGCAAAGAAGGGGTCCATGGAGGCGGATTGAATAAGAAGGCATACTCAATGGCAAAATACTTGAGGGATTCAGGGTTCTAATGTAATTAAGCTTGTTTAGTTTCACTTGAGGGACAGAAAGAAGAAAGAAGTTTGCTGTTAAGCTTTCTCCTTCAAGCAGTTAATGTCTTGAAAAAATTTAATAGCAATCATGGGAAGAATGGTGATAATATCCTATAATGTCCCCGTGTCATTCGGGGGGGAAAGACTTTTTTTTTTTTTTTTTTTTCAGTTTTGTTCATTTGTCGTCTTTTTTCTTTCCTTATGTACTCCAGTGTTGGTTATAGTCATGGGAAAGGAAGGTACCCACGGAGGATCGCTCAACAAGAAAGCATTTAGCATGGCTGAGTACCTGAGGAAAGTTGGATACTAAAGCAGCCCCTTCCCATCCATCCACACAGCAGCTCACTTTAATACACCGCACCACACTACCCATCCACCCACCCCTACCCTCTTCCTCACCCCCTTTTTGTCAACTTGACAACACTACCAGAAACAGTTAGTAGATGCATCGTTGTCTCTCTCCAAATCTATCTGTCCATTTTTTTTTTTTTTTATGAAGTTTTCCTTTTGTTTAATGCTCCATGTCCTTGAGTTTTGAGATCTTTTTTTGTGCCACAGTAAATCAAGCATGTTGGTTTTATGAAGGTTCAATCACAAACACTACTGTACATAACCATAGATGTAAAATGAAGAATTTTAAAAAATTGGACGACCCAGAATTTGTGTAAATTCACAAGTATATAAAGTCACTACATGGTCCAATTTTTTTCCTTAGGCACTGCTAATGAACCAGCTTAAGATAGATTGATGCCTCTCAAGTGCTTTGAGCCCTTGCTGAGCTCTCATGGTCTTCCTTGTATACAGCATGTCCAGGATGGAAAAAGTGCATGCATATCTTTTAGGTCAATATCATCGTTTTCCAGTAACTAACTACACCACCTTGTCTCAGCTTTGAGAATGAAGTTAACCAGTCACGTAACACTTTTTTTTTTTTTTTTTTGTTTGTTTTTTTCTTTCCCTTATTATTATTGTTTTTATTTTCTTTGCTCTGTTTGATCCTGAGTTAGTTTAGTGAGCACCTCTGCCCCTGCTCTCGTGAACTGCACCACCTTCGCCCCGGCTACTATTATATGCCCTGTACCTTCTTTAGTTTGAGAACCTTATATCAAATGCTTTTGCTGTTGTATTTGGATGTGGTCTTGTAAGTCATTGGTCTAATGTTGGAATATTTTGAGTGTGGTGGCAGATCAGCATTTACAAGGTTTGGGTTAAGTTGTTCCCCAAGAGCCTTTGCATCCCGGACTCTGTATGGACATTCCACCGCTACAATAGCTCAGGCACTTATTTGTTGTTTGCCAGCTCCTGTAAAATGTTATTCTTTTTGCTTGTCCTTTGTTTTTGTTTTCTTTCTTTCTTTCTTTTTAAGTCAAAAAGTGCTGCCATCCCAATGTACTTCTGGTTCTGTCCATTTCACTTTGGGTTCTCTAATAGGACCAAGTTTTTGTTGCATCCGGTAGGATTAACAGAATTGCTCCAAACTATTGTTGTGAAGGATGACTGCTAGCTTCATCTGTTGCTGACTTTATAACACTAAATTTTCAACACTTCAAATACAATGCAACACCAAGCTCATTTCTATTAAACACTATTACTGGCTTAACAGTTTGAAATTAAAAATCAAATATATAACTACCTGATAGTTCCTCTCATGAATGTCTTGAATAGATGAAATGGCAGTCTTATTGTTAACGTCACCTCAAAATTCTTAAACATTTTTGACTTTTAATGTTATTTTCAAGAATGAAACCATTTGGAAGTCATTGCCTTGTAAACTACTTAATTGCGATGTATCAAACTGTCATAGCACGGTACAAATGCTTCATTAAATAGACAAAAAAAAAAAAAAAAAAAAAAAAGATACTGAAGTAAACTGTGTACACTAACTTTTTCTGGGATATGGTGGTATTAGTTGGAAAAAGACCACTAGTTGAAGTCAGTTGTATTGTGGAAACTTGTTAAATAAAGCTGTGTATCCTGTGCCATAATGTAGATCTGATCTGTTGCTACTGTGAGATGGATTTTAACTGCTGCCTTGTGAGAAGTCAATTCTTCAGTGGCACCTTTGGGATATTTGGCATACCAACCTCCAGGGCATGTGGAAAATGTACAGATTAAAGAGAAGCATCAAATTATGTCCAATTCTCTCCCTTCTTACACCTGACCAGCTGATATTCAACTCAATTTGCGTGGAAGGAAAGAAAAAAAACAAATGCCATGATTTAACCACCTTGTTTACAGACAGATCAAATAAACCTATTCCAACCAGAAAATTGTTCACTTGTTTGTCTTCAAGCATCTTTCTATCAGTTTGTAGAAAATGAAGTCAAAAGACAGTGTAGGTCATGGTAGGTATCAGAAAATTTGTTTTGTGAACTTCTGAACTGATATTAAAAGAATATCTTTGCTTACACTGCTACTCAACCTTATTAATTTGTAATTGACATGGGTAATCCTAAAGGGGTCGCTATAATCACAAACATAAACCCCCGGTTTCACAGACAAGGTTTAAGCCTAGTCCCAGACTAAAATGCAAATCTGAGCTGTTTCAACTGAAAGAAACTTGCAATGACTGATCTTTAAATATATCAGTGCCTTTGTTTTGTCTCAAGATGGCCACCAGTAATCTTTTTAATAAGGCATGTTTATAAAAATTACTCTGATGTCCTAACTGAACTATGGCCTAATCCTGGTTTAGTCTAAGCCCTGTCTGTGAAACCGAGCCTAAGTGTTATACACGACCTCGGATGACTTGGTTTAATCTTATTGCCAGTAAAATTAACTTATATAATGTGAAGAGTTTTCACATTTCACAATGAGGATGCCATTTATGATGGCCTGACAAACAGTTATGTGTGTGTGTATATATATATATATATATATATATGTATATGTATTTATTTATTCAGGTGTATCTCAATAAATTAGAATGTCGTGGAAAAGTTCATTTATTTCAGTAATTCAACTCAAATTGTGAAACTCGTGCATTAAATAAATTCAATGCACACAGACTGAAGTAGTTTAAGTCTTTGGTTCTTTTAATTGAGATGATTTTGGCTCACATTTAACAAAAACCCACCAATTCAATCTCAACAAATTAGAATACTTCATAAGACCAATAAAAAAAACTTTTTTAGTGAATTGTTGGCCTGCTGGAAAGTATGTTCATTTACTGTATATGTACTCAATACTTGGTAGGGGCTCCTTTTGCTTTAATTACTGCCTCAGTTCAGCGTGGCATGGAGGTGATCAGTTTGTGGCACTGCTGAGGTGGTATGGAAGCCCAGGTTTCTTTGACAGTGGCCTTCAGCTCATCTGCATTTTTTGGTCTCTTGTTTTTCATTTTCCTCTTGACAATACCCCATAGATTCTCTATGGGGTTCAGGTCTGGTGAGTTTGCTGGCCAGTCGAGCACACCAACACCATGGTCATTTAACCAACTTTTGGTGCTTTTGGCAGTGTGGGCAGATGCCAAATCCTGCTGGAAAATGAAATCAGCATCTTTAAAAAGATGGTCAGCAGAAGGAAGCATGAAGTGCTCCAAAATTTCTCGGTAAACGGGTGCAGTGACTGGTTTTCAAAAAACACAATGGGCCAACACCAGCAGATGACATTGCACCCCAAATCATCACAGACTGTGGAAACTTAACACTGGACTTCAAGCAACTTGGGCTATGAGCTTCTCCACCCTTCCTCCAGACTCTAGGACCTTGGTTTCCAAATGAAATACAAAACTTGCTCTCATCTGAAAAGAGGACTTTGGACCACTGGGCAACAGTCCAGTTGTCTGTGGTCCAGGAGTGGCTTAACAAGAGGAATACGACAACTGTAGCCAAATTCCTTGACACGTCTGTGTGTGGTGGCTCTTGATGCCTTGACCCCAGCCTCAGTCCATTCCTTGTGAAGTTCACCCAAATTCTTGAATCGATTTTGCTTGACAATCCTCATAAGGCTGTGGTTCTCTCGGTTGGTTGTGCATCTTTTTCTTCCACACTTTTTCCTTCCACTCAACTTTCTGCTAACATGCTTGGATACAGCACTCTGTGAACAGCCAGCTTCTTTGGCAATGAATGTTTGTGGCTTACCCTCCTTGTGAAGGGTGTCAATGATTGTCTTCTGGACAACTGTCAGATCAGCAGTCTTCCCCATGATTGTGTAGCCTAGTGAACCAAACTGAGAGACCATTTTGAAGGCTCAGGAAACCTTTGCAGGTGTTTTGAGTTGATTAGCTGATTGGCATGTCACCATATTCTAATTTGTTGAGATAGTGAATTGGTGGGTTTTTGTTAAATGTGAGCCAAAATCATCACAATTAAAAGAACCAAAGACTTAAACTACTTCAGTCTGTGTGCATTGAATTTATTTAATAAACGAGTTTCACAATTTGAGTTGAATTACTGAAATAAATGAACTTTTCCACGACATTCTAATTTATTGAGATGCACCTGTGTGTGTGTATATATATATATATATATAAAATCAACCCTATAAGAAATAATCAAACATAGGATTAATATAATAAATAAATTTGCAATTTAAAGACAGCAATGCTATGTATTTTCATCAATATTACATCAACAAAAAAAAAAAGTCAGTTAAATATTTTCAATAATTTAAATAGCATTTATGCTAGTAAGGTTTTTGGCCTGTCTCTCACTATGATTTTATTTTTCAGCAGGACATTTAACTTGAAAAATGAAGCCAAAATTATATAAAAAATCACATTTGCATCATTGTTAAGCAATGTTTTTGGCATAAGTATACATTTTATATGTAAAATATAAATAATATTTTGGTGTCCCCTGATTTTGAAGCTGGCTAAACATTTATTGCAAATGTAATAAATTACAAAATTACAGTTTTAAATAATTATAGTTTAAAATAAATTTATTTATTTGCTTTTTTAATTCAGATTCAGTTAAACAAAATAGGAACAAATATTTAACACTAGAAAATGTGGCAAACAGTACAAATGTAATCATAACAGTAAAAATAACAATATACATACCTGTATTTTCTATAACCCATACCCCTAAACCTATGCCTCACTCGAAACTTTCTGCATTTTTACATTTTCAATCATTCTGTATGATTTCTAAGCTTGTTTCATCACAAGGACCTAAAAAATATTCCCGTAAGATTAGAATTTACTGGTATTACTATACTTGTGGACATTTGGTCCCCATAATATAGGTAATACCAGTACACAAACACACAGCCTCTGTATGCATTTTATTTTCTATTATTGAACTGTTTCTGTATACAGTACATAGCAACCTATAAACGGTGTCTCAGCTGTACCCACTTTACCACCTTGTATATTTCTTAAAATGCTATGTAATCCTTTTAACATTCATGTCAGAAAATATGTCCGTTAATAATAGACGTAGCATACCTTGAGCCAAAAACTCTACCAAACACCAATGACTTGTACATATGGGTACAGTCATTTTAGACACTTCCAAAACTGTTGCAACAGAGATGGAAATACAATTTTTAAATACATGCATTATGTTTCCATCTTTGTTGCCACAGTTTTGGAAGTGCCTTTTTCTGTTCTAAAGAAGGGGGTGTCCCAATACGTTTGTCCATATAGTGTATGTACAAGTCATTGGTGTTTGGTGATGAGTTTTTGGCTCAAGGTCTGCATTTAAAGTCACACCAGAGGTGTTCAACTTGGATTAGGACTTGGCTTTCTGCAGACCAGTCAAGTTCTTCCACACTGACTGAATCAATTATTTCTTTTTGAACCTTGCCTTATACACAGAGGCATTGTCATGTTAGAATAGAAAAGGGTCCTGTCCAAACTGTTGCTATAAAATTAGAAGCACACAATTCCCTAGAATATCATTATATCCTTAAACATTAAGATTTGTACTCATGGAAATTACTAAAGTAGTCAAACCTGTTCATTAGAAGGGGGTGACCCAATACTTTTGGCAATATAGTGTGTGTATGTATGTATATGTATGTATATATATATATGTATGTGTATATATATATATATATATATATATATATATATATATGCAAATAGGTATGTAATTATATTCTAGTTAATTGTGTGCTTCTAATTTTATAGCAACAGTTTGGACAGGACCCTTTTCTATTCTAACATGACAATGAGGCTATAAGGCAAGGTTCAAAAAGAAATGATTGATTCAGTCAGTGTGGAAGAACTTGACAGGTCTGCAGAAAGCCAAGTCCTAATCCAAACTGAACACCTCTGGTGTGACTTTAAATGCAGACCTTGAGCCAAAAACTCATCACCAAACACCAATGACTTATACATATGGATACAGTCATTTTAGTTTTTGGCTCAGGGTCTGCATTTAAAGTGGACCTTGAACCACATGCTCCACCAAATCCAGAGCCTGAACCACCTACACCTGCCCCTACAAGAAAGACGGGTCCACAGCTCCTCCACTATCCATGGTACAAACCCTTCCCACCACGTCGTTCAGAAATGCCACCTGTCCCCAAAAATAAAATGGTTTCCACCTCTGGGGCTGTTGCTTCCAGGTCCACCACATATTCAGAAAGGTCTGAACAAGTTGAAAAGCCGCAAGCGTCAGCTTCCATACGGAACAGTTGTTAAGGGTCCTCCTATGAGCTTATACTTTGATTTGACCCCAAACGTGTATCCTACCCCTTCACTCCCTAAATTTCCTGAATTTGTTCTCACCCCTGCCCCAACAGAGGCTTCCCCAACTCCAATTAGCTTTCTGCCCTGGACCCCCTTCAGTGTTCTACCACCACCATGACCATCACCATTTTGGTCATCCTCTTCAAATGTCTAATATTGACATTTCTAGTACGACTGAAATTACAGGCCAAATGCTGTCATCTCCTGCTGTATCTCCAGATTCAAACCTCTTTCCCCTTATTAAGGGCAAGGGTTATAATTATGGCCCACTTTACACAAAAACTGCTCTACCACCAGCTTCAGATCATACAGCAATGCAATATTTGGTGGAGAATCCCCCCATTAAGAGTACCGATGCCCCTGATACTTCAAAGCATTTTACTGGGCCAACCATGCGTCCCTACATTTTTTAAGAAGTTGGAATCAACTGCTGCTTCTGTTATACGCCATTTGGACCAGTTGCTGAACCTCTTGCCTATTCAAACCACAGCCCAAACCCTGCAGTTAACCAAGCTGAGATGCAGCAGTATGTTTCCCCAATGGGTCATGACACACAGTCAATGTTAGTTGCTCCAAATAATGTTCCTTCATTTGAGGAAATGGTCCAACATGACATTTCTTCAAAACCTACTATGCCTCCAACTCATGGCAAAAATGCATTTATGAATTACTGGCATCAAGCTGCTAATTTGAATGCTAAGCCCCCTAGGTCTAATTCTCTTACAAAAGACTCTTTCACCCAGATGTCATTACTTCAGCCACCCAATAATCACAATCTATTTGAGCCGTCAATTACGTCAATTCAACCAGAAGAAACTCCACCAGAACCCTTGAAGGAGAACCAGAACCCTCCACCACAGCTGAGTTTTCATCCCTTGATTCAGATCCGTAACTCCGACCCAGTAAAGAAACCTCAGCTGTATTTCCCTCCAAATGGAGAATCTGTGGATCCTGTTTTTAGGGGCTCAAAATTATTTAACACGCACTGGGTTCCTACTGTTCAGTCAAACATGGGTGCATTGCTCTCCAGCTCTCAAACAGATGGTAGGTGAACCAGTTCTCTGTGTACCGTAAATTGACCAAAATGGTGTAGCATAATTTTTTTTTTTATTTTATTATTATTTATTTTTTTAGATATATGGGGCATCAGTCCACTGTAGACTGAGGAATGTGGAGAGCTGGAAACATTGCTAACTAATAATAAAAGTTAAGTGGAAAAACTGTAATCGGCCTTTCTTTTAAAACCCTGATTTGAAGTCCATTTTTGTAAGTTTTTTTTTTTTTTTTTGTTGAGTTCATTATATTGAGTCCTTATTTATTAGGTTAACAGAAGTAAAATTCTCTCAGAGTCTCTGTATGCACAAATTTGTTCAGCTGATTCTTACTAAAGTTGAATTGGAGTTCCTGGAGAACCACCTTCCAGCAGAGTTTAGCTGAGAAACATGATAGCAATGTCTGCGTATTCAGTGCCATCTCTACCAGAAACCCAAGAGTAGTTAACTTCATTTTCTTAGATGATCAAGTTAATTTGATAAAATAATTTTTTTCAATAAAAATAATTTACCATACCTTCGTCTGCCCCACATCTGACAATGTTTAGCTGTTTTTCATTGTAAAATGATGGTGTTTAATAAAGATTAACTTCATTTTGAACAAGCTCAGTATTAGAATGGGGATATTACTTGTGAGACACAAAATTTATAATAACTTAGAGAATCTATGTCCCACATATTTCATTGTTTTTTTTATTTTTTTGTATTTATTCTTTTTGAAAATTTTCAATTTAGTTATTTGAATACATTGAAAGGGTATTTGAAATATACAGTGTCCATGGACAGACTTTTTCCTCAAAGCCATTTCTGTGAAGAGCATGATGAAGATATGGCCACCATCATGTGACAGTATAACATCAAGTGTTTTTTCTTAATGCGGGATATTCTATTTCACAATTCCATAAGGTGAAAACTGATTATTAATAGAAAAAACTGAACACACACTGATAAACATTTACATTAGAGTGGTAAACATTTTATTACAGCACCACAGTACAACACAGGCACAGCCTTGATTGCTTCCATAACAAGAAGGCCAGTTTTGTTTATACATGTACCTGCTTTGTTATAAAATATTTACTCCTGAACGACTGCACTTATGAGTTTGATGGCAACCTCAGAACTCAACAAGAGTTAATATTATCTGGGTTGGTTCATGAAATGTGACTAGGTCAGAAATGTTTCTTTTTTCCTGGACAAATGGGAGCAAGGGGAACCGACCCTGAAAGAAGGGGTGCTTTTTCTGACGCTGTTGCATCTACTGTTGGCACTTCCGATGCAGCGACCTCCCTCTTTACAACAGGAGCTTCCTTTGGCGCTGGCACTGTCACGACCTCAGCTAATTCTGTGGATTCTGCAGAGAGCAGACCACTTGCTGAAGGGTCATGGAGTGCTGTCAGCTTGTGATGTTTGAGGCCATGAATGGCGGGGTTGTGCTGAGGTCCAAAGGTGTGTGCATGCAGAAGCTGTTGGACTCGCACTGTGGCGTTGCTCGCTTGGGTCTGTCATGAATAAAAGAATTAATAAAGTTGTATAGTGTCTCTAACTCTCTGCTTTAGCTTAATCTGAGTTTTAGGTTTAAAGATCAAGAGCGTAATTTCTGTGCCTGTAATGGTGCCAAACTGAATTGACTGGTATTATACCTTTAAGGTACTAATATGCACCTTTTAGGGTTAAATAAGGTACCACTCCAGTGATAGCTTTTGGACTTTTTTTCTGAGTGTAGCAATACTGACTCAACCAATCATACTGAGTTTGGGGAAGGACTTAACCTGATTGGTACTGAGAAATGTTAGAAACCTTATTTTATTTTTGCAATTTTGGCTGGTGTTACTAGAGACACACAAATTACACACTTCACCATAATGTTTGTTTTAAAAATAAATGGTATAATTGACCCAAAGAATTCAGCTCAATGTGATTTTTACAAAATTTAAGAACATCTTTGTTTACATTAACTTGATTTTATGATTCGTTTAATTTTTTGATCAGTAATTAAGTTCTGATTAAGAAAAAATACAATAAACTTACCACTGCAGTTTGTTTTTGATTTAAAATAAATCAAATATTAATTAAAGGCAGCCATTAAATTTTCAATATTTACAATGTATTATTGTATTGTATTAATGTGAAATAAAGTGGTATTTACTGGGGCAAAGATTTTGCAGTCAACACCATTGGCAGAACCTTCAGCTAGACAGAGGCCATGGATCTAAAAATAGTCACAAATATGGATTAGACACTTTGAAGTCAACATGAAAGACGGTTCAACCCATTTTGCTTCTGTAATCTGATGTGATTTCTGAGCAAAACAGGATATTCAACAGGAAAAAAATGTAGGACTTCATTTTATCCGTGGGATTTGAATAGATCATGAAAAGTGGGCATGCAGAATGGAGACAGGCGAATGGACAAGGTGGGGTTTAAGAATGAAGAGGGCTTGGTTTCACACAAACATTTACACAGTTGCACACCAGCCAAAGTCTCTCGCACTCAAAGATATTTCAATATTCTTACAGCAACATTATGATTCTGAGGGATGCATATGTCATCATCTTGACTTGTGCAGTTAGTCCCAATAATGGCATATTCTGCAAAGTACCTGTGTCCACCACTGACAATCTGCAAAAAAAAAAAAATAATAATAATAAGAAAACAGTACCATATTTTCTATTGGAAGCTTTATTGTCTGATGATAATGTTTAGTATTCCATGTACGTTACCTGGGATCCCATGCGTCCGATTTCAAGGAGCGCAAACTTTGTGTTTAGAGTATTATTTTTATTGAAATAGTCTAAAGAGGTTTGAATGAGTTGGAGGCCATCTGTGTCATTTAAAGGAACGAGTTGAGGGCAGCCTAAGCATTCATCTTCTGATTCTAGACACAACAAAAAACAAAAGGTCTCCTTTCTTCACTGTGATCAGATGACAAGTGCATGTTTTTACAATGATTTGTGTTTTCCTATTACCTGTCTCAGTTTTACACTTGAATGCCACAACAGACAGACCTTGAGTTGTATTTGCCAGTACAAAATCACAATCTGCCTCAACTGCCTATAAAAGAACCAGAAATATACTTAATTAATTGCAATACGACATTTACGAAAGTACACATTAATAAAGATAGTTCTTACCGTGTTAATTTTTTGTCTGACTGGACAAAGGCTCACAGGTGTTGGATCCAAGACATGACACGTAGTTTCAAGAAAATCTAGTTCCAAGTGATACGTGTCTGCTTGAAGTGGCTACAAAAAGACATTTGAATCTTAAAGCCCCATTTATACCAGTAGTATGATGATTTTGATGTAAAAAAAAAAATAAAAATAAATAAATCAAATTGTAATGTAGATATAAAAACATTAGTTTATAGAACAAATTTGATCACAATGTTACATATTCAGAAGTGTCACAAGTATGCGACAGTAGCTTTATTAAAATCTGTAAAGTGTATTCATATTCTTAAAGAATTTCAGTGGATGAAATAGTCATATAATACACTCTGCATTTTTAAAACCAATGTTACTAACTCTCACACACTCACTGACTGTTAAAACCACCATCACACAAGCATTGTTCACGATCATCCGACGTCTTACCCTGGAGACCATCTTGATTTCGTCAATTTGATTTAGGACATATTTGTAACCGTGTGTGTGCTGAGCGTTGAGGAAATCCTGTGCCACCAGAGCCACTGTTTCAGCCTCAGGGGAATCACAGGGAGGCAAGCTGACGGTGGGCATCAACCCCTGCGCCCGTGACCCTGTTACCAGGAGCCCGAGAACGGTGAGCAAAGCGCAGAGCTGCATGCTAAACAACAACCTGAACTCCTGAAGTGAATGTGCGGACAGAAGGTGACGGTTTGGTTTGAGGTATATATATATATGTGTATACACTGTACTTTAGTCTTGACCACATGGTCAGTGTAAAGATATTCTGGCTTCTGTTACGTAAATGACACCAGTGAACCATCTTTGGGTGCCAAAACAAATAGAACTGTGCAATTTGAGTGGGTGTTCAAATGAAGTTTGGTTTGGGGAAGCAGTGGTGCTTTTAAACTTTGACCACGTCCTTGATGATAAAACTAACATGAATGGAGCCTGATTGAAAACATCCAGTTTCCTATACAGTCATTATTTAAATAGTTTTGAATGAGTTCATGCTAAGTGTGCAGTTTTAACAAATATAATCAGAAAAGTAAAAGCCTTTGACTTGACTTTTTTGCATAATTGTCAGATTTCAAACACTTAAAGATGCTTCTAGAGGGGGTTTTGCTGTTTTTAGTGCTTATTGAACTAACAATGAAAAGCAAACAAAACTACATGCAAACTTGTTTTTCTGAAGTGACTCTATTTGCCTGACTATTGTGGAAATCCAGTTCAAGTACAGTGATCGACAATATAAGGGATGCTTGCAAACCTTTTTTATCAAGAGTTGCATAATTAATATGCTATTTTATGGTCTATATTTCCACATAATTTCATTTTTAAAAAAGAACATCAAACATTTACCTTAATCTCTTTTAATTTGTGGTATTCTAATCTCAGCAACAAAACAAAATTCATTCAGTTTTCGTTCAGAAACAGCCGTTCATTCAGTTTGAAACAAACTAAAATATACACAGTTGCTGGATACAAAAATATTCCCGTATTTGTTTCAAAAATATTTATTTAAAAATATATTTATTTCGATCCTCTAATTTTTGTGAATACTTTAAAGATTTGCAAAGGAAATCTGCTATATGGGTTTGATAATGGAAAGCTGGAGCAGTCACTTGATCAGTGAGGTATAAAAGTCCAGGATTAAATATTGACAGAAAAAAAGAGAGAAAAAAAGTAAGAAACATTTAATGAACACATGAATATTAAACTGCTTTTCTTACCATTAGAATATGACAGTATCTTATAACATTGGGCTTCATACTTATGATTTACCACTTTTTTTTTTTTTTTTTTTTTTATAGAACTTTGAGAAGTTAAGAGAAACATTTTGAGAACATTTTCAAACTTATATATTTATGAGGAAAAGGAAGGCACATGAAAAGCCTTTCACTGTCAGATGCTATAATGTGTACAGATCTGAGGTTTTTTTAATATCAATATTATTCTAAAATCTTTTCTCTGAATTGTTATTCAGAAGCTGCTGTTTATAGTGCTCCATTAGCAGACAACCACTCACATATTGGTTTTCTCATCGAATGATTCTTGAACTACATTTTGTCCGAAAACCAAGGATTGCGACTTCCCATAATGACCTTTAATAATATTTAAAGGCCTTTGCGTATTGTGTCCATTCTACATCAGCCCACATCTTCCTCGGAGTGTTTGAGAAGAAACGGTTTTTAGTCCTAGTCATCATTGGCTGCGTTCCACTCAACCTCTGGATCATCATCTAAACGCAAAATGAGGTATGACAACAGCTGGAAGATGTTCTGCCACAGGAGCAGGAACACATAGACGTAGAAGTCACTGACGTCGATCTGACAGTGATCACCTGCAAAGCTCATCTCGCACACACACTGGAACCTGTTGATCAGGTTACGGCAGAAGCCTCCATTAAGGCAGGGGTCAGATGCACATTCATCCAGCTCCAGCTCACACCTGTCATAGAAAATCGTCGTTTTAGATGGAGAGATTCATACGATGAAGAGCAGCGCTTGAAGGCCATCTTACGGCACATTCCAAACTATACAAGTCTATGGGATTTTACCTTCATTAAATCATCTACCATTAAGTCTGATTTCTTAGGGAAGTAATAGCACACTTCTCTTAGATTAGCTGCACTTTGAAGTGTCTTTCCTGTACTAGTACAAATACTGCAGGACTAGTTGTGCTAGAGGTTAATACTGTGGGTTATAGATTTATTCAAGTATATACAGTGCCATGAAAAGGTTTTTGCATATTTGTCACACTTAAAAGATTCAGATCATCAAACAAATTATAATGCAAGTGAATACAAAATGCAGTTTTTAAATGATGATTTAATTTATTAAGGGGAAAAAGGTGCCCAAACCTACCTGGCCCTATGTGAAAAATTAATTGCCCCCTCCTGTTAAATCATGAAAGAAGTGTGGTTAACCAAATTATTTTAGAAAGCTGAGTTAAACTTCACTAGCCAAACCCAGGCCTGATTACTGCCAGACCTGTTGAATCAAGAAATCACTTAAATAGAACCTGTCTGACAAAGTGAAGCATGCTTAAAGAGCAACACATCATGCCGCGATCTAAAGAAATTCAAGAACAGATGAGAAAGAAAATAGTTGACATGTATCAGTCTGGAAAGGTTTATAAAGCTATTTCTAAGGCTTTGGGCTCCAGCGAACCACGGTCAGAGCCATTATCCAGAAAACTTGTAACAGTGGTGAACCTTCCCAGGAGTGGCCGGCCTACCAAAATTACTCCAAGAGCGCAACGACGACTCATCCAGGAGGTCACAAAAGACCCCAGAACAACATCCAAAGAACTGCAGGCCTCACTTGCCTCAATTAAGGTCAGTGTTCATAATTCAACAATAAGAAAGGGACTGGGCAAAAACGGCATCCATGAGAGAGTTAAAAGGCAAAAGCCACTGCTGACCAAAAACAACACAAAGGCTCGTCTCACATTTGCCAAAAAATATTAATTTTGGGAAAATATTCTGTGGACTGATGAGACAAAATTTCAACTTTTTGGAAGGTTTGTGTCTCGTTACATCTGGCGTAAAACCAACACAGCATTTCATGAAAAGAACATCATACCAACAGTCAAACATGGAGGTGGTAGTGTGATGGTCTGGGGCTGCTTTGCAGCTTCAGGACCTGGATGACTTGCCAAAATTAATGGAACCATGAATTCTGCACTCTATCAGAAAATCCCGAAGGAGAATGTCCGGCCATCAGTTTGAGACCTCAAGCTCAAGCGCACTTGCGTTATGCAGCAGGACAGTGATCCCAAACACACCAGCAAGTCCACCTCTGAATGGCTCAAGAAAAGGAGTGGCCAAGACAAAGTCCAGACTTAAATCCGATTGAGATGTTGTGGCACGACCTTAAACAGTCCCTTCATGCTTGAAAACCCTCCAATGTGGCTGAATTAAAACAATTCTGCAAAGAAGAGTTGGCCAAAATTCCTCCACAGCAATGTGAAAGACTCATTGCCAGTTATTGCAAACGCTTGATTGCAGTTGTTGCTGAAAAGGGTGACACAACCAGATATTAGATTTAGGGGGCAATTACTTTTTCACGTAGGGCCAGGTAGGTTTTGACAGCTTTTTTCCCTTAATAAATGAAATCATTATTTCAAAACTGCATTTTGTATTTACTCAATTAAAATTTGTTTGATGATCTGAATCATTCAAGTGTGACAAATATGCAAAAAATAAAACAAAACAGGAAGGAGGCAAAAACTTTTTCACACCACTGTATGTATGTATCTCTGTGTATGTGTGTGTATATATATATATATATATATATATAATGTTTGTGTGTGTGTGTGTATATGATTAGGATAAAAATACCTAGCATTTGCACATACATAGCATTTGCAAATATATTTGTATGTGTGTATATATACACATTACCGTTCAAATGGTTAGGGACAGTAAGATTTTTTTTTTAAAGAAATGAATATTCTTATTCAGCAAGGATGTTTAACTGATTAAAAGTGACAGTAAAGATATTTATAATGTTACAAAGAATTTCTATTTCAATTAAACACTGTTCTTTTGAGCTCTCTATTCATCAAAACATATGAAAACAAAAATGTTAATGGCTTCCACAAAAATATTAAGCAGCACAAACTTTTTTTTAATAATAATGTTTCATAAGCAACAAAACAGAATATTAGAATGATTTCTGAAAAATTTTCATGTATATTTACTATGGTATCACACAATTTAACCTCTGCAGGTTCATATTCTTACCACTGTCCAGCGAATCCAGGTAGACAGTCACAATTATCCTCTACAGAAGAGCAATTCCCACCATTGAAGCAACTGTAGTTCCATCTCTCATTCCCGCAGAAAGACACAGGAAGTTTAGGGAATCTAGAGAAAAATGTGATAAAATGAACACTTAGTTTAAACTTGTTAACACTTTTTCTCATTTCTAAATCATAATCAAGCAAAAAGTAATGATTTTGAACAGCAAATCACAACATATAGCATAAGATAAGGAAGAAACATGTGAAGTATGTGAAAAGAGTAGTATGTCCGAATTCACAGAAACAGTTATTCATAAAACAGCAGGCCAGAAGTCCCTGGATGACCTATTTAAAGTGAGATACTGAAGTGCACATCTGATGGACTGTTTACTATCCCATGAGGCCACGGGAGAGGAGTTGTAAATGGCAGTGAAGTGACGCAACTGTTGTCAAAAGTCACGACAATGACAACGTGATGAATGTAGTTTGTCTGGATTACATTCATACTACATTAAAACACCAGACATCTAACTGAAAAATGTGTCATAAATAGAACATATCACACCTGTACCTGTGACAGCAATAAAGAAAAGTGGAAGCAGCCTGTATTTTTTGTTTCTATGCCTCTGCCTGCGATTACTGTGCTTGTTCTGATTTGCTAATATTGGTTGGCTTACAGCACGGTTACAGGGTTTTCAAACTTATGTATGCACCTGAAAATTATGATCGAGGGACCTCCTTCCTAACATGTAAAGACAGCTATGCATTTAAATATTGATACTGTTACAGAAAAACAGTAATAAGAGTTATAGGAACAACAATATATTGCCCCCTTTTATATTGTCACTGTACTAAAACCAAAAGAAAGAATGAAAATAGCATCATAATAGAATAAAATATTTGTGATTACTCTAATTTCAGATTTTTTAAAAGTATAATAAATAAGTAAAAATTAAGGTTTGGTTGGTTTTTTAGTGGTAAGTGTTTTTGATGATGTTACATTGTAATCACACTAATAAGCACTGATGATTCATATTAATTAACCTACTATAGGGTTAAGGCTAGGGTAAGGGCTTGGTTTAGGGTCAGTTGATTCTAATTATGCATAATTTAATACTGCTACACAACTCTTTGGAATACTTGATTCTGATTGGTCGGTCATGACATTCTGAGGTGTGTTATTCCCCAATAACCAGGGGCGGACTTAACATTTAAGCCAGGTAAGTGGCCGCTTAGGGCCCCGGCGAATCAGGGGACCCATCTGATATTAATATTAGTATTAATCAGTATTAATAGTATTAATAGTAGACCTGCAGTAACATTATTATTCGTAATATTAATGCAAAATAATATTAATGTGGCAATATTGGTGTTCATTTTGCTGCCGGAACAATTGTTTTGTATGCTATAATAAATTTTAAGGTAATAAACAGGTAAATTTTAAAATGCCTTCTTCTCAAATAACATTTGATTGTGTCCTTATCTGTATTTATGTGGTGAAAAGCTGTGTAATTAGTGATTCGACTGTACATTATGCCATAAATGTCCGTCTTGTCTGAACTTGTTTGTTAGTCTATACTCAAGGCCGTTTATCAACTGTTTTTCTTTTTTGGAAACTTTGCGTTTAAAGAACTAATACAAGATTTTTACATTTAAATCAATATTTCAATTATTTACTTGTGTGATAAGTATTATTTAGTAATGATTTACTTGCAATCACCATGTTGGGGTTTATTCTGCAATAACTACTGGATGTACATTATCCCTTAACTTATTACTATAGTAAGTACATGTAACATGTAACTATTCTTGTTTCACAGACCCCCAAGAATCTCCTTCTAGCCCCCATTTTGATAATTAATAGATATTTTCAGAAATCAAACTTACGGAAACCTGTCGATATACCATGGAAGTTCTGGAACTCTCTCCCTGAAACAGAAATGAAACATTACATGCATGCATATCTATGAATGTCACCATTTCAAGATATTGCTTAAGGCTTCATCTGTCGAGATGCATTGCAGCACTCTTAAAAATAAAGTCACCAAAAGGGTGTTTTTTTTGTAGTGATGCCTTGGAAGTCCCATTTTTGGTTGCCCAAAGACCCTTTCAGTTCTTGAACTATTTTGAAGAACATTTAAAAAATCTAAAGAACCTTTTTCCACTAAAAAGAAACTTTTCTGCATTTGAAAGGTTCCATGGATGTTCAAGGTTCTTCATGGTACCATCGATGCCATTAAAGAACCTTCATTTTTAAGAGTGAGTAATGAACATGGGAAACATATTTACCTGCAGAAAGGTCCTGTCGTGTTTCTTGGACAGAGACATGAGTAGCGTTTCAATCCTCTTAGGCACGTTCCGCCATTACTGCACTTGTGGTGGGCGCATACGTCCACCTCCATTTCACAGCGCTGGCCGGTGTAGCCTGCATCACACGAGCACTCGTATCCAGCTGAGATCGCTCTGCAGGCTCCGTGAGCACATGGGTTTGATGCACAGTCATCTATAAGGAATTCACAATGCTGGCCAGCCCAATCAGATGGGCAATAGCACTTGAAAAAGTCGAACAGATCTTCACAAACCCCTCCATTCTTGCAAGGGTCAGGCTCACAGACATTAGATCCCCAGCAGCCGAAGTAGGGAGTCCCAGAAGTCCTCAGAAACCGCTCTTCCTGGGGTCTGGGCTGGTTCATCTCCATGTCGCTGTAATATGGCAATGCAAGTCCTCCGATCTCCACCAAACCGAGACAGCCAGCGAAGTTACCCTCTGAATCGGGTCCCAAGCCTCCTAAGATGATGTCCACGTCTTCTCTGAGGAAATCCAGATCTCCTGAGGCTGTGAAGGAGATGGAGGGTTTCTCCCAGCGCTCATCCAGAACTATTCTCCATCTGGATGATTGGAGGACTGGGCTGTCCATGCTGAAGTCTGCCCTGTGCCAGTGACCATCATTCACCAGGTCCAGGCTGTGTATATATACATAGGAGGTTCGTTTTTCTCCCTGCAGCTCTAAAACTATGTGTCCATCGTGGATGGAAATGGTAATGAACTGAGAATCGCGCTCAGCATGCAGTAGAGTCGCATTCTGCTGCCTGGTACGGAAATGCATTGAAATGCTGCTGAGGTATCGCCGTATTTTTCCATTGCCACGATAGGTGATTATGTGGCTGTCGCTGCTGAGGCTGACATTGACCAAACCTGCAAAGGAGACAGGAAAAAAGCATCAGTGCTCTAGTAACTCTTTGCTCTAGTATTTTTTTCTTACAGCTTTCTGTTATGTACTATTATATTTAAAAATCAAATAACATGCATACAACTCACAAACAGATTAAAAAAAATAATCTTTTTCATCATAGCTCTTTCATTGCATATACAGTATATAAACAGAATCTTCAGCTGATTCAAAAGTTGCTTCCATAAGCAACTACACATCTTATTTGCCTTCACAGTGTTTCACACTTTTTATGCAAATGTTTACTTACTTTAGAATTGGATTAAACTGCTGTTTTGGCAATGTTTTCTGTAGTTACAAATTTATTTTAAGTTAAAGTTTTAAGTTTAAGTTTATTTTTTATTTTTTATTTTTTTTAGCACGTCAAGTTCATCTAAATTAAAATGAGAAATGTTGCCTTTGCATCTGGCTGAAAAAAGTTTGTTTTATTTTATTTTAGAGAGATTTTATTTTATTTCATTTAACATATATTTTGTTTATTTAATCTTTTATTTTTGTTTTATTTGTAGTTTGGTTAACTAAAATAATCCTGTTCAGTACTTTGTTGAACTATCATAGCATACATTTTCTATACGATTCAAGTTAAAATTAAAGTCATCTAAAGTCATCTCAAAGATAATTAAACAAACAGGATTCATAGGATCTTAAATCTTGAAGACTGAATCCTACGGATGCTATAGCAAGCATGAATAAACAGACTTTTTTTTCTTTTTACTATTAAAGTGTAACCTCTGAACACCATATTAGATTTCTTCCTTGCAACATATGTTTATGCCATTAACATGCTCAAATGCACTGTCTCAGTACAAGCTCATATGGCGTGGCAAATCCAATAAAGGATAATCTTTCAAGCTTTCATAAATCCCCAGTATAGCTTACACATGACAATTATCAATTATATAACTGAACTCTGGATAGGTACCACAGATGTATTAATGCTGCAACGTCATCAACCTTTTCTTTACCGCTTTCAATTAGAAAAATATTCTTAGTTCAGATAAGGACAACATGTTCATACTGACATTCAAAGCCCTGAGCGTGGGCTTGGCACGTAGCAGTGGACGGACATGGGGACAGCTCACACCACCTGACCTCCTCACAGCGATGTCCCGCTGTATTGGGTGGGCAGCTGCACGTGAAATCATCCCACATGGAGTAACACACACCTCCATTCAAGCAGGGATTATTCTACAACAGATACTCACAATCACTCATCACAGTACATACTGTCATATTAAACAATAAAGATTCATCTGCCATTAAATCTTGAAGAAGACTCTACTGCCCTTCAATTTCACATAATAGTATTTTGTTATTTGGCAGTGCTTCTTAAAACTGCTGGGGTCTGTATCAAATAGCGAAAGGGTCTGGAAAAACTCCTTGAATTATGAACATTGTGAATGATGTAATAATTCATAATATATGGAGATTTATCATATTTTTCATAATTGTTGATGTTTTCAAAATACTTAAAACAGGTTAATCATATTTAGAAAGTTTAACAATATGTCTACAAATGTTTGGTCGAAGTCAAGCAATATTATTCCAGAAATGTGAACATTGTGAATGATGTAATCATTAATAATATATGAAAATGAATCATGTTTTCATAAATTTTGAAGTTTGCAAAATATTCAAACATATTAAACATATTTAGAAAGTTTAGCAAACTGGAAAAAAAGTTGTTTTTTTTTATTATTCCAAAATTGTGAATAATGTAATCACTCATAATACATGAATATTTATCTTTTAAACAAAAACAAACTTAGAAACAAAATTAGAAAGTTTATCAAATTGCAAAAAGGTATTCTTCAAGTCAAGCATTACAGAATTGTGAACACTGTAAATGTCATGATCATAAATAATATATTAATATTTTTCTAATAATTCATAATATGAATGTAGTACATTAAAATATTTAGAATATTTATAACATATTTATAACATTTAGAAATTTTCTGAAAAGGTACAAATGCACACAAACTCTTTACATGGTTCAAGCCGAGTGTTATTATTCCAGAATTGTGAACATTGTAAATGATGTAATCAATCATAATATTTGAATATTTATCAAATCATTAATAATAGATTCAAAATATTCAAATATTGTTGCTGATAAGTTGCTAATTCTGCTAATTGTTTCTGCTGTGAAATAAAATGTCATCTCAATCAGACCATCCTTTCCTGTCAATTGGGTATCTGTTGGCCAGAACAAGCTGTAAACTGAACCAAACTTTGTACCAGTACTGTTATGATGGATCTGTGAATGTAGCTTACACTGCAGGAGTCGTCGCCAGTGCAACCGCGCCTGACTTTGGTCGAGCTCTGGAGCCGGTAGGAGCTCACCGGGACACTGATGGGGTAGAACTGCAGACGTCTGCTGTTCATACGGAGGTCTTGGATACAGCCCTTAAAGTAGCCGCCGAAGGCTAGAGATGCACGGCGATCCGGTAAACCCCCCACATACACCGCATCTCCAGCCTGGACCAGCACACTGCGGATGGGGATGCGGCCCTGGCTCTTAGCAGACATAAACAGGGACAGGGATTCTGGCTCCACAAGCACAGTTATGAGGTGAAAGTGACCATCGCTGATGGTTTCACTTCCTAGCAGGCTTTCAAAGTTGTTGATTTGAACTTTGACCTTTCCATCCTCTAACCAGACACGCAAATACTGACTGGTAGAGTTGGAGAGGACCAGGAGCAAGCCCTGTGAGCGGCGCGTGCGAACAAACATGGACACGGTGTTACTGTCGCCTGGACTGTCTTCCACTGTGAACACAGCGTGGCTCTCCAGATCTTCACTTCCAAACCTTGCAGTCACATACTCTGATAATACAAAAGTGAACAGCAGTGTTAGAGAAAGGTACAATAAAGAATATGCACAAGATTGTTTTTGTGATTGCTGTAGTGTTTATGCACTCAGTACGTGATATGCAAAAATGATTTATTTGTGATTTTCTTCTGCTTTTTATTACTTAAATAAATCAACAAAAAAGTATATACTACTAGGCTACAATAAAAACATAATATGCATTCTAAATATTTTGAATATTATGAATAGTATTATCAACAACAACAACAACAAGAACAACAAAATATGTGCAATTATAATAATATGTATGAGAGTCAAATATAACAAAATGGAATAGTTCTAATATAGAGTTATAGTAGTATATAGTAGTAGTAATAGAAGTAATAATATCAAACAAAATAGTATTTGTATAATTCATAATATATGAAAATGCATCACTTTTTTTCACAAGTTTTAATATTTAAACATTAAACATCTTTAGAAAGTTTAGCAAATTGCAAAAAAAAGAAAGATATTATTATATTATTATTCCAGAAATGTGAACATTGTAAATGATGTAATCATTCATATAATGATATGAAACAAAATAGAATGACCAAATATAGATAGAATTTTTTATATTATTCAACATATTATTATTATTATTATTATTATTATTATTATTAACAAACAAATCAAAATAAAATGTGACAGTCAAATATAACAAAATTGAATGTTTTATCATTATTATTATTTTGTTATATTACAAATATATTATTTATTATTATTGTTCTTGACGTAATAACATACAATAACGTAAGATACATCTCAGATAAATCACTGGTGGTTACTTTCTAGCAGGATCTGTTTTAAAAGTCAGCATGGATTAAAAACACCTGTTAATCTCACGTTTCTTTAATCCACAGTTCAGGTGCGGCCGGTTTAACCTTCCCTTTGCAGTCTGTTTGCTTTTTCATGAGTGTGTGTCTGAGTGTTTGTGGATGCCTGTTTTCTTTAGCACTCTAATCTCATTCTATGTCTTGGCACTAACTTTGACCCTCCGATGGGTGCTAAATTTAAATTCCCTGCTAAGCAGTTTTATCAATGACGTTGTTGTAGAGATAATGGTGACCAAAGATGAATGTTCATTCTAAATTATTTACAATTTTATCTTGGTTTAATCAGAAATAGGCTACTTTAAATAGTATTTGTAGAGCAGTCTACAGTATTTGGACACTATTTGGAATGCCATTGGATATATCAAAACAAATGACAATTATGTAAAAGAAAACAAAAAAAGAAGAAAGAAATAAATAAAGAAAGAAAGAAAGAAAGAAAGAAAGAAAGAAAGAAAGAAAGAAAAAGCACACTTTTCAAGAATAACAACATGTCATGAAGATTTTAAAGGATAATCCAATAGATATATTTTTCTAAATGAAGAAGCATTCAGGATGTCAAAGCTTAGTGGATCATCCACTCATTCATATTTAATGTGATGCACTACACCTGTAGTTACTCTGTTAGCACACCTGTGTGAACTTGAGGAAGAAGAATAACTTCATATCCAATAAAAATCACTGCGACTCCAAAAAAGTCATTGCAAAGTGGTTCAAAAAGTGGAGCTAATTCTGAGAGAAGTCCTACACTCTTAAAATCATCTGTGGTTCCATGAAGAACCTTTAACATCCATGGAATCTTTCCATTGTTTTTTTATAGTGAAAAAAGAGTTCTTTAGATTTTTAAAATATTCTTCACACTAAGAAAAAAAATGGTTCGTTTAAGAACTGTTCACTGAAAGGTTCTTTCGGGAACCAAAAATGGTTCTTCTGACATTACTGTGAAGCCCCTCTTTAGAACATTTTATTTTAAAGGTAGCAGAATTTGTTTGCAGATCACACTTGTTTTGATATTTCTACTGCAATGACATTAAGACATTTTTAAATGTGACTTAAAGAGATCAATGGCTACATGCAACTGTTTGGTTACCAACATTCTTTAAAAAAAATATTTTGTGTTCAACAGAAGATAGAAACTCATACAGGTTTGGAACCACTTGAGGGTGAATAAATGATGACAGAATTTTCCTTTTAGGGTGAACTGTCCCTTTAAGTGTTTAAGTCAACAATTCTGTTATATGCAAACTAACCCAAGTAGTATAACGTAAGAGCGATCATACCATCTAAACAGTGCTCGCCCTCATAAGGCCGATGGCATTCGCAGCTAAAGCTCCTCCATCCAGTCTTGACACATCTGCCTCTGTTCTGGCATGGGTTTTCCTTGCAGCGGTCCCAGTCACTGCAGCCCTGTTTCACATTAAATTGCTTAGCGGGAGTCCTCGGGCCCAATCCGGGCACCACTACGTGAGAATCCAACCACACATCCCTCATACATCCCAGAAAGCCTGAAGCAGTCTCTTGCTCTCCTCTTCCACCTATGTAGAGATTCTGGATCGCAGTCAACTCGGACAGACCTGAACCCAGTTCGGACTCTGCTTGATCGATTTGTTCTTCCATCTGACACGTGTCCTGAAGGCAAGACGGGTCTGTAAGACTCAGCCTGAGCATGTTGTTGCGCAGTGAGGCCTTGACCGTGTGCCAATGGCCATCAGAAACGATCAAAGGGAGCTCTAGAAGAACGATTTCAGCTTTCACTGCTCTCTGCAGTGAATGCCGTAGCCTTCCATCCACTAACTCCAGCATAAGAATCTGATCTTCAACTTGGCACTGGAGCAAAACGGCCGCTGCCTGCAACGTGCGGAAACTCAGAGTGACATTCAAAGGATCCAAAGCATTAGTGAGGTTGGTTTGGACCTGCATGAATCCTCTTTCTTCAAAAGAGAAGGTGGTGGACGTCTGGCATTTCGTTCCAGTGAAACCCTCAGGGCAGATGCAGCTGTATCGATGCCGTCCTTTGTCTAGGTACGGATAGCAAGTGGCACCGTTCTGGCACCAGTGACGTTCACAACCAAGCAGCACTACTGTGCAGTACGGCCCTCCATACAGGTGTCCATTATAGCTCGTTTGGGAACAGTGACATTTGTATTGTCCTTCCTGGTTCTCGCACACGCCACCGTTCATGCACGGGTTCATATCGCATCCATCGATATTCTCCTCACTGCAGACTCCTGAGGCTGAGAAGAAACAAGAAGTTTTAAAGTGTCGTGAACATCATTGACAAATACTAGTTGATTTCTTATATCTGTCTGAGATATCACATTCACACAAAAATGAAAATTCTCTTATCATTTGCTCATCCTCATGCCGTTCCAAAACTGTGTTACTTTCTATTGTGGAACACACACACACACACACACACACACACACACACACACACACACACACACAAACAGACACTAAAATTCCCAACTGTTTTTGTCCATACAATGAAAGTCAATGAGGTCCAAAATAACACTGGACTCTACTGACTTTCACTGTATGGACAAAAAACATAGAGACATTTTTCAAACTATCATCTTTTGTGTCCTACAAAAGAAAGAAGTCATACTGGTTTGGAACAACATGAGGATGAATAAATCATGAAATCTGATTTTTTTTTTTTTTTTCAGTTACATATGTTTTTGATCATAACAATTTAAATGGAAAAAATCAACAATAATTTAATAGTATTTGGTATGTTCTTAAACTTAACATAGCAACTTAAAATATTAAACAGGTTTACAATGTTAAGTTTGTTGGTGAGGGTCTAACTAACTGGCTCCTGAACATGCTTAGTTTGCTCAATGATACAGTTGAATAATTTGTGTTTTTGGGCAAAGTTTGGGAACACTCTGTGTAAGATTTACTTGGAACATTTTCACTCAGAAATTTTTAGTTAAATTCACAAATAATTATGAAAAAAGGCAAGTAACACATTGAATTAAACATAAAATTTTGAAGGAGAAAGACTGTATTATGCATTTCAAACTTTGAAAAAAAAAATAATTTTTTACATTGAACTTATAAAGGATAAATATTTAAATTAGTATATACAACTTATTTTGGTGTATAGAAGTACCTATAACTTTTTCAGTTTGCCCAAAAATTATAAAAAGTTCTAACAGTTCTAAATCACGATTACATAATATACTCCCTTAATTTAATTATCTTAATCAACTTAATTTAAAATGATTGAACTTGCATGTACAAACAATATTATTTTTGTGTTTATATTAGTCCAATGAAATCAAAAATCAACTTTAATTAAGTCAATAAACACAACAGTAAGTATACTGTTAAGAATACTATTAAGTATATACCAAGTTAACGCTGTTCTCTCACCTGATTTTTTATTTTTATTTTTTTTTTTTACAGATTTCGTGCTTCATGAACTTCAAATTTTGGGCAAAATATGATGATTTGCTTTAATAGAAGCACTGGAATCACATACTCTCCAATTCTATTAAAATCACATGAGTGAGGATTTATGGAACAAAAGCATCATGCATTTATAGGCTACAAGTAGTTTCATCAGTGCCATTAACAGGCCTACTAACAATAACCTCCTACAAAAAGCACAAACAAGTTTCTAATGTAATCCATAATTATGATGCAAGATAAAACTGTTATGAAATTGTTACCTGCATAGAGCAACAGGACAATCCAGAAAGAAATGCCCACTCTTGACATGATCTTAGTTATAAACAGACTAAACAGGCAGGAGACCTAAGACCAGCTTTGTAAAGCACCATTACCCTCACAGACTTCCTTGGCTCTTCCTCATTCATCTGTGTTTAGGATGGACTGACTTCTCAGTGGGTTCACCGCAACCCTCAGGATTATGATAATGCACTTACATGTCTAATGAACTGGTGTGAGGCCAGGGACAGGAGCCACGGCTAATCTGAGAGAGCTCACGCATCCTCACCTTATGGACCATATGCAGCTCTGAAATTACGTAAGTTATTAGCAATTCTTAGACAGCAGAACTCTATTATAATGGCATAATCCACTATTTAGACTTTAAAGATTATTTTTAAATGTGTAGAATAGTGAAGAATAAACAAAATCAGAATAAACTACAACTAGGGTACAGCAAGAAAACAATCATTTTGGTAAAAAGCCTTTCGAATGTTAGTTTTCAAACTTGTCAAGTACCTTCAGGACATATTGTCAATGATTTATACCTAATTTTGTGCAGGTAGGCTATGTAAAAAAGATTTACAACAAATTTCAAAACGACGTACAGGAAATTCATCCAATTCTGGATAAAAATTTGCATGATTTTTAAACTGGTGGTGTAGAGCTATAGAGTCGGTCCAAACTTGGTCAGATTACAATTCAGGACCAGCACAGTAAGTGTACAAGTATTCATAATTGTCCTACAAATGGTTCAAGGGGTGATGTTATTGGTACTGTGGAATAAAAATAAACCATTTACAGGCTCAGTGTTGGATATTCTCATTGTTGTTCGTTTATAGATGAAAATAAGTGAAAACACCTTTGTAAATGCAAAAAATAAATGCAACAAATGCAGGTAAATGCAACAAATGCAACAAATACCTGTGTGTGGAGAAAAAAAAAAAGAATTATTCTGGAACAGAATATTTCGGACGGGAAAGTTGCGTACAACGCGCGCGCACTCCAGCGCTATTGACCAGCCAACTACATTACCCACAATGCTATGCTTCAGCTGGACGACGTCGTGGTACGTTTATTGTTGTTGTTTTGTTATTGTTGTTATTTATAAACTAAAACATATACACTATTAACTTAAATTAAATTTAAGGTTACATAAATGCTATTTTCGGAGGATGAATAAACTATATATTTTAACCTATGAAACGGGAAGACGTTTCGCTCTTAGCCAATGACTAAACAGCTTGTTTAGACGTCTGAACCCTGGACGATGGAAAAAGGACACAATGCGTTTATAATCCGAAAAAAACGAGTATTTTGTTATATGTATACAAAGGCAAAATAAGTGACCTCTTCAAAACACCATCGCATGTTTAATCTATTCAAAGGTAAGACTGGAACTGGAAAATAAGTCGCTGTTTGCAGTTTGCCAAGGGCCATTTTAGGGTCGTTTGTCAATGCACTCCTGTTGTGGAGGGGCCCTGTGGGCGCATGACATAATGGGGGGCCGCAAGGGGTAGTTCGCTTCAGATTTGCATTGTCCTCATTCGCAGGGCGCTAGATTTTGGAATCGTGTGAACAGTGTAATGCATGCTGATCATGTTGCAATGTGTTTGTTTTGTTGTGCCGTGCAAAACTGCAAGCATTGGATTGTTAATTCTTCTTTCTGTCTGAAGTTACAGGCTGCAGATCACTAACTACACACACACACACACACACACACACACACACACACAGAGACAGAAGTTCATGCGCGTGACTCAATGAAATTATTATGATTTAACAAATGACAGAGCTGGTAAATGCATAATCAACATTAATCATTTAGTCCAAGTTTAAGCCAATATTTCATTGTTGTTTTTATCGTTTTGTTTGTTTTGTAAAGCAACATTAAAATGAGCCAGAGTCCATTAGGATGTACTTAACACAAATGTGACCTTTTTTGTATTTACACTTTATTTTATCAAAGTTTTGACGTTATGTTTTCATTGTAATGCATGTTAAAGTTAAATAAAATAATAATAATAATAATAATAATATGCATTTTTAAAATAAACATTTGTACTATATCTTGATTAAATGCATAGGCACATTTATAATATATTAAATATTATAATCTATATCTTCATTTTCACAAGCAGTGTCCCTGGACATAAAAGATATCAGAGTCAGCCTTCATGCTGAAAATTGTTTGGGATTTTTAGATAATTTCCCTCATTTAAGATGGTTGTAGTAAGTAGTAACACCACAAAAAAAAAATAATAAAATAAATAAAATAAAAATGGCAATGAAATTAATACATGTATGGGATGCAAAATTTGGTTTTGTCAGTACTATAACCTCAGATTTTCTTCAGTAGATGGAGACAATAGTCTGCGTGAAACCATTATGTATTCTCAATTCATTCTTAAAGCAGCAGAATGACTAGATTCATCAATATTTATAATAAACTGCATGACAGTAGTACACATTTTTATTCAACAGCGTTAACATTCTGATTGTTAAAACTGAAAACATAATCAAAGACATAATAGAAGAAGCAGACAATACAATAACATGTTGAACAGACTGATGCAAAATAATTCTTTAAAACTAAACATTGTTTTTCACTGAATAATCAACGTTTGTATAAAAGTCCTATAATGTTATTTCACTGACACTTTTTCAGTGGAACAACAACCCTAAACATGAAGAAGAAAGTCAATCCACCTCAGCAGACAAAAGTGAAGGATATCAGCAGCAAAGAAACACAGGGGACAACAACATCTGAAGGGCCAGCGGCGTGTGATGCCCGGAGCGATGCCATTAAAGACTCTTCACAGAAAAAGATGCATCTGAGATTATCCCAAACTGATGGCTGTTTCTTGAAGTTCTTAAACGAAGACCGACAGAAGCTGTCGTCATTCTGTGACATATCCGTCACGGTCTGTGAGAAGACGTATCGTGCACACAAGGTGGTTTTGGCTTTTGGCAGTGGCTATTTTCATGCCAAGTTCAGCGAAAACCCTGAACTGCGGCATGTTATCATTGATAACACTGAGGTCTCCACCTTCGGACATTTGCTCAACTTCCTGTACACGTCTGAATTTGAAGTTTCAGAAAGCCAGATTCCTGCTTTGGCAGAGGCTGCCTGTTTTCTGGACATGATGGAAGCGGTAAACCTTTTAGCAAAGCGGGCGACACCAGCTCATGTTGATGAAGAAAGTGATGTTCTGCAGGTTCCAGCGGAGACTCCAGGTGCCCAGACTTCAACAGGAGCTCAATGCTCTTTTTGCAGTCGCACCTTCTGCTATAAGAAGTCTCTGGAGAATCACCTGGTTAAGACGCACAGCGCTGGTTGCCAAGTTGAGGAAGAGCAAAACATGGCAAGCACATCTGCGGTCACTACACGCAGATCCGCCCGTCAGAGGAGGACCCCTGCTAAATTTGAGAGCCGGGAGAGCAAAAATGGCCATGTCCCGTCTGGAAAACCCGGTCAAAAAACTCTAAAGGATGATGCCGCTGCTTTTGAGGAGGAGGAAGACGAGGAGGATGAAAGTGAGGAGGAGCAACAGAATGAGCAGGAAGAGCAAAGTAGTAAAGAGGGGCGAGAAGAAACGGTCGAGGAGGCAGAATGTGAAGACGGGGAGAAGCAAGAAGAGGAGCATGTGGCTGAGCTCAGTGAGGCTGTAGAGCAGACTGAAGCCCAAGAGGAGAACGAACCGACATCCAGCCGTGCTGTTGAGGAGCACAGCCAAGCGACGGAGGTCACAGGTCACGTGTTTCCTGAAGGACTGGCGCCTGTTATTATCCAGAGCGCTAACAAAAAGACTCTCAAGTGTCCCAAATGTGAGAAGACCTTTGATCGCATAGGTGAGAGCTGTGATGTAAAGACTGATGGAAGGATCAGTGACATGATCTTCATTTTTTATTTATTTATTTATTTTTATTTTTTTTTAAGAAGTATATTAATAACAAAGTTTACCACCATTCAAAAGCTTGGGGTTGATTTTTATTTATTTTTTTGAAAGTTTCTAATGCTCACCAGTGCTGCATTGATTTGATCAAAAATGCAGAAAAAATAATAAAATATTCAATAATAAATAATATTAAAAAGTAATATATATAATGGTGCTGTCAAACGATTAATCGTGATTAATCGCATCCAAAATAAAAGATTTTGTTTACATAATATATGTGTATACTGTGTATATTCATGTGTATTTAAATACACATACATGCATGTATACATTTAAGAAAAATATGTTATGTTTATATATTAAATATTTATACATAATATAAAATATAAGAATATGAATCTATAAATGTAAATATTTTCAAAATATATACTGTGTGTGTATTTATATATACATCATAATTATACACAGTACACATACATATATAATGTAAACAAGAACTTTTATTTTGGATGTGATTATTCTTTGACTAATATATAATAATATATTTTAAAATATCATTTATTCCTGTGATGCAAAGTTGAATTTTTTTAACTTCATTGCTCCAGTCTTCACTGTCACAAGATCCCTCGGAATTCATTTTAATGTGATTTGCTGCTCAAGAAACACTTTTTATTATTATAAATTTTGAAACAGCTGTGCTGCTTAATATTTTTATCGAAACCATGATATATTTTTTTCATGAGTGTTTAATGAATGTAAAGTTTAAAAGAACAGCATTAATTTGAAATGGAAGCCATTTGTAACAATGTAAAACTATAGCATTATTAATTTAATATACTCTTGCTAAATAAAAGTATTTTTCCCAAATAAATAAATAATAAAATAAAATAAAAAAATCTTACTGATCCCAAGCTTTTGGAAATACATACTAAGACTTGAATACACCACTTCTATGATTAGCATGTAACATGTTTTTAACTCCTGTATTAAAATGAATTTTGATATTTTTGGGCAGTATAGTCACAGTTTTACCACTGTCCTGAAAACTTTGAGCAGTTTGGCATAGTCTTTTATTATTATAGAAAAAAAAATAACAAAATGAATGCATTTTTTGCTGTTGCTGTAATCTGTAAATTGTACAGTTACAGTTGTCTCTGTCTGAGTCATTGCTTTTCTTTTTCCTCATTTTGTAGGCAAATATGAGAGTCACACCAGAGTACACACCGGAGAAAAACCTTTCCAGTGTGACATCTGTCGCCAGTGCTACTCCACCAAATCAAACCTCACTGTGCACAAGAAGAAACATGACAGAGATTCGCCCGTCCAGAGGAAAGAGCACAAGTGCCCCTTCTGCAACAAGCTTCATGCCAGCAAGAAGACTCTCAGCAGACATGTCAAGAGGTGAGCTTCACAAAACCTGTCCAGAGTATATCCAGCTCATAGTCCACAGAAATCAAAAGTTTATTCAGATAATCTTATATCAGATAATAAAAAAATAAGATATTCAGAAATATGAACATGTAATTCTGCATTTAGAAAATCAAGCCTATTTTATTTAAGATTGATTTTGCATTGCAATGTTAATTTCATGAGCTTGTTTCTCAATAGCATGATGAAAAAAAATGTGTGCTTATATTTATATACCTTTTGAATAGGCCGCAATTACTTAAACCTTAGCACCACAGAGAAATCCTAGCATGGCTCGGACAATATTAACAGCACCTTCTACAAGTAGTTAAACATCTTTCCATTTCAAGCAAGTGATTGTTGTGTGCTTTGGAATTGAACTCTCCTTTTCCATTTCTAATCATATATTGAGCCAGTTTGAATGGAGAAAATGACTCATTCTCTTGCTTTGTGTCACTGTGTATGTACTGCAATGAGCATCGACAAAAGAAAGAAAAACAAAGAATTATCTTAGGAGGTCAGACACAATATTATAGCCAGGCATGGACACTCCCAAGGCTACAAGAGTATCTCCAGAGAACTAGATGTTCCTGTTTCCACCATACATAATGTTATCAAGAAGTTTCATGGCAGTGTAGCCAGCCTCACTGGATGTGAAGGGAATGCAGTGCGCCCCCAACTTTAATAATCACCATTGAGATAATCAGCAAAAAGTACAACATAAAAACATTACCGTGGAGATTTTGGGCCTGTGTATCCTTAATCATCAAATAATGTAAAAACAGATCCTAAAGATCTTCCAAATAGGCTTCAATTTCTTTGTGTAAAATATCATTTTTGTTCTTCTGTCAATTTTAGAGTGGAATGTGACTTAAATCAGCAAAATAATTTAAAGAAATATCTGGTTTATAACATTGGTAGCCAAACAGTTTAGTTTCTCCAAAATTATATTTTTGGACTATACAATAGAAGCTATTGGGAACTGAAACTGTTTTGTGTTCCACATATGAAAGTCATATAGGTTTGCAATGACATGAGGGTAAGTGAATTATGACAGTATTTTATATATTTGTGTGAGCTATCCCTTTAAGAGATGGCAGGAACATTTTCACGGACTGTGATTAGGAGTTTTCACAGTTAACATTGTAAATTTAGTAAATCTAAAGTTTTTTTTATATTTTCAATTTTTAAAATGTGATCTACATTTATTAAGCTGTACTTTGTGTTGGATTAAATTACAAAAAAAAACCTAGTTAACACTGCTGCAGTGGTGTTTCTAATACTACGGTTAAGGGTACTCTGTTCTGACAGCCATATTCAATTTCTATATATTTTTGCTCTTTTGTAATGGATTTTGAATTATTATTATTTTTTTTTTTCTTTTGCTATTGGAGCCAATGGGATCACGAAAAAATGCGTAGTCTCCCATTCACTCTGATCTGCTTCTGAGATTCCTGGAAATGTCAGCCAGGTCCATTCTTCTGTTTTGTTTACATTATGTTTCCTATTCAGTTTTTACATGTTCCTGTAGCCATCTATTGGGAAAAACATTGTTGTCACTTGCTGCAGTTTCCAATACACTTTCAGAGCTGTTGTTTTGGTAATGAAATGTTTCGTTACCTCGCCTCAGCAAGTGACCAAAGTCCAACACATTGTCTGCTAACAGATTTCATCCTGACCACCTCCAGGAGTTTCTCTCTCAGAAGAAGAAGAAGAGTGAAGGCTGGAAATGTGACGTGAGTTACTTGTCTTGTTATTTGATTTATTTAATGCACTACAAGCAATTGGCACAATGTGCCTTAAAGTCGACGTGAAATTCTGTTTGCAAACAATTTTACAGTTCATTTCTTCCCTGTTAGGTCTGTCACAAGTCCTTCAGTCGTCGCCCCCATCTGGAGGAGCACATGATCTTACATTCACAGGACAAACCCTTCAAGTGTGCCTACTGTGACGACTACTTCAAGTCACGATTTGCCCGGTTGAAGCACCAAGAAAAATTCCATTTAGGTAAAGCTTTACCAGAACTTTTTTTGTTAATGAACCAGACGAGCTAAATTAAACACTTTAAACTTGTATTGAGCATTCCTTTAATGTTGACAAAATGCCCAATATCCAGGACCCTTCCCTTGTGACATCTGTGGGCGCCAGTTTAATGACACAGGCAACCGCAAACGTCACATAGAGTGCACGCACGGGGGGAAGAGGAAATGGACCTGCTTTCTGTGTGGCAAATCAGTTCGAGAGAGGTAAGAAGCTGCTTTTAGACAGTGATGTTACCAAAACTGTATGCAAATGCAGTAATGGTTGGATGTTTTGTTCAAATACAAGCTGCTAATATTTGAAAATATTTTCAGGACAACCCTCAGGGAGCATCTGAGGATCCATAGTGGGGAAAAACCTCACCTGTGCAGCATCTGCGGACAAAGTTTCCGTCACGGAAGCTCCTACAGGTCTGTGAGAGTGCTGAACTACCATATATTACGATGGAACATGGTTTATATCCAAAAAAACTTTCTGAGAGGAAATTTACAGATAAATAGTTAAGCAAACAACATATCAGCCACTTAAATCAACAATATACACAACTTTACTAGTTGTGTTTTTCTTGAAATACATTATCATTAAAAAAGTTTGGGGTCAGATTTTGGAATTTTTTTTGTTTTTCTGAAAATCTCTTCTGCTTACCAAAGCTGCATTTATTTGATCAAAAATACAGTAAAAACTGTAATATTGTAAACATTATAACAACGTAAAATAACTGTTTACTATTTGAATATATTTTAAAATGTAATTTGTGATGCAAAGCTGAATTTTCAGCATTCAGTGTCACACGATCCTTCAGAAATCATTCTAATATTATTTAAGCTCAATATTTAAGCTCAATTACTAATTTTTCTTGCTTAATATTTTTTGTGGAAACAACCGCATTCATTTGAAATAAAAACGTTTTGTAACAACATACATGTCTTTACTGTTTGTTTAATCCAGTCTTGATCAATATAAGTATATTAAAATATAAGTATATAAAAAAAGTACTAACACCAAACATTTGGACAAGATTAAAAGTATTGGGTCAGAACATGTTATGTGATAGTGTTATTTATTACCAGTGCCGTTGCTGGATTTTGTCTGTTTTTTGTTTTTTCCAGGCTTCACCTTCGTGTTCATCATGAGGACAAGCGCTATGAATGTGATGAGTGTGGCAAAACGTTTATCCGCCACGATCATCTTAAGAAACACAAAAAAATTCACACAGGTATTTTTTTTTGATTCAAGATTGAAGTTAGATTTTATTTGTTGTCTCAAAAACCCCATTTATAAATTGTAAAAAATTACATTTTAACATGCTATATCATATAAGTTAATTCAGGTTTCATAATTTTACAGTCTACTCTGTTTGGCAGCCATTGTGTCAGGAGCACTTCTGTCATGCCTTAAATGTCTCGATGGATGGTTTTAAAACTTAGATTTAATGAAATAGTTCACCCAAAAATGAAAAATCTGCCATCATTTCCTCACCCTCATGTTGTTCCAAACCTGTATGACTTCGTCTGTGCAACACACAAAAAAAAAAATCATATTTTGAAGAATGTTGGTAATCAAACTGGTTTCCAGTGACTTTCATTGTATGGTCAAAAATATAATGAAAGTCAATGGGAACCAAAAGTTTGACTAATACATTTTCCTTTTTGGGTGGACTGAACCTGTAGGGCAAAAAACTGAAATCCACCTTGAAAGTTACTATTAGTCTCTCCATATGAGATGCTTCCTCCTTTTCACGACTAATTAGCATGTACTTTAAAAGTGCATCAAAGTGCATGTCTGATAAGTCTTGTAACATGTTTTTTTGTGTAGGGGAGAGAGCGCACCAGTGTGAAGAGTGTGGAAAATGCTTCCGACGTGCCGATCACCTGACCGTCCATTATAAAAGCATTCACCTGGGAGAGAAGATCTGGCGAAGGTATATCAAAATCAATTTCAGAAACAAAAAGACACATTGGGTCTCATTCTGTAAGTATGCATACGCACAAATTTGTGAGTGAAGTTTGCATATGAACATGATTCACCTTAAACTTTCATACTAAAATTTACTTATACTTAAAAAAAATTTAAGTAGGAACAACTGAAACCATATATGCAAAAAACATATTCTCAGTGACCTTATAAATGTGATGAATATATTTCATCTTAACCTGATAATTATATATGTATATATTAATATGTAGTTTAGATGAAATGTATATTTCATCTTAAATATATTTTATCATATACAGAGGAGTAAGAAAAGATGTGTTGTAACTCGAGCTGTGAGGTTTCTCTGAATAACAGTGTAGATATTGGTGTATGTACAGCTGACTAATGTAATCTGGGTCTGCATTAAAGGTGTTTCTTGTGTTTGAACTGGTTTTGAGGATGGCATTTCTCAAGATGAGAGCATGTCTTTAGAGACTGTCATATATTTGCTGAGAGTGATGAAAGCTTCTATGGATATGGTTTGGGTGTGTTATATGCAAATGACTGACTTTAGGCACACAACCGCTTTATTATACTCCAAACATTAGAACATGCTTAAAAACAAAGTCACGTGTTGTGAACTGAGACCTATTGTTTTTGTGATGATGATGATGATGATGATGACATTGTCTTTATGCAATATAAAAAAAATGCCTGTAGTTGATGCTGAGAATGTGATGTACATGATCATGAAATCACACATTATATTTTGACAGGTATAAAGCAGTGGTACATCAATGTCAGGTGTGCAAGAAAGAGTTCAGGGGGAAGACCAACCTCATGTCGCATTTCAGAACACATTCAGGTAAAATACACTACCATTCAAAATTGTATTTTTTTTTTCCCTGAAAGAAATTATATACTTTTATTCAGCATTAAATTGATCAAAAGTGACAGAAAAGACATTTATAATGCACACATTTATAAATGCCATTTTGAACTTTCTATTGATCAAAGAATATCCTTAAAAAAAATGTATCACGGTTTCTGCAAAAATATTATTAAAAATAAATGTTTCTTGAGCAGCAAATCAGCATATTAGAATGATTTCTGAAAGATCATGTGACTCTGAAGACTGGAGTAATGATGCTGAAAATTCAGCTTTGATCACTGGAATAAATTACATTTTACAATATATTCACATAGAAAACAGTCCTTTGAAAACTTTAGTAATATTTCATAATATTGCTGTTTTACTGTGTTTTTAATCAGTCTTAGTGACAACAAACTATTAAATCAAATCAACAATTAGAATAAAAAAATCTAACAAACAATAAAAAAATATAACTAATAGATATCACTTTATTTCCATAGTTGATTGTTTTTTTTGTTTTTTTGTATTACAAGTTTTCTGAAATGTTATGTTTAAATATGCAAATGAGGCATTAACTAATTAAATATGTACTTATTTGCATACTTTTCCAGGACAGAAATCTGAACATTGAATAAAGCCAGGTTCAAAATTTATTTCATTTTGTTGACATATTAAAGTCAAAGGTTTTTACCGAGGAGATTTTCAGTATCTCTTTATGACACTCCATAAATCAGCAAATACTGTCAGCAGCCAGATTTTTTTTTTTTACAATATTTTTAATAATGAAATATTGGTCACTCTTTATTTTAAGGTTCAGTTCTCACTATTAATAAATCATTAGCTACGACTTTTGCCTCAAACTCCTAATTTGCTTCTTATTAATAGTTAGTAGGTAGTTAAATTTAGGTATTGGGTAGGATTAGGAATGTAGAATATGGTCATGCAGAATATGTGCTTTATAAGTACTAATAAACAGCCAATATGTTAATAATAGGCATGCTAATAAGCAACTAGTCAATAGTGAGAATTGGTCCCTATACTAAAAAATATTGTGTAAAATCAGGCAAACACATATGAACAGACAACTTCAGAATATAGATAGGAATAAAACAGTCAGGTTTGGTATATGCATGTGCTACTGAAGTAGAGATTTCTGGATTTCTGGTTCATGAGAAAAAACTAATTTTGTCAAAACAGCTTTTAAAGAGATGTATTGTTGAAATCTAAGTTGAAAGCTACAGGTGCAAATAGACAAAGTGTAATTAAATTAACACCAAATGAAAAGACAAATAGCTCAAAATAGACCAGTGCATGAAAAAAACAAAACAATGTTTTTGACTGTAATGTCTCGCTTTAAGGGCAAATTGTGACGTTTCTGCTCCACAATTTTTTTCTGATCCCATATTTTGTTCTCATCAGGTGAGAAACCTCACCGTTGTGTGATCTGCAACCAGACCTTCCGCATCAAGAAGACTTTGACCAAACACATGGTCATTCACTCAGACGTACGTCCTTTCAACTGCCCACACTGCAGCGCTACCTTCAAGCGTAAGGACAAGCTGAAGTATCACATGGACCACGTGCACAGCGGCCGCCCGCTCGAGCAGCAACAGCCCAACCTGTCTGCGGCCCCCACTAGCAAACTGACCGAGCCGCTGCCGTCCAACGACACGCCCAAAGCCTACCACAACACACCCAAGACCGTGCTGCAGAGTGTGGCGGCTGACGTTTGCGTCCCCGTGACGCTCGTCCCCGTCCAGATGACTGAGGAAATGGGGTCACCGCATGGGGTCCTTCCAGCTGTGAGCCAGCAACAGCAGACAGGCTACCAGTCCGCCACTGACCTGGTGTTCTTAGAAAAGTACACCCTCACGCCTCAGCCGACCAACATCGTGCACCCGGTGCGGCCCGACCAGATGCTGGACCCTCGAGAGCAGTCTTACCTGGGAACGCTCCTGGGACTGGACTCGGCTACAGCTGTGCAAAACATGTCTAGTGCTGAACATACCCATTAAATCACAACACACACTCCTAAAAATAAAGGTGCTTAAAAGGTTCTTCACAGTGATGCCATAGAAGAACCATTTTTGATTCCACAAAGGACCATTCAGTCAAAGGTTCTTTAAAGAACCATCTCTTTCTTACCTTGTTATAATCTGAAGAACCTTCTTTAGCCACAAAGAACCTTTTGTGAAACAGAAAGGTTCTTCAGATGTTAAAGTTTCTTTATGGAACCATTTAGACAAAAAGGTTCTTCTATGGCATCGCGAAGCATCTTTATTTTTAAGAGTGCATGCATGCGTCTGTTCGTCACAAATTCATTTTGGTCATCAGTCTTTGTGCTGTTCTTAAAATGCTGCATGTTGGTTCTACAGAAATTCGTTTTTTAAATTCAAAGCAAAAAATAGTTCGGAAGGACATGAAGGGGAATAAATACAGAATTTTAATTTTAAAACTATTGCGTTAATATCTAAGGTAAAATTATGAAATTATGACTGAACTGACTTTGTATATGGAATGTGTGTGTGTGTGTGTGTAAACTTCTGATAATTCTATCCATAACCCTTGTGTTCATATAGCTGATATGGAAATAACCTGTGGTTGGTGTGTGAATGAATAATAGTTTCTGAATTCACCAGCCCAGACCAAAGTTTGCTTGTGTTTCTATAAATAAAGCACTCTGGAACACTGAGTTCAGGAAGTTATTTCATACTGCTTGTTACTGGCTTTTGTAGTTTGGTTTTGTCCAGGTGTTCAGTCACTTGGTGGGATGTTGGGAAAAAAGTTAAAATTTTAGACAACAAATTCAAACCATTTTTATACTGTTAACTGTTTCGAGTTTTTATATCTGTTTAACCATGTAAAGCCAGACAAATAACAGTAAGAACAAATTTGATTTTTTTTAAAAATGGAATAGTTTATTGAACCTTCAGACCAAATAAAAAAAAAAATATATATATATATTTTTTGTTGTTGAGTATCACATTTAATACATCAGGCTTTTATGGTTCATGCAGTATGATACAGTAGAATATGATGCTCATACTCAATGAGGGAAAAACATCAGTTTTATTCAGAGTCCTAAACTGAGCAGAAAAATATATGCAATTTGGCACAGATGCTGATATTTATATGGCCATAAAGTAAAATATAATGTAAATCAATGTCATCTTTGTAACAGTATAACAGACTACTTGCATAAAATGCATAATATCTAGTCACTCTCTATCTTCCAATAATATGTCTTAAGATATTTAAATGATTAATTGCTTTAATTGTGTGGGGCGAAACATGTAATGCAGTGCAATACATTTATGATTGAGAGATGAACAAATAAACATTCCTCCAAAACCTGATATGTGACATTTAATATCTGATTTTCTAAATAATGATAAATGTATAGTCAAGTAAACCTAAGTTGATTCAGTCCAGTAGTTGTTTATCTTAAAATATAACAATATATCAACAGAAGGCATGTAGTAGATTGTGTACAACAGATTTTTTGATCATGTTGATCATTTAGAGGCCCAAGAAATATGATACAGCACACATTATACAATTAAAGATGATTTTAATATAGCAGTTTTGTTCTGTTGTCTTTCTGCAATGAGCTGTTGTTTGAGATGTACAGTAAGGTCAGCAGAAGGCCAGAGGTATAATAATGTGGTATAATATTTGTCCATTTCATTTGATGTGTCACACTGCCTCCCTGTGGTCAAACACCAACAGCTCTTATATTCAACACAGTTTGGGTTCTCAATCTTTTTGATTTGAAGCAAGGAAGCAACCTTAATTCATTTAAAATGTTTAATTAATTAACCATGTTTCAGTTGGTGATTCCAGAAGTTATGTTCTATATTACCTTTCTTGAAGTATGTTCTTGAATATAAACAATAGTTATTGAGGGAAAATAAAAAAGAAACGTGATTTCAGTATAATTTGGATTAGATTTTGATTATTTTAATATATTAAAATGCTTTAATAAATCATCCTGTAGCCCCTTAGAAGTTTTCTGAGGCCTCCTAGTGGACCCCGGCCCCACAAAACTGAAAAAGCAGAGCAACAGGAACATTTATCATTTGTAGCACCTGTTACCAATCCACCGTTTCTTTCTCACTATGTAATGAAATATTGGATTGTTCTGCCCCAAATAAGACAGTGTGAAAACAGCAGTAACACGTAACACATTGACTGGTTTGGCCGCTATTGCATCTCAGGCGAAGTATATGACCATGAGTTCTGTACTGGAGTTTGATCTGTGTGTTATTTGCCTGTATATTATTTGGATCAGAGGTTAAAATGATTCAATGTTTTCATTCCAATCATCTGCGCTCCCTGCGTCCTCACTGTTGCTGTCTATCCATGGTTCATTTGGTCTCAGTTGTGCTTGTGCTTGTGGATTTATTGGCAAGAAATGATTAAGTGTTTGTTTATAAAAGTGAGCTCCTCTTATTAAAAGTTGCCATCTAAAGCTTTGAGGAAGAATATACAGGCCTATCTATGAATGCCATATTGTAAGATTTGCTGATACAGAAGCAGATCTTCATCAGTTGGTCTTTAGAAACTTAAGATGCTCCTTTAAGGGTGTTTTTATATATTCTTCTGATCTGCCATGGGAAATTACATTCCTTTGCATTAGTTCTGTACTAGTTTGATCTCTGTGCTATTTTTCTCATATTTGGAAGATAGAGGTTAAAATGATTCAGTGTGTTTGTTTCCAGTAATCTGTGCTCCCGGTGTCTTCACTTTTGCTGTCTGTCCATGTTTCATTTGGTCTCATTTGTGCTTGTCATGTTTCCATTTCACTTTGAATTTATAGGCAAGAAATGATTAGGTGTTTGTTTTGAAACGTGAGCTCCTCTGATTGAAAGTTGCCGTCCAACGCTTATATATAGGCCTGCCTATGAATGCTATATAGTAGGAGGATTAGTTGATGTAGAAGCAGCTTTCCATTAGTTGCCCAAAATCCATTAGAAACATCTTCAGATGCTCCTTTTAGGGTGTTCTTGTGCATTTTCTGATCTGCCATGGGAAATTACATCCCTGTGCATGTGTTTTGTACTGGAGTTTGATATGTATATTTCTGTTCTCACCTTTGGATCACATGTTAAAATGATTCAAGGTTTCCATTTGGATCATCTGTGCTCCCGGTGTCCTCAATATTGTGACTTACCTTCATTTCATGGGTTTGTTTTGTTTTTGAGATATCTTCCATTTTTCCTTTCTTGGCACATTCTTATCTTTTGGCCCAAAAAAATAGGTGTTATTTGTTTGGTTCCCATTCTGTGGTGCTTGTTTAAAAGTGAGTTTCTCCGTCTGAGGGAAAATAAATACCTATGAATATGAGTCTATCAGTAGCAAAATATCCAATATCCATCAGAAACATCTCCAGATGCTCCTTCAGGGGCTGTTGAGTTGTTTTTCTGATCTCCAGTGAATAATGAAGCACAAGACAATTTAGATATTTCCATTAGAAGAGTCTATGTGCTAGCTGTAGTCATTTTTGAACTCGTTTTTGTATATACAGAACAAACTCCAGCAAACCCAAAAGAACTACATGGTCATGTTCACTTTCTCCACCTGAGATGCAGCCGAACAAGTCAAGACAATTCTTTGGAAAATACTAGACAGACAATTTATGTCGCTTATTAACAAACATTACACAACCCTAGTAATAATTCATTTACATATTTTCTAGAAACGAATGCAGTCATAAACAGAAATATACACTTTGTTTGACCTATGGAATTATGTAATGAAATAACACACAAAGAGCTACTGAGAAAGTCTTTACTACAGCTACTTTACCAATTGCAGATTAATAATAATATACTAATTCATTTTGTAATTTTGTTGCAGTCTTTTTGCTAGGACTATTAATTTTCATGTAATATTTTTTCTTGAACAAAAAATTCCAACTCAAATCAATATTTCACGTCCGTTTTTTTCATGTCCATAAGCATTTTAGAAATACGCAGGATAATATGTATCCATGCATATTTCTGTTAGAGTAAATGTCACCAAAAGACCAAACTTACTTTTATTTTAGATATTTAGGTGAAACGATTTTGAAAAATATTTTTTTCCAAATTCCAGTGACGAAGATTAATAGACACGTGGCATTTGACCCAATGAATGAATGAATACTCAAGCAGAAGGAGCGATTAAAAACTGTAAAAATAAATATCACTCAATAGAGCTAAATCTGTCCTGAATTTTGACAGTTTAATACTGTTGATAACTCTCTGCACAAAACACATAGTGGTTGACACAAATCAAGTTCAAACTTGTTACGTGTGAATCTGAATTTAGTGTAGCATGGATTGTATTTTCTTTTACTTTGTGTAGTTTTGTTACTAGTTTTCAAGGATGAGGTCATGCCCCTGTTGATATCGTTCTAATTTGACTTTTAAATTGTGACAATTTGGCGTAAAAGGTAATAAAACTTATTTGATTTGACACCCTAACGCTGCATAATTAGATAAAGAGCACTGTTGTGGGAGAGTTAATGCAGAAACTGAATATATTCAATTCATATACTCATCTAAACATCTGTAATTTACGGTTATTCAGAAAACATTACATATTAGCCTTCAGTAACTCCTTTTAAAGACTTTCAAACCAAATTGTCCCAAACAAATACCAAAACTACCATTCAGTACTTGTAAGACAACAGCTTTTAAAGCTCTTAAAAGGTTGGTGAATATTAGCCGACGAACAATAGAAGCAGATGTGGACAGAGACACAAACTGAAGAAACATCTGGATTCCAGATGAAGACGAGAACCTTCACATTCCACAAGCTGAACCCATAAAACACACACAGACACAAGTGTACTCCAAGCATGTCACAATAAAACTATATTTATAAATTAAAAAAAGAAATCTCCTTAACATGGTACTTCAAAAATTCTCCCAATACAATATTGCTGACAAACACTGAAAAATATATTCTCAGTAAAAACAATTTCCATGAATATTGAAATATCTGCATGAGACATTTATGAGAGTAAAAATTTAAAAAGGGAAAAAAAAAAAGTTAAGAACCTCCAAATAGGCGCTAAACAAGGGCAACAGAAATTGGATAATTTGACATTTACGTCCTTGGCTGGACTACATTCACCTTGAATCCTCATACCCATATAGTGTTGCAACTAAATCCCATTCAATTATTGCTATTTCTCTCAAAATCTCTCTCTTTTTTGTCCCATCATTCCATTTTCTCCAACAGCACATTTCTCAAATATTTTGAGGTGATATTGTACATTTAGTAAAACGTCTTAATCTGTTATTGAAAGCATGAATTGTTTGCTTATGCTTTAGTACAGTGGTTCCCAACCTTTTTCCTCGGGGCCCCCCCTACGTACATATATGACAATCTGAGTATGCATGTTATACTAATAATATTGCAAGTTTTAGAAATGCACATTTGACAGTAGCTTGAGTGGAGTGTAGCAGGTGCTTGAGTTGGGATGCAGATGTACATTTATTTTCATTAACAAAAATGGTACCTGTTTCTGTGAGTATCTGTGAAAATTATAACAGCCTCGTCTTTCATACATTTGTAGATCATGATAACCACAGGTACAGCACCTCACTACCATGGTAAAGAGTAGCCTAACTATATCATTGCTGTAATATTTGCTATGAAAAACAGTAACCTGAAGACATTCAGTATAAGTACAAATGCACAACAAACTGATATGACTTAACAAAAATACTGTGACTATATTCCATTACTTCTTTAATATATTTAGTACATTATTAATAATAAAATTCAATATGAATATTCTACTTTTCTGCAACAATACCATGGTTACTGTCAATGTTAGTAAAACCATGGTAAATATTGGTGATTTGTAGACTGAAATGTCTTCTAACTGGATCATTGTTGCACAGGTGTTTCCACATCAGTTGTTGAGAATGATCCAGCTCTGACTTATTTGGCTTTAAAGTAGTTTAAATCGCATACCTATGTGATTTGTACTGGAGAACTCTGCGCTGAACTCGAGCGTGATCACTAGATCTCAAATGAGAAGCGCTATATCGTTCTTGGCATTTAATATGTATTTATCATTCACAACAGAATGTTAACGCTTATCAGTTAGGCAGATTGTTAGTGGCACCAGCGCGACCTCTAACAAAATTTAGTGTCACCAGCAGAAAAAACAGAGGTCACAAAATATCCATTTAGTCGCAGTCTGGAGCCCTGGTAGACTATGGTCAATTATGCTTTTATTTAAAGGGTTACTCCACCCCAAAATTAAAATTTTGTCATTAATCACTTACCCCCATGTTTCAAACACGTAAAAGCTTCGTCGGAGAAGTTGTGGTTGAATATTTTGTTTTCTTTGCATACAAAAGTGTTCTCGTCACTTCATAAAATTCAGATTGAACCACTGATGGCAGATGGACTATTTTGACGATGTCTTTCATACTTTTCTGCGCCTTGACAGTGTTAATTACTTGGCAGTCAATGGGACAGTCACAAGCCTCCCGGTTTTAAATATCTTAAATTGTGTTCCAAAGACGAACAAAGCTTTTACAGGTTTGGAACGCCATGGGGGTAAGTGATTAATGACAAAATTTTCATTTTAGGGTGGAGTAACCCTTTAATTGTTTATTTTATTTAATTGCCTTATATTGGCATTATAAGCATATGATTTAAAAAAAAATTATATAACATTATTAGTGGAACATTTTATACATCTTTATTTGACCTCAAAGCATATCAGCTCCTGCACCCCCCTCTGTAAACTCTGGCGCCCCCCTAAGGTTGGGAACCACTGCTTTAGTAGACTAATTTCTAAGACCGAAGTGATGCTGGGGCTCACAAGCTATTGAATTTTAGGTCAACACTAATCCTAATTCTAATCGGCTGCACTAGTAGGCCACGTTTTTTCTGTAATTCATAAGGCAAAAATACAGTTTGGGCACTTCTGCTCGCAACAGTCACATGATGTCGACGAAGTACTCCCCATTGGCTGTGTTGCACGAGCGTCGGGATCCCGTGAGTTCGGGGGGAATGCTGGCGAGGTGGCGGCCGGACGGTGGCCCCGGGCCGGCTCGTGCAGATCCCTGCTTCAGGCTGTAGCTGTGAGATCGTGAGCTGCGCACGCTGCCCTCGCTGGGCGGCACCGAGCGCTCGCTGGGGGCTCTGTCTCTGCGGAAGTCAAAGTCATGAGCGTCGCCCATTTCGCTTCCTCCTCCTAACCTGAAGTCTCCAGCCGCGGTTTTCCCCTCAGTCCTGCTCCAGCTGCAGTTTGAACCGCTGCTCCCTACAGACAGTAACGTTACCGTGAGTGAGCCGCTGTTTGAGATTGTGAGCAGTGTGATTTGAGGAGACTCACCTTCGCTGTGCTGGCTGCCTGCGCTGCCTCCACCGGCTTCAGAGTAGCTGTGAGCTGCATCCGGGAGGGAATGGGCTGGTGGGTACTGGTAAGGGAACGCGGCGGGCCAGGGGGCTTCAGCAGGGTGAAGCAATGGAGCGAGAGTGTCCTGATCAGACGCTCCGCTGGATCCGTCATGGTCATGCAGAGAGAGATGGGCCATGTCTACAATAAAACACAGCCATGTTGATAAGAGTGACAGCACAATGTAAAACAGAATATACAGCGACCGATGTTAATTTTGTTAGCAAAACCTATGATGAAAAATATTCGTTGACGACCTTTTTTTCCATGACTAAGTTGATATAACACTGACATCATTAGAAACTGTGACTACATTAACTTGCAATATCGTTGACGAAAAAAGACGAGACTAATATGTAGTAAAACGTACTAAAAATAACTCTATATCCAAAATTACTCTATATTTTCTTAAACCAAATAAAAGGAAAAAATGTCAACCTCCATGAGTTTTCATGCATGGAGTTGCCAGATGTCAATAAATCCACCTATCAGAGCTTCTTTCTTAGAAAGGACACATTGTCTGTTTTTTACTTTATCTATGCAACCTGGCAACCATGTGCATGCATTCTCTCTTACACTATGGAAAAGCACTGATTATCTGAAAACATAGACAAATATGCATGTTTAGAATTTAGCGAATAATTGAATAGAATATTCTGCCCAGATGAAAGTTTAATACAGCCAGTTTGTGTTTTCTTTTACACAGTTGTTTGTGCTGTTTGCTGTGACTACATCTGCCATCAACCATTCTCAGTGATCAACTGTGAAAAAAATTGAAACATGGCTCTCGACTCTATTGTTAGCGATTGAGATTGCTGAATAAAACCTCTATGCCACAATACAAAATCATCTTGTTTTAATAGAAACATGAATACAATTTAGAATTAGTCACTGTTTTTACTTTTGACAGAAGCTTTAGTTTTACCAGTTTTCATAATGTAGAGTGTTTATATTAATGACAATATAATAAACTATATGAGGTAAAATAAACCATGTGTATGCATGAAAGTTGAACGCACAATAATTCTGATGTAATTTATCAAATAACAACCACGTTCAGTAATCACAATTATAATGTTAACCAAAATAATTGTGGTTATCAGTTTAACCATAACGCAGCATGACAACTAAAACTGGATTAACGCTCGCAGACCTAGTCAACCAAAACTTGACTAAACAAAAAACAGGACAGATTGACTAAATATGTTAAAAACTGAAAAAAGACATTTGACAAGACTAAAACTAGATTAAAAAAAACAGCTGACAAATTGAACACTAACAGTGATAAAGATTATTAAATTTTCACTGGGACAAATGAAGTATTAGCCTCTGGTGAGCCAGAAATATAATTTTCCCTTGTACAGACAGGAGTACACTAAACATAGCACTGGAATATTTATACAACTACATAATCAAACCGATAATGACCTTTATCATATACTGAACAACTTGAATAACAAATAGCCCTTACTGGTGCACAATGAAAAAAATGTACCAAATGTAAACTCTGTTAATCCATAGTGTTAAAGGATAAACTGAAAAATGACAATTCTGTCATATACATCACAATGTCCTTCTGAACCGAAGTGACTCTTTCTTCTGTGGAACACAACAGGAGATGTTTAGGAGAATCTCTGAGCTGCTCTTTTACATACAATGAATGCATATAGAAGCTATCAATCCATGTGACTTTCACATTGGCCTTCGTCGACGCTAGTTCCTTGATGTAGGTTTAGTGTGTCTGGGCATTAAGTGGTCAGTTCTAGAATAATATAAGCTACTAAAACCCTGCCATATGATGGTTGTGTGAGAGGATTGAAATTTAAAACCATAGCTCTCAAATGGCAAATCACATGTCGCATATTCAAACCATAGGACCACTTTTTGACAAAATTCTCAATTGTGGCTGAACCGTAGTGGTAAAAGTACTTACTGCCAGAAAGATCTCCAAAGATGTAGTAGCACTGCTCTGAGAAGGTGATTTTGTTGACAGTGTGGCGGATGAAGCCGGCTTTCAACAGGTTGCTGGCATACTTTCGTGCTTCACGGCGGTCTGCAAACCCCTCCACGTGATGAAACAACCAGTCAACCACATCAGAGCCTGTAAGACAACATATGCACCAATTATACATTACAAATCCATGAAGTAGCTTATTTTTCTTCCCTATTATGTCTGAAATTATATGAGTGTAACAAATTATCAAAATTATAAAAAAATAAATAAATAAATGCAGGAGGCTGACTTGGTTCTATCCATCGGTTATTGACTGGATTTTGGATTTGGCCGCTGCACTAAAGATGAATGTGAACTTGCAGTTAATAATGAAGGGACGTGGTTTAAACGGACTACTGTAAATGACTGGAGACGTCCGGCATATGTCACCAGAGAGAAATCTGTAATTTCACTGCAAGATTGAGTTATGACATCAAAAAAAAAAAAAAAAAAAAAAAAAAAAAAAAAAAAAAAAAATTTATATATATATATATATATATATATATAAACATGGATGGATTGCGAACAATAACATCAATAACATGAATTTAAAAAAAAAAAACATGAATTTTCATTTCATGCCAACTTTACACAGCTCTCTGTAATACCTCGCAATGACATCTTTACCATCCATACAATAATCAACAATAATCCCTCTGCTCCAGCAGCCTGTCCTTCAAATAAGATCACAGCAGTTAGCAAACTGTGATCGAAATATCCAATCAATTCTTAATGGACAAAATCAATTCACTCCAACATTCCTTCTCATTCTTCATTTTTTCACTCAGATAAACATTTCAAGTAAAAATCTCTGTTTCATGTTGACTAAGATAATATACAGGTCAAATTCTAAATGTTAACTGATACAAACTATCATTTAAAAACACCTTTAGTAATTTTAAGCACTAAAAAGTGTGTCTTGACCTATGAAAGCATTGGCTATAGTGATCTTCAGCCACATTCTGTCTCGAACTTCCAGTCCTGAGTCTGGACAGGCCATTGCTTTTGCAACTGTTGCCATGTCACTGTGGACGGACAGGTGGTAGTCATCAAATCCTGCGAGAAGAACAACACACAGTTTACAAAAGCACAAAACACAAAGCATCTGCCTGGTGGCGAGAAACCAGGACCTCCCATGTTCCACGTTCCACACCCAAATATCTCAATATGACTCAAGTCCTCTCAATGCAAGTCACTAGGATTTTTTTCACCCATTTGTCATCCGCCAGGTCAACTAGTAAATCTGATCACTTAGAAAATTAATAGAACAACTTTCCTTAACAAGCCCCATGATTTAAGGGATCATTCTTGTCCATAACACAACTGTTGTGGGATGAATTTAGGGGTCAAAATTTATCCGTAGCAAAGAAATTTAAAATTGTGTGCCATAACGTGGCAACATGAGTGAAGAGCAGATATCTTACTCTCTGTCTCTGGGATGGAGCTGGAGATGGAAGAGCTGGTGGAGGTGACTGTGCTCATGGAGGGACTCATGCCGTAGGGAGGATAGACACCCGTCATGGCTGCCGTATGGGACACCCAGGCTGCGGGGTCAATGGGCCGGATGGGCTCACCTGGGACAGAAGGAAAGCAGTACTCAACAAAGCAGTACAGAACAGGTGAGTTTGAGTTTTCACCTCAAGTTTACAAAGCTCCTTTAGAAATCAAGATGAACAATGACAGAGAACTATCTAAACCCTGTTGTTCAAACTACCACGGTACATTGTAATGGCTGTACAACTTTTATTTGAAAAAAAAAAAAAAAAAAAAAAAAACTTCTTCAGTGGTTCTTTGCAGCACTTTAGCTTCTTATCAAGAACCATTTTTACGGTGCAAGTAATTTTTTTTGAACATTAAAAAAGACTGAGATATATCACTTCAAATCTTGCCCTCCAATGTAGCATTAAAATCTATTAAACTTTGTCAGTGTAAAATGTGTGATTTGAGAGCTTATCAGTGAAAGACAACATCATATGATTTCAATATACGTACAACACACCTTATAAAAGTTTGGGGTCAGTGAGATTTGACGTTTTTGAAAAAAGGCCTCTAATGCTCACCAAGGCTGCATATATTTAATCAAAAATACATTGTGAAATATTTTTACACTTAACTCTTGTCTAATTGAATGTATTTTAAAAAGTAATTTATTCCTGTGTTGCAAAGCTGGATTTTCAGCATCATTTCTCCAGTCTTCAGAGTCACATGATCCTTCAGAAATCATTCTAATATGCTGATTTGCTGCTCAAGAAACATTATTATTATCAATGTTGATCATTTACTTTTTTAAGAAATCAATAGAAAGTTAGAAATTTTACAAATATGAATCTTTTGTGACATGTAGTCATTTATTCCTTTCTCCAAAGAAGAAACACAAACAAAAAAAACCTTACTGTCTCTGCTGATGATAGTTGATCTTATGTTGCATTTGTGTGTAAATGAGTGTGTGAGAGGGAAAAAATGAACACTCACTCCTTGGCAAAGCAAAGCAGCTGTTTGGGTTTGGGTCCCAGCATTTGGCCACAGTAAGCGACACGGGTCTGCAAAAAAAATAAAAATTGGTGCAGCTGTTAACACACTTTTGTTGATAAGCTAAACACATCCCATATAACATGAATGTTTTGTAATATGACTCACCCAGGCTTATGCACGATCTCCCTCAGCACTCGTACGGCATCATCGTTGCACATGTTCTCAAAGTTGATGTCATTCACCTGTGAGAAAAAAACAGAAATCTGAACTGATACAACCAGCGTCTGTGTCAGATTCCTATCCTGAACACGTCTTCATCCAGTCCTCACCTGCAGCAGCATGTCACCGGGCTCGATGCGCCCATCAGCCGCCACCGCTCCGCCCTTCATTATGGAGCCGATGTAGATGCCTCCATCACCGCGCTCGTTACTCTGGCCCACGATACTGATGCCCAGGAAGTTATACTTCTCTAAATGAGGTAAAGCAAGAGAGACTTATGGCAGCTAGTGGACTTTAATAATATGTAGCTTTGCACATCAATAATATCATCCTTAGTTCTTATATCAAGAGTATTTGGCAGAAAAAAAATTATTTGCCTAAAAAAAAAAAAAAAAAGATAATATATGCCTTTAATAATTTAATTATACAGCACCAATTTAATTAAAGCAATAAGGCACTCACGGCTGTATTTTAATGTTCATATAATCAGAGTTTAATTAAAAAGCAACCAATAAAACCGTGTAATGCTGACTCACCCATATTTAAAGTGACAGTAATGATATTCAGCGACATAGTGGAGTCAGTGATGCTACTGAAAGATGAAGACTGAAAGACAAAGATCGTTTTAAATTCAGTATGTTTTATATATCGTATTAGAAACTTAAGAGCTCTGCCTGCTGTCTCACCCTGTCCATTTGCTGGGCTTTGGGTCTGCGTCTCCGACGGCGGTGTCGTCTCATTAGCCTGGACGAGCCGCTTTGCTCCGTAACACTGCTGAAACTGCAGAAAGGATGTCACAATATGGTGATTACATGAGCTTCCCATTTCATTTTGTTTTGAGTCACAGGCAATGTGAAACATTATTGATCACTAGGGATAGGAATCAGAAAGAATTAATAGAGATAGTTCACCCAAAAATGAAAATTGTGTCACCCTCATGTTATAACTATCAGCTATCTTCGAAACGCCATAATATGAAGATATTTTAATGAAATCAGAGAAACTTCTGTCACTCCACCGGAAGATTTAACTCCCCCAAAACTTTGACGTTTCCATATGAATCGAGAGAGTGATCACTTTAACAGCTCTGAGTCAGCTTCTGATTGCATGTAATGATTTTTACTTTAGTACTTTTCAGGGAGCAGCCAATAAATTTATACTATACAAAAATATTAAACCAATACCAAATACCAAAACAAATTAGGGCTGCATGATGAACTGTATTTTAATCGTGGTCACGATGTCTGCTTCTCTCAGTTTGTTAGGCATAACAGTCTGCAATATTTGCCCACTGGTTGTTTATCCTGCAAATGTTTCATTTTAATTTGGCATTATCTTGCATTGGTTACAAGCTTCCACAAGCTTTCGTGGTTGCCAGATGTCAAGAGTTTAAATCCCCAATCAGAGCTTCTCTCGTAAATCGATACATTTTCTGCCCAGTGGTTTACTTATAATCTTCCCAACCTGTCAACCATGGACACACACACACACACACACACACACACACACACACTATTTTATTGAAAAACCGCTGATAAGCTGAAAACACAGGCAAACATGTAAGTTGGAGTTTAGTGATCTTTACTTAGATATTCTGCTCAAATAAAAGTGTAATAGAGCCAGTCTGTTTTCTTTCATAAGGTCATTTGCGCTGTTTGCTGTGATCAATAACCGTGATTATAAAATACTCAAAAATTTAAGAAAATTTTAGCATTTCCTAATCTTGTTTAATTATAATTAAAAAGCACATCTCTTACCATAAAATGACCGACCCTAACAAAATAGGATTCCCAACATTAATGTACATTTATTTTAAACAATTTTCAGAATCTCCACAAACTATGATTACCCACACCTGCTTGTCAAGTTGCTCAAGTCAGAGCTCTGAAAAAACCTCACTAAACTATTGGGGCTCACCATGATTGTAATCATATTGAGCGCACTGGTTTGAGAACGAACAAATGCTGTGAGACTCACCGGCTGGTGGAGCCGTCATCCGAGTCAAAACAGCTGCTTGATTCCAGTTCACTGCTCATGAGGGAAGAACGGCTGTCACAGATGTCATAACCTCCCAGATCCATGCCTCTGCCGCCCCGGGAGTAGCCATTCTGCCTTCCTCCTAGATGAATTACTATTGATATTAAAGCTTAGTTGTTCCAAATATGAACTATCCTTACTTTTAAATATGAACCTTTTACTGATAATAAACCATGGCATCGTAAGACATGCACAGTGAGATGAGAGTGTTGACGCACCAGAGTGCTCATGTGAGTGTTTCCTGCGCGATCTGTCCCTCTCCCTCCTGTGTGACACGACCGAATCAGTCTCCGTCTCATCGTCCACATCGTGCCGGCTGCCTGCAGCCTTTGGACTGTGTGTGAGAGAAGGTTAAAGAGTACAGAAACAAAAGACTGTGAGAACATGCTCCTTGTTTTGAGTTTTACTGCCAGCTTGTGATTCGATCTGATCATTTGTGCAACACAGCAAAGAAGCGTACTGGAAGGACGGGGGTCTGGAATCTCCAATGCCTTGGCTTCTCTCGTGAGACGGCGGCCGCTCGGACTGACTCTCCGCCACTGAGCATCCATCTGAGTGGGAGCCGTCTGATGACACCAGCTATCAAGACACACAAAGAAACAATGATATGCAGTTCACAGTAACCTGAAGTGGTTATACTTGAATAAATACATGCTTAAACACAGTTTCAGCTTGTCAGAATTGCTTCTCATTGAGAAAAACACCCTTTTTTTTTTTTTTTTAGCAAAATGGTTAATGTGGGTCACATCGCAATCTAACATACCTGCGTATATATCCCCTCACTATACAAATATATTACAATACTCTCATACATGGCCTATAAAATGGTTCCAGATCCCAAGATAAGTTTTACTATGATGGGTCAAGCAACATTTAAAAACAGCAATAAAGGGCTTTTCACACTGAACGTGAAAATTCGGCGCGATGACGCTTTTGAATCGAAACAATAGATCCCTATGGAGCTATCACACCAGGCACGATCATTGGCGGCGCGAAAAAGCGAGGATTTTTTTTTTCGTCCTGTGTGTTGATTTTTTTCCCCTTCGCTCCGTGAAGAAATGGGCCATTCAATCAGATTTGAGCTAAAATCATCCATAATCCAAGATAATCCATATATGAGACACACATCTGAGGAACAATGCATTGTTGGTTGGCGCCACCTAGCGTGCAGGCGTGAATTTAGCAGAAGGCGATCAATCATTTCGCGCTCGGTGTGAAAGCAACGTTTGTCTGCAATTCGCTTCGCTTTTTTGCATCAGTGTGAAACGGCCTTACGAATGGGAAATTAAAGGGAATGGAAATCTTTAAAACATCTGGTTTAAAACAAGACCTTGTATTCATGTTGGTTTCATATGGTTTTAAAAAAGAACTTTTATATCATTTTCAAAAAAAGTTTACATTTAATGACATGTGGTGTAACTGTCAAGTAAAAATTTACACCTGACGATATGTGTACACATTTTTCTCATCATCATATTCTTCAGGGTAAAAAGTATTTTTTACAAAATCATGAAATATTAATGTATAAATAGCAATACAAATACTATAAATAGCATTT